>KZ451950.1:5890511-6005817 GCA_002786265.1 Apostasia shenzhenica
TCATGGTAATGTCTTGGATTCTAAATTCTTTGAATGATGAATTGAATGACAGCACAGTTTTTTTTTTTTGGATGGTAAATGACAGCACAGTTTACCATAGCATTGCACGTGCCAAGTGGAATGAGCATGAGAAGCAATTCTCACAAAAAAACACCCGCAAATTCAAGATATCAAATGACAAATAGCAAATATGCATCAAGGAGATATGACTACCTCAACGTATTATCCTAAAATGAAGAACTTAAGGAAGCAACTTAGCGGTTTTCCAAAATCACATGAAATAGGATGCACCTATTCCAATTGTGGTGTTGCAGGAAAGGAAAGGGAGGAAGAAAGATGAGACCAGTTTGTCATGGGCCTAAACCTACAAAATTGTTGATTCAAATCTGCTATGCAAAGATCCATAACCTAGTTTGTTGAATGTCTATTTGTTGACAAGTGGTGACAATTGGAAGAATATTTGCAGACAACAAAAATCTGACGGCCAAAGTGACTTGTCATGATCATTTTCTGACTATTCTACATCAAAATGTAATAGAGAGCACAAGCCATCCAATTGAGGGAGGCTGCTGACGAGAATCCCTATTTTTAGCAACCATGATATGTTTCTGCACACATCAGCTTCAGAGGCATTCAAAATCAAATATTCTAGTGATAGTCATTAGATTCTATAAGGAATGATTTATATACTTGAGTTAAATAAGGATTTATTATTTGAGAGTGCTGAAAATATAAGATTCATACAGTAAAAGCTTGGTTGTTGTTGCTGTTGTTGTAGCCATTTAGATCCTAAAATCAACAATTGATTGATTCCCAAAATATGCCAAGCAACAACTCAAGTACAACTAAAGGAAAGAGATTTACTGTGATTTATTCTGGCCTTGAAATGATTCTTCCTTCTAATTTTTCTACCAGAAACATTGTCTACATAAAGTGGAGGATCACTTACTAATTGCAATTTTCCTTTTCTATGTTTGCTATCATAGATTTATTTTTCATTTATATATTTATTTTTTGTGAGCCATGTTTTCCACATGTGAAATATGTTCTTACTACTTAGTATAAATATCTTGTAATTGTTACAAAGAAATTGTGAGAAAAGCTTCAACGATCAATAGGCTTTCACAAATAGTCAGACTATGAGGGTTAATCTGTAATTCAACTAAAACATTGAGGCATGCATATAATAACCCTCTATTACGAATTAAAGAGATTTTTCTATACCTATATTTTTATTTCTCAATCTTGATTTTGTTAAAAATTACTCACCTGAATCCTTCCGTCTGAAGTTCCAACAATCAAAAGTTCATCACTGAGGACTGACAAGCACTGTACCCTGCAATTTCCTCCCATCTGAAGAGTATCCACCTTAGCAAGCTTATCCTTGGCCCATATCTCCACCAGTCCGGTCTTGGAACCCAAATAGATTAATTCTGTGCTTATACTCATACATCTCACTTCAAGGTTGGATGGCAAAAATCCCACTTGACTATAATTAGAAGCATTCCATATCTGTCATAGCATTCAAGTAGTAACTGTCATTTAAGAAGAACATTTTTCAAATGATGGCATTTTCTAGCCATCATGCGCCCAGTAAGGCCTAGATATCAAGTCGATTCCAAGCGAGCCAATGTTGACTCAAACAAAAATATTTTAAATTTGTACTCCATTCTAGAATGACACGAGCTTAAAGTTTACTGGGAAGTACAAGTCGAACTTATCACGAAAAAGTTCAGAAAATCATTTCTGTTTGGCTTAAACTTTTTTTTGGGAGCAAGCCACTGTTAGCTTGAAATTAGCTCAAATCAGAAGTCAACCCAGCCCTGGCAGATCAAGATTTGTCTCGAATGATTTAACCAGTATGAAACAAACTAATATTTGAGCAAGTTTCGGGTTACAACTATTCTTACCATCCCCAATGCCCGAAATACAAACAAACACAAGCAACTTGACTATTAATTAGTAAAAATACCAAATTATGGAGTTAACATGATAGCGCTGAAAAGCTAAAAAGATGCACACCACTGAAATCTACAAATGCCAGAGAATTCTGGCAAGCAAAAAAAAAAAGAATGTAAAGGTTTTGTTCATGCACAGCATTCTCCATTATCAATGGCAATAAAAACAAGTACACTCCGCCCAAAATTGATAATGCCAGATAAATTTAGCTTTCAAAAAAAAATTGTTCGGTAATTATTAGTTCCGAACATATAGCCTTCCTAAATATTAACAGTAAACTATTAAAATGAACCACAACAACAACAAAACGTTCATCCCAAACTACTAGTTTTTTTTTCTAATTCTTTGCCCCTAACACCATAATTCCCCACCCCAATTAAAAATTATAGTAGTGTGGATTCGAATCCGGAACCTCCTAGTTCTACACAAGCTCTCTCCCCAGTGGGCTAGGAGAAGCTCCACAATCCCAAACTAGTTCGTTTGGATACATGGACTTCTCATTAGCTTTATATAAAGCAATGCTCTCCATGAGCACAAGTGACTCGAGTTCACTTTTGATATCTGAGGTCTTTCTTTCAACACATTTTCTCTTTAACAATGTGAGTTAGATCTCCTCAAATTTAAGTACACATGCCTCCATAGGTCCATGATGGATTTGAACAAAATATCTTAAACAGTCTTCCTTCATCTCATTCTTAATAGGTGTGACGCCTGTGGCCGAAGGGGGCGAGGAGTGATCGCCGGGTGATGTCCTAAGAGAAAGGAATCGCTGAGGCAAAATGCGGCTCCTGGCAGACTTCTAGGCTGAATAATGAGTGGTGAGAGGGGCACAGGAATGAATCGTCCCACATCGAAAAGGGAGGGAGATCCTGAGTTGTATAAGTAAATAACGTGATCTCAAATGGTAGAGGCGCCTTTTGGGGCAAAATCGTGAGGCTAATGATGGAAAACTCTATAGTTGAGCGTGCTTGGGCTAGAATAGTACTGGGATGGGTGACCTCCTATGAAGTACTTAAGTATGCAGTTTTCTTAAAGCCAAAGCGGACAATACCTCTACAATAAGATCACGGGATGTTACAATAGATGTCAAGCCTACGTCTTTGATACAAACATATCTAGTGTAGTCCACTCTAGTATGACTATTTATCCATCTTAGTTCGACTAATGAATATTTTGATACTCAACTGGCCAACATTCACTCTCATATAGCATAGCTGTTTGGATAGTAATTTCATAAAAAACCAAAAAAGGAATAAATATTTATATTTCAGGGATATATTTTGTACATTAATACAAATTGAACATTCATATGACATATTCAGCCAGTTTAAAAACTTTCTCAAGAAGAGAACATAATACCTTAACTGCTGATCCATCAAGAGGACTGCTGGCTGAATAAAGCAATCCATCCTGAACTTGCAATGCTTGGATTCGATTTCCTTTTGATAACAACTTTTTGCTGCCTGTTTGTATTGTGCATGATGTTCCTGTTGCTAGATCTATTTCCTGCAAATCACAACATGAGTAATTAGAGTTGACGATCAAACTTCTTAATTCGATGCAATAGAAGCTAGTAAAACAAAATCAAGACTGCAAGTAATTGTAAATTTTAGTGTGACAATTAAATAACTAGTTATCAATTGACCTAAAACCTAAGCTTGTAGGTTATGACCCAAAAATAATTTTATATTCTAATATGCCACCTCAATAGAAGCTTATTGCTTTGCAGTGTGGAATTCATCATAGAACCTTTTTTTAAAACTTATGCTAGAAGTAAAGGGGGGGTTTGAACTTGAAAACTTCCAACTCTGATACCTAATCAAATCGCAAATTACCAACTAAGCTAAAAGCTTAAGCATGTAATTTATGACCAAAAAAAAAATTATATTCTAATAATGATAATTAATGCAAACACAACAATTGAACAGGGTTCAGCCCAAATTAAGGCTACGCAGTTGTAGACGGAGAACTCATTAGGAGAAACATTTAGAGCTCAGATCAGGAAACTGATTCAGAACATATATAAGATTAATAGCAACTTGCCATAATAGAATTTGGTTTTTTTAAGTAGAATCTAGGTATTTACTTCAAGGCATAGTACTATGACGGATCAATTTATGATAACACAAAAGATTTGAACATGTTTAATTTAGATAATCCCATTGTATCATGGTGCAATTAATCATAACACATAAGATTCTCAAAGTTATTTCTCTAAGTAAATAACTTGTAATAATTAACTGCATGAACTTAGAAGGCAAATGGATTCTGATCAAGTAGTAGTCTAGTAAATTACCTGGATGCTGCTGTCCTTACAACCACAGTAAAGTTTTCCCTGAACTAAAGCCAAACACTTGACATACTTGTTCGAGTTCAATGTCTTAGAACCACCATTCCATGATAATACCTAATCACAGAGACAAGTAAGCTCTTTCATGTATAATTCCGATGGAATACATTTATAGATTCTAAGAATTTTTATATTTATTTAATTGATCAATTAATTATTGATTTTACCTTAATAGTATGAAAATTGGTGAGCCGTCAACTAAAGCAAGATGGAATACATTTACCCAAAACAAAATACTCATAGTATATCTGCACTTGTTTAGAAATTTTCTTGACATATATAGCAAAATTTGGTGTTTAATATGTTAAATATATTGTATGTAAATATCAATACTCTTTTGGAGGTGTCTAAGTTTTCTTAGTGTTATATATGTAAAAGTAAGACTTAGGCTTGTAATATGTAACATTGCCTTTTGTTCATGTTATTTATGCAAATATCCTGAATGTTACAGGAAAAAACAAAGTTCCATACCTTGACACCAGCTCCTTGTGGAATGAAACAGGCCATGCTATTTGCAATAGTTAGATTGTGAACTTGATCCTTCACTTCATGACTTTCAATGCACTTTATTTGGCCATGTTGCAAAGACCAAGCCTGTAAATGAAGAAATTGTTCTTATCGGAGATGCTCAATCCAAGATTAACTTGTTATTGAAAACATAATGAAACTTACTCTCACAGATTTATCAGCCGAACCACTGTACAGTTTCTTTCCAGATGGTAAAATGGCCAAGCTGGTAACGGCCTTTGTGTGTTCCTTGGTTTCCTGGATTAAGTGAAGAAGGTTTTCTTTACATTCCCACACCTAGAAAGCCACAATCTGTCAGCACATATTTAAGCAAAGCATTAAATAGCTATTAAACCACTAGGTCGCTAGAGAGATTGCTTCAAGTCTTCATACAAACGTGCATAAATAGTAGATTCAGCTTCCACAAGTTATTACATCAACTTCTGTTTGCCAAAGAAAAGGTCATTATACTTTTTAGACAATTTGCTTAACACTATAATAACAAGCCAACTTGCATGTCATAATGAAATTATACATTTAAGGCTAGATGCCCAACTCCATAATAACAGGGCCACTTGTATGTTTTTACGAGAAAACCAAACTATCCTTTTTTAGTGTCTAACAAGTGGTCAAAAATATGAAGAGAAATGGCATATAAGACAAAATAGAATGACGTGATTACCTTTCTTCAGAAAGTAATGATGTGTTGTAAATTAAGATGACAAAATAACTCTTCAGTATGGAAACTCACAAAAATTTAACTTTGTGACATTCCTTAACTTGGAAACGTAAATGCATCATAAAAAAACTTTATTATGGCTTGTTTGGTGTACAAGATGTGGATAAAGCAGTCACAAGTTTAACATTAAAGTAGTGAAGTTTCAAAGTGAAGCAATACATTGCACAATAATTAAATTCTTCTGAAAAACTAAGTTCTTTGCATCACTACACATTTTGCACAGATTCAATATCAAGGGTTTGATAGAAAGATCGCATGATTAGCAATTGAATTAAGAACAATCAGTTCATCCAATCGGACAAGTTTCCAAGTAGTGACATAGCATATAATAAGTGGGTGTTCAGGTTTCTACGGGAATGGCAACAGGCTACAAACAAGAGATTACTAAATAGCAAAAGGGTTTGAATGTTGGGGATTAAATAAGCATATGTAAGCTTTACATACCCGCTGACATTATGTATGCCATTTACAAGCTGATGTTATTCAAATGGCTTTTCATGGGGAAAGTTCAACTTTTGATGAATTGAATAAAAACTTGAACTTCCAGGAATAAAAACTCGAATAACAGGACATTCACCTTTATAGCTCCATCTGAGTGACCTGAAAATATTCTATTCTTAAAGGAAACTATGGAATGAACTGCTCCGTGTGCACTACAATCTACCTGGGCAAGCTCTTTATGAGTCCACATTTCCTGCAACCAAAAGTGATGGTCAATGACAGCACACTTAAGCGCCTTACGAAACTATTGGAAGGAACATATCAAGCTTACCATATTTGATTCTTGCCCATCAGAAAGATGTTTTAGCATTTCAGACGCCAAAAAATAATTTTTCTTGAGCTCTCTCAGATTTTTTAATATATCCTTGATATGGAAAGAAAGATCATGCAAACCTTCTGGAAAATCAAATAGTACAATTGAGCAGGAATAATTAGCACAAAAAATTCACAAAGCTATCCAAAATAGCTACAGTAAGACTTAAAATGATATGATCGTGATGATGATTATGAAATTGTACTTCACTCATTGTTGATCTATAAAGGACTAGGTCACACTTTCAGAATGATGATGATGATGATGATGATGATGATGATGATGATGATGATATTTAATATGAGAATTATAAAGACTAAGAATGTATTCCTACTTACAATTTTTTGTTACCTGACCGTGAAGTTGTTCTTGAAACTAAATTATAGCAAAGGTGGTATTATAGCAAAGGTGGTGGGTGCTGAAGCAAACAAGAGAATTATCTCACATTGAATAATAAGAAAAACTCGAAGTGTTAATATACAAGTGTTGGGCCTTACTCATTAGCCTGCAATTTTGGGCCAAAGAGATTCTAATCACAGTATTTCTACGCTAGCATGTGGTACCGAAACAAGATATGGATTTGAATCCCAACAGTGGAGCTCGAAGAGTGATTGTTGAGGAGAGCAATGGCGTAGAGGCTAGCAATAGTCAAGTCACATCTGAATAAAATAGGTGTTGTGTCTGTATGATACAATAATCAGTCACAAGATAGTGTCATTCATAAGAGAGAGGAAAGTTTGATACAATCATTAAGAAATGCATCAAAGACAAAAGTAGGAGGCCTATCAACCAATGATTCTGTTTCTTCTATAGTTAAAGCAAGTCGTGCTAGAATGTGAGCCACATGGTTTCCTACTTTTCTAATGTGAATGAATAAGAATCTACTAAAAAAAGCTATAGCTCTTTCCGCATGGTGAATGAATAAACCGTTTAATGAGAGATTCAGCTCCTTCAATTGTATAGCTACTTATAATGTTGTCTAATCCCAACTCCTTAGCAAAATTAATTGCTTGAAAAGCACCCATGCTATCTATGAATACAGGTTGGATAATGCTATGGATTTTGATTGCAATGCACCCCAGCATTTTGCCTTCGCAAACCTAGCAATTACTCCTACTCTCATGCAATTAGTCTTCTTGTTCACTGCAGCATCAAAACTAACCTTTGCGACATATAGGGAAGTGGCTGCTAAAAAAATCTGAGTCACACCTACATCAACAGTTAGTTTCATGTGGGTTATTTCGAACTCCTCTTTTCGATGCATTGCCACTTCCCAAGTTGCTTTTAGTGCTCAAATGGGATTTTGATACAGGGCATCCCCGATATCGACTCCATCGTCAACATCAAACATGACTCCTGAGAGGATGTCACCAACTTCCCATAGTATTCATCTTTACTTAAAAGTATTTTGTTTTATTTTACTTTTATTTTATTTAGCATATTATGTGTTTTAGTAAAGAGATGAGTGTAAGACTATGTAATTTGAGCTTTAATTTTGAAAGAGTTAATGGACTTTTATTTTGGAGGATTATTGGGCCAATTGGAGTGAAAGCCTAATACCCTCTCACGTCCAATCCTTCCACTTATCCTAGTCATTAAACGATTTAATGGTTAGAAATGGTATGATCTGATTATAAATAGATGACATGATAAGGGATTAAGGTAGAAATTTACTTAGAATTTTGTGCCTCTACGCCTCAAACCCCTCCCTTGAAGCACTCCATTGCCATTGAATTGCCGGCAAACTACCGCCATCAGAATGAGTCGCTACCACCGCTTCCTAGAGCCACCACCCATTTGGGGTCGTCACCACTATTTGCCCCAAACCGTGCTTCTTTGGAGTTTGACATCATTTCAAGCACAAGTGTCACAAGCCCACCAACTTCTACCTAATTTGTCCTCAAATCACATCACACTACAGGAGGTCGGCTCAATATCATATTGTAACATCTTGCTCCTGTTTGTTTGGCAGTTAAAGATTAACTTAGTTTAATTTTAAACTGACATATCACATCACATATAAAATTTAATATTAAAAATTAACTTTATTTTACATCCTACACACATTACTAAAATAATAATTAACTTACTATCACATCCCTCACATATTCCAACATAATAACTAACTTTATATCACATTTCTCACATATCCCAACATAATAATTAACTTTATTTCACATCATTCACAATTTTCAATAAAAAAATATCTCTATCAAGTTTAATTTTAATCTTTTTAAATTTAAATTTTACAAACAAATAGGCCTCTTGTGATCTAAATATAGAGGTATTGTTCATTTTGGCTTTAAAGAATCACATGACTTTAGCATTTCTGAGGAAATCACTCACCCCAAAATAACTCCAACTAAAGCAGACTTAATTATGAAGTTTCTATTATTAGTTTCATGATTTCATATCAAAATGTGCCTTTACAATCTTGGCTCACTTTATTTACTCATATAGCTCTGAGCCTCCCCTCCTTTTCTAATTTAGAATGATTCATTTATATGCTTCTCTTTCTAACCTAAAAGCCCAACAGATGTCTCTGCCCTCATATCATCATAAAAACCTACCGTCTCTTTACTCGTCATCCTCTTCGGACCAAGTTATTACAAGCTACTCCTCCACCCTCTTCAATCAAGGGAGTCAACCTGTGGTGACCCATGGCTAGGTCTATGCAATCGGTTTAATCGGTTGGTTTGGTGACCAAATAAAAAAAATTTTGAATTCGGTTTTAAATTTAATGAAACCAAACCAACCAAATTATATTATAAACCAAACTAAACCAACCAAAAAAAATATCAATTTGGTTTGGTTTAGTTCGATTAAAGCCACATTTTTTATTTCAAAAAATTTCTTAATCTTCTTATAATAATATTAAATATTGTTATATTAATATCTAGATAATAACTTTAATATAAAAGTAATTTAGCACAATAATTAATTTAACTTAATAACTTAATTGCATCATCAAAATAAACTAACAAAAAAATATGAAGAATTTAGAAGCAATTGCACACATCATTACATCAATATCATAGTATAATCAAAATTATATAATAAAACTTTCATCTGTTTATCAAAAATGATGAATATTTTTTCAAATTTTTAGATAGTCTCTGTTGTAAAATTCATTTTAATTACCACACCTGAAAAAATACATTAAATAACTAGCATAAAAATATACTATGAAAACTCATAAATAAATATATACACTATCACTTCAATAGATTCAAAGTCAATACTGTAAAACTACTATAATACAACTGAACTGACCCAACTCTAAAATCATATTTATACGTGAATTATTTAATAATTGGTCAATTCGATCAATTTGGTTTCCAAAAATATAAAACCGAACCCAAATCAATTAACCAAAATACTCAAAATATTAAACCATCACAAAACCGTTAGATTCTAAACCAAACCAAACCACTAAATTTAAACAGTTCAGTTCGGTTTTTCGATTTAAACCATAGTTTGCACACTCCTACCCATGGCCGAAGAGGATAAGAAGCGATTGCCATATGATGTCCAAATAGAAAGGAATTATTGATGGAAGAAGCAACTTCTAACAAGCTTTTTAGCCTAGTACATGGTAAGAGGGACACAAGAATAAATAGCCCCATATCGGAAAGAAAAAAGAATTCCTAAGCTATATAAAGCATGACTTTCAGATGTAGATATGCCTTTCAGGATAAAATTGTGAGATTAATGATAAAAATTTTGCAGTTTACTTTTAAATAGAGGAAACTCTGTAGTTAAGTTTACTTGAGATGGAGTAGTTTGGGATCTCTTAAGAAGTACTGAAGTCATATAATTCTCTAAAACTAAAGCCGATAATACATTTATATTTGTATCACAAGACATTAAAATATGATATCAGAGCCGACCTATTACAGTAAAATATAGTTAGAGAACAAACTAGGTAAAAGTTGGTGGGCCTATGATGACCTATGACCAAACAGAGTGGAGAGTAATCGCTTGGTAATATTCCAAAAGAATAGAATTACTGAGGTAAAGAGTAACTCCTGGTAGACTTTTATATTCTGTTTGGTTGGAGAGAAAAAATAATTTAAAAAAGTTTTATGAAAATTTTCAGAAAAATATAAATGATGTGAAATAAAGTGAGTTATATTAAAAATTATATTGGATGTGAAATAAAGTTATTGTTTAATATTAAAATTTGTGTAGGATGAAATATAAAATAATTTTTACAGTTTTTTAAAATAAATTTAAGATTTTGACTATGGCTAAAATAAGCCACGTTTTTTAGCCTGTTACCAAATAGAGGCTTAGGTCAAATGAGTGGTAAAAGAGACACAAGAATGAATTACTCTACATTAGAAAGAGGAGAGTTCCGGGGCTTTATAAGAAATAATGTAATCTTAAGATGCAAAGGCATTTTTTAGGATAAAACTATGAGGCTAATAAACACAACTTCACACTTAAGCATACTTGAGCTAAAGTAGTCTTAAGATGAATGATCTCTAGAGAAGTACTCAACTCACACGAATCCCTAAAGCCAATGAGGACAACACCTCTACATCTAGATCATAAATCAACACAATATGGAATTAAATATTTTTCAATGTTTGCTTCCTCTTTGATGTTCAACTGGTCCTTAAGCTTATGGCAAGTCTCTGTGGCGGCATTTTTGCTGGAGAAAAAGCTTAACTTTTTGAAATTTATTTGTTGCCCCAATACCATCTCGTAAGTACATAGCTGCTTTCATTCTTGTCTGCTCAGAAGAAGAGGATGTTATTGTTGGTGAAGAACTGATAGGATATGCTCAATCCCCTCCAGCTTAAATTTGAGAGCCACTTTTTAGTTCTAAACTCTAAATATGATTTGTTGACAAAAATAAAGCACCCAAAACTAATTTGATAAATTCTTATTTATCAACAATCTAATAATTTAAATTTGAAATGATTTAATTTGAAATTTTATTTTCTCATTTATCATAAATACAATTCAAAAGTATTTATTTTTATTGTGATAAATTATCAATTAAATTTGCTGAGTTCAAATTCCAATACATCTCGCATTCCTACCCTGCATCAAAAAGTTCCAAGTTATAAAGAACTGCATTACAATAGCTCGGAGGTAAATACAGTTCAGTACGAATAAAGGTATTCATTAACAATAATGTGAAAGAAGATGATGGCAACTAATGACGCAAACAATGACATCATTTGACATTCATTGATGGGGGCATCCAAGTGATTGGTACAGGAAGACTGATGTGTCAATATAGCATATGAACGTGAAAAAGAAAATATTTCCTAATCCTGATCAATAACAGATTAACATACCAGGGTCCTGCATGAAGCTTTTAATGGCAAGCATGGCAAGTGCTTTGTCGCCAGAATCCTTAGCAGAAGTGAGAATTGAAACAAAATGTTTGAGCAAGCAAACTCTTGAAGCACCCCGCAGGCCAGTATCAGGAAGAGTAGACAGCATGTAAGTGAGCCAACTTGCAGAGACAAGACAAGCAGAGAAGAATTCCCTTTGTTCACTCTTCAGTCCTTCAGCTAAAACCTCGAATAATAGTCCAAACTCATGGTTGACAAGTGAGAATGCCATTTTTCTTTCCCATTCATGTGCAGCCTGATCTTCTATCTACAGTAACAAAAGAAGAAGAGCATAATTTACAAGAAGGGACTAAGGACATTAAGATGTTAAAGAAAAAAGAAAAAACCCAATGTTATCCTACTAAGTAAAACACTAAAACATGCAAAAATGAAAAATTTGCATGAAATAGTGAGCATATTTAATCCAGTTTTGATCTTTTTCGTTTGGAGCATTAAATTTCTAACTTGATTCAATCCTTACTTTTCCTTCTTGTGCTTGAAAACATACAGACAATACCATGACAATAGCATGCCTGTGACAGAAAAGCATTTAAATTAATATCAAAAAGCTATGATAACCATTAAATCTTCGTTTACCAATTGACCTAAAAAATTAAGCTTATTGATTATGTCCTAGGGATAATTTAATACTCTACACGTCCCCCCACGTGCAAATTTATTTGTTTTGCAATGTGGAGTACAATAGAAGTACCTTTTTTAAACTTATTTATAGGGATCAACAGGATTTAAACTTGAAACATCTGACTCTGATACCATATAAAATCTCTGATTAACAACTAATTTAAAAGCTTAAGCTTATAGATTATGACTAACAATAATTTTATATTCTAACAATAGCTACAAAAATATTTGCAAGAAAAGAACTAACCAGATTTTCTTCAAAATCATCAGGAACATAATCAATCTGGTCTGAACCCATCGATGGCCTGCCTCTCTTTTTTGTCCCAGCACGTTTTAAAAGAAAAGCTCGCGTTAACGGCTTTCCTGAAGGTGTGAACCTGCCCTGAAGAGCCGCAATTGTCTCAGCAGCTAAAAGTTGACTATTGTGGAAGTCAGGATTTCTGAGGCATGAAATAAGAGCATCTATAGCCTCTTCACGATACATGCTTGCTTTTCTTGGCTCCACCTAGGTGAACTGATGGTATTAGCTTAGAGAAGTACACAAGACACTTAATGATACGAAAGTACATCATCATTATAAGAATTGCTTTTATCTTTTCCATCTATCAACACTATTTAAGGTAATTCACACACACACACACCAACTCAGGCTCCATCCTACCATGTACATTAGAATTCACATCAACTGCATACATAATATTACACAGTTCTTATCAAAAATAAATAAATATATTACACAGTTAACAGTGACGTACGCATGCTTGAGAAGATTTTTGACTACTCACAAAATGCACAAGGCATTTGTTAATGATTAAGAAAAATCATCGTCATAATCAGTTTAAACGTACTTTATTGACACTATTCAGATATTATCTTGTCCTTCTATCAACACTGTTTAAGCTAAACAAAGTAATTTTTACGAATTATATATATATATATAGAGAGAGAGAGAGAGCACAAAATAGTCTTGGCAAGTAGAAATGGACAGAAATCTTCACTCAGGCTCAATCCTATCACTTACATTAGAATTCACATCAACTGCATTCGTAATATTTTTTTGATAGGAGCATTAATACTACAGAGTTAATAGGCGTATGCAGGCTTGGGTTTGATAGGAGCATTCATAATATAAATAGTATGTCATGGGTTCAAAGCCAGCTCGCATCAAAAATACAAGAATTTCATGCTTGGCATCTAATCCAACATACTCAGTAAAATTTAAATGTAGGCTGACGGTTTAAAAGACCAATACCAAAATGTCAAGCTGAAGAAGTAAGCCTGCAATAACCGGAGACTGATCCTGCAGAGCACTCTGTAAATAAACAAGTAGTGCATGCATTGTGCTAAATTTTCCGCCATCTTTAATGATTTGAAGAAGCCTCTCATTGAATGTCCTCCTGGAGAACAAGGAAAAAAAAACTATATCAACAATCATCATCATCAGTCTTATCCCAATAATTAAGGATGGACTTGTAAAATCCTTTAACCAGCTAGTAAATGGTAAAGTGCACATAATTAAGAAGAACCAATATTTTACCTTTCTAGTTTAACCAGCTCGAAAAGGAACCGAACTATCTCAAACCTTTCCATATCATTAATAGTGGCGAAGTTTTCTAAAATGGATTCTAGCTTAGCTTTATCAGAAATTAATTTCCGGCAATTCCCATCTATCTCCATGCATTTCACAAGGATCCGGATTGCAGCCATCCTCTCCTCCTCCACATCAGCTTCCAAACATGGAATAACGTTCTCAACAACGTCTTCAGAAATTAGGACATCAACAGACGCTGCTGGAGTTTTACTCTCACTTGCCAGAACCTGTTGAAGAAGAAGAATAGCAGCAGTTTTAGGCTTTAAACACGAGTAAGAAGAATCATCCTCCCTGCTCTTTATAGCCATAATCAGGTCCTCTATTATGTTCATTTCAAGAAGTCTTTCACATGAAGGCCTTAACAAATAAATCAATGAAACAATCTCCACCAATCCTTTCTTGAACAGCGCTACCATACACTCGACATCTGAATCAGCTCTATTCAGAGTTTGAATAACATGTTTGTCTTTTGACGCCATTTCACATAGCAAGAAAATCATTGTTCTAAGAACTTGTGCATCAACGGAGGTGAACAATATCTCAACAAACCCATTAACTACATCAGGATTACAGAGTGCCGGTAAGATTTCTGCTTCGGCACCAGCTTCTCTCCAGAACTGTTCAATCTGAAGGACAGCTGCCTCTGCTTCACTCAAAACCTCTGATGTACAAATGTTTGTAATGGCAAGGTGTAGATCACCGTCAGCACCATCAGTAGAAGCTTGGGTGATGACACTAGTTGGAGAAGGCAATCTCTTTGGTGGATTTATCCCTAGAGAATTCTGTGCTGAACGGGTTATTGAAGATGCCGAAGATGAATAACCATTCTCTTCTTTCCAGCTAGCTATTAGTCGTTTGAGCACATAGTTTGTTTTGGGCAATTGTGCACTTTGAAGCTTCTGGCGGGTGATCGGGCACGTTAAGTTCCCTCGCTGGAGCCATTCCTGTATAGCTCTGCGCTCATATGTCTGGCCAGTTTCCAGAGTCACTGGATCATCAAATAGGTGGCTGGTTATGGGGCATACAAAATCCTTCGGCGGAGCTTGCTTGCTAAAGCCTGGGGATCTAACCGGATCAAGCATCGGTAGATCTGAAGAACTGAAAGAAGAAAAGGTGAAGATTAGAGTTGATGAAGCAAAATCCAGCTAGGAATGGAGAAAGTAAGCATAAATTCTACAATAAATTTTATGAAATTATACCATTTAGGTTCCACAGAAGTTATTTTCAGTCTGTGGACTTGGTTTTTGGGTTTCAACAATAACAACTCATTTGTTCTTTTTGCTTCCTACAGAAACATTGTAACAAGTTTCAGATCAAGAAACAGTATGGACCTACAAAGATAGATCAGGCAAAGTGAACAAAATGAACACAATTCTTGTTAGCATCAAAAACACTTGCCTCCATGTCAAGCTCAGGTTCAAAAGAGGAGTTTTCAGAGTTGGCCGCAGAAAAAAATGCTCTGTTAGAATCAGAAATCACATTTCTTCTGGTATCTGTGGTTTCATTTGAAGGTTGGCCAAAAAGAAGCTGTGGAGAGACTCTTTCAGGGAACAGGGATGGAAATTTATCATAGCTACCTTTCCCTTTCTTGATTTGCCCAGGAGAAAAATCTGTCGATTGATCGGCTTCAGCCCAAATAGGCTGCCACCAGAAAAGCCAAGACTATTATCGACCGAAAAGTAGGAATAAATTTTGACAACCTGCGGCAAAAAATTTTCACCTTGCAACAAGAAATCTCAGATTTTACCTTGCACCAAATAAAACCCCAAAATGAGATGTTGAGATAAAAAAAAAACCCAAAATGGAATCGAAGAATATCGGAAACAACGCCAATAGAAAATTACGTGTTGTTATAATAAATCTGCAGAAATTTTTCTGAGGCTTTGAAATCCCTTTTCATCGCCTTGAAAGAGAGACATTCTATAAAAAAAAAAAAAGATGGAAGGTAAGCAAGAAAAATTAAAAAATATTGGAGAAGAAGATCACCTAGGGCAACCTCGCAAAACATGTATACAGATGCTCAGAAAGTCAAACGTATAGAGGATTTCAAAAAAAGAGTAAAATGGGGGAGAAAAGGAGACAAACTAGTGATGAACTGGTCTCCTCGAAAATTGGGGAAGAGAACCACGGAAGGAAAGAAACTTGACAAATTCATGTATAAGAAAGAAGAGAAAACAGCGACTAACAAAACTCATCAAAATTCATCAAAGCAAAACTGAAAAAACTACATCAACTCAGCTCGAACATCGCCGCAGTTTAAGTTAAACAAAATTCCTCCAAAAAATTAAGTCCGAAAAAACAAGCATTACATTGAAACGTCCGTTTGTCGATCCAATCTCCGCTCTCTGGGTGTCGTCTTTGACCGCTTCCTCGTGTTCCACTCCGGCTCCAGTATCTCCTGGAAGAACTAGCTCCGGTGGTCTTACATCGTGCCTTGATCGCAAAACCTCCTTCAGGTACTCCGCATAAACCCTTGTATTCTCGTCCATCACTTCCTCATACACACTCTCCAGCTCCCTCAGCTCCGCCGCCTGTCCACCGCTCATCCTCGAAAGAACCGCCATAGCCTTCGGGACCCTTTTTTCTTCTGCCGAAAGGATCCGCGACCGCTGCTCCGCGAACCATTGCAAAGCCGGGAGGAGGTGCGGGAGGAAGAGCTCCTCGAAGACCTCCGGCGCTATGTCGGAACGGGCAGCGGCGGGGTCTAGGGCAAATAAGTCGAGGAGGGAGCGAGCAGCCTCGGCATGGCGGCGGCGCAGAGCAAGAGAGATCGCGCGGAGGAGCGCGGTGAGAACGGAGGACTTCCCAGCGCCTGTGGCAGCGGATGTAAAGGCAGCAGCGGTGAACGCCGCAGAAGCGGAGGCGGCATCTAGGTCTTCCGACAGGATAGAAAGGGCGTGGAGGGTTCCTTGGTCCGGTGGGGATGAGAGCCGGCAGCGGGCTGCAGAGAGAGCGCTCCGGCGGAGATCAAGGTTGGAGAGAACTTCTTCGAGGAAGGCGGTGGCGTTCCGGAGGATAAAGCCGACGGTGACGGCGGTCATTCTCGCCGGAGACGGACGGGATTCGGAGATGGCGGGATGCTTGCCTCGGGATTTGGGAAGAGAGCGGAGGGCCGAAGTAGAAAGATTCAGTGATTTTACAAATTGGACCCCCTTTTTCTGTGGGATTCCGAAAAGGTTCCTGTTCTTTGCACTTTTCAACTGTTTCCTTTCCTCTGAGCTTGGGCAGAGACGGGCATATGGTAGCTTTTCAGGGGCGTTAACGTAATTTCGTTATGTTTAAAATGGGCGGCAACAGCTGAGCGGCTACCCGGTCCGCAGCGGCCGGCTGTGGCCGGCCCCTTTGGCATGCTTCACGTCCGTTAATTTATATAATTTTATTCACATAATTAATCTTCCAGTGGTGATAACTTTTTAAAATAATAATAATAATAAATTTAATATTTAGATCATATTTGTATATTAATTCTTGTAACACGACAAATGGCGTTCATTAAATTGTGTGTCATCAAATGGCAGATGTGGAATAAAAATTAAAAGAACAATAAGTTTTATAAAATTTGCATAAAAAAATCAGGCATATCACATCACACCAAGAGCCCCGTTTGTCTAAGAGTTTAAAATTAACCTGGTTTAATTTTAACCAGGCATATCACATCACACATAAAATTTAATATTAAAAATTAAATTTATTTCACATCCTACACATATTACTAAAATAATAATTAACTTATATCTCATCCATCACATATTTCAACATAATAACTAACTTTATATCACATCCTTCACATATCCCAATATAATAACTAACTTTATTTCACATCATTCACAACTTTCAATAAAAAAATATCTCTATCCAAATTTAATTTTAACCTTACAAACAAACACACATTTTTGTTTTTAAACTTTACAGTTTAGAGACAGGATTCAAGAAAAATTTTATTTCTATCAATTCTTATTAACACAAAATAGTGTAAGAAATCAAATAAAGTTAAATAGTGTAGAGAGATCATTAATTTATTTATTTATTAAATTTAGTTTTAATAAAAATAACTTGTTATTGAATATAGTGAATATTATGAAATAAAATTAGTCATCATATTGTGATGTATGAGAGATGTAATATAAATTAGTTATTATTTTAATATGTATATAATGTGAAATTAAATTAATTTTTATTTTAAATTATATGTACTATATAAAATATAATTAATTTTTATATTAAATTTTATGTGTAAAATGATATATTAATTTAAAATTAATTAGATTAATTTTAAACTGACTAAACAAATAAATGTTATGCCGAGGGCTGAAAAGTCTTTAGGAGAGTAATGTTGTGGTGAAAAAGTGTCATATTTCTCTTTATTTAATTTTTTATTTATATTTGAATAAAATAAGTAATAATGATTGGATTATTCAACTGCAACATACAAGGAATATCATATTTACTAGCACACCTTTTAGCATGTGGAGAAGGATTTGGAGGCCTTACGCTAAAAAAAATTATTTCGTACGGACCGAATTCACTTAGGGGGCGTTTGGTTCAATATTATCTCAATGCTATGTTATGTTATCTTTAAAAATTAATTGTTTGGTTTAATGACATCTTTAAATAACATTACAATTAATTACAAAAATGCCATTACATGATGACATCTAGATGTCACTCCAAATTGGGCGATATCTCAAAATAACACCATCAATTTGTCATTATAATGCCAATAACTTCCAACTAAATAAAGATAATTTGGATAGCATTGATATTTTCTAATATCATAACATTGAACCAAACAAATGTTTATTGATAAATAACAATGACATTTAGATAACATGACATCTAAATAACATTGATATTGAGATAACACTGAACCAAACGCCTCCTTAATCACATCAAGCATTCATTTATCAATAGTATAGAGCCACACGAATGATTGAGCCTCGCTTGGTGTATAACGCTCAACTGGTGTTAAGTTGTCAAGCGGATCGTCCACTTGGCTAACCAGATGGTCTGGTAGCCGATCGGACCGTCTGTTCGTTCACTCTAGCCAGATTGTCTGTTCATTCTGATTGGATTATTCATATCACATCATACATACATCTCAACGTTATAACTAACTTTATTTTATATTATCAATCACACTTAACAAAAAATACGTTTATTTAAATCTAATTTTGACCTTATTAAAACTAATATTTGCAAAAAAAAAAATTAAATTGATTCAATAAATAAAAGCATTTTTGCATAAAATTTTGATTGAAAGATTAAAAATTCATCGAGAATCAAATCAACTTTAGCTTAAATTAAATATAAATAAATAACAAACTAACCAGACTCAACTCGAAAAAGGATCGAATCAAATTCTCACATTGCCCTAAATTGAGTACTGCCTTTTAAAAACATTTTAATATAGTGCAGAAATATAAATAAAGATAAAAAAATATATATCATTTAATCTGCATATTCACAATTCACATCTAACATCAATAGTGAATTAAAAGAAAAATTACAAATTATTTCAAATTTAAGACACAAATTAATATAAATTAAAAAATCGAAGCTAACATGCAAAATCAATCAACTATTCTAAATATGACAACGTACGTATATAACATCTGCAGTATTTTTTCAGTTCAAGAAAAATAAATTACCCTGAATTAACTCAAGAAATAAATTAAGTCAATTTATTGGATAAATTAATGCTAGTTCATCCAAATATTTTAATTGAAATATTCAAACTTTGAATCCGTACGTAAATGTTATATCCATTTCATTTGATTATCTATTTGTTTTATATGTTTATTTTTTTATTTTGTATAAAAAAAATTATGCTTTGTATAGACATTTTATTGCCAATATAAGTCATAAAAATACTTATTGACGTAAAAAGTGGCCATGCAAAGCAAAAAAAAAAAGTCATATAAAACATAAAATTAATAAAATAAAATGCTATTTATTTGTTTTACTTTTAGTTGAGTATTTTAAATTTTAACAATATAAGTGAATGATTTGGATATATAAATTGCTTGCGATAAAAACTCTAGCAAAAAAAATTAGATTATTGGATCTTATCAATATAAAAAAGAGGAATAAAAAGACAAAAATAATTTTACATATTGAAGCTAAAAAAATATTTGTTATTTTATAAAGAGCAATAAAAATAAAAAATTTATATAGCTGATGTAATCTAGTAAGATAAAGTCTCAATTTATTATTATTGTTGTATGAGAGACCTAAGTGAAAATTTTTAAAATATATGGAAACCAAAATATAATTATGGCAAATAATTTTAAAAGGAACATTTCAACCTCAGTTTTCCCTTCTCCGGCGTAAGCAAATGCAAGAGGCAGAGAGAGAGAGCGGTGGATCTGCATCGTCCCTTCAATAGCACAAAGGGAGAGCGTAGATCTGAGAAATTACAATGGGGTGTTAACAATTTAATATTGCCTCACGATTGAATAAAAAATTTTAATTCAATCTCGATTCGATATTAAAACTAAATTAAAAAAGTTCGATCTAATTTCAATTCAAGAATTTAGCTCATTTGCTATCGATTCAAGTTCAATTCGAGCCAAAACTAACCCGACTTCTGATAACTTTTTGATCTTTTAGTTAAATCTTATGTATAAATGTATTTGTTTATTCAATCAATTTAAACTGTGACTATTCAATTTGAATAAAATTTATAAAAAAAATTTAATTAAATTATCGTAAAAAACTAATATATAAAATTTAATTACATGTATGAATATATATATATAATACATTTTTTCTTTAATCAATCCGATCTCGAACTTTCTCAATTCGATCTTATGTCAATTTAAAATTGGATTGATAAAAAGCTTGACCATAAAAATGACTCATTATGCTTTGGCTTATTTGAAACGAGTCGAGCTCCATTCGATATAAATTTTGATTTAACTTTCGAGTAAAACCCTCAAGCAAAGTAAACTGCCTTATTTGGACTTCTACTCGACATTGGGTCCACGTGTTGGAAAGAGGGTAGATTAGGTAAGTGGTAGTTTAGTAATTTCAAAAATAAAAAATATTAAAAAGCTCATACTTCTATTATACGATAACAAAAACTCGAAGAAAATAATTAAAAAGGACATGTGTGAAATGCTTATGTTGAGCTTAAAGTTCAATTTAAAAACCTAAGGATTATTTGTTTACAAAATTTAATTTTATCTAAATTAAAATTAAAAAAATTTATTCAAAAATTGTGAATGATGAGAAATAAAATAAGTAATTATATTAGATATGTGAGAAATGTGATATAAACTAGTTATTAATTTAGTATGTGTGTAGTATATAAAATAAAGTTAATTTTTAATTTTAAATTATATGTATGATTGAAATATAATTAATTTTGAATATTAAATTTTATATACAATATAATATACTAATTTAAAATTAAATTAATTTAATTTTGACATAATAAACAATAGGCTCAATAAAGAGCCTTACATATTATTTTAAAAAATTATTAACTTATTTGATATTATCTAACAATATAATATTTATTGTATGGTACATAATCTTATCATTATTTTCAATAAAATAGATTAAGTTTAAAATGGAATAAATAAATTTATTATTTTAAATATTAATTAGTAATTTTGATAACTTTTTTTTAATATATATATATAATAATAATTTACTGTTCAACTGATTTGATAATTAGTACAATCAAATCACAAATCAAACTGTGATCTAATTCTACTGACAAAAAAAATAATTAACTACCTGCCACACAATGTAATTTTATTTATTTATTATCCATTCATTCTTAATTAATTATGTTATGCACATTCCAAAAATATTAATAAATATTCACCTTAAACACGTAATAATTTAAGTATATAATACTTAATCTATTGATACAGTGATACTATATTTTGATTTACAAAACGTAAATCAAAATTATATTTGTACAAAAAAAAAATATTTTCTATTAGTAAAATTAAAAAATTTATTTTTACTCTCTCTTAATATAATACATTTTTTATCGTCTTCGCAATACATACACTAAAAGCATTTGAATTTGCTGCCGAAAATTAATTCCATCCCGGATGTCTCCCCTTTGCCCCCATGCCTAAATATTAAGAATTTTTAATAAAATATAGTTAAATACTTGATCACTAAATATAAAATATGATGATGTGAACCGACCCTTCTAAATTTTTCTTTGTAAATTCTTAAACCTCATATACATTAGGTTAATTAAAAATTAACTCACTATTACATCCACAGAATATAAATAGCATATATTAAGTTTAAAATATGGTGTATGTAGATTTCTTATGAAATATTTTTTGAGTGCGCATAGTGTCAACCTTAACTAAGAATGGATGAGTAAAGCTAAATAAAAACTAAATTTTCAGTGTGCAGTGTAAGAAATTATTCCCAAAAAAATTCATAAATGACACGAAGAAGATATTTTTAATTGGTCAATTATTTTGTGCATTGCTATATTTGTTTGACATTAGTAAATCATGAATTTGAATATGTATGGTGTTTTAGAGTAGTAAAACTATTAGCCTATTTAATAGAGTAAAATTCACTAATTATCCTAGCCAGAAAATTCCAAAATAAATATTATTGTAAAACCTGTGTTTGATGTTTATGTATTTAATATTACTATATTAATTTGTACATTTATTTAAAGGATAATCAAGATATTAATTAAATTGCTTTTATTTGTGTTGTAACAGTAAATAACACTACTGTTTCATTTGAGTAAAATAAAATCATGAAGGCTGTGAAGGTCACACGTTTAGCCCCGTTTGTTTAGGAGTTTAAAATTAACCTGGTTTAATTTTAACCAGGCATATCACAATCATACATAAAATTTAATATTAAAAATTAAATTATATTCACATACCTACACATATTACTAAATAATAAACTAACTTATATCATACTATCCTCTCACATATCCCAACATAATAACTAACTTATAAATCACTTCCTCTCTACAGATCTTATCTGTTCTCCCGCCCAACATATAATAACTAACTTTATTTCACATCATTCACAACTTTCAATAAAAAAATATCTCCATCCAAATTTAATTTTAACCTTCTTAAATTTAACCTTACAAACAAACACTAATATTTAATATTGTTTATGAAATTTAATATTTAAATCTTGATATTTTATGTATATATATATATATTTAACATGCATATAAGTTCAATGAAATAATAGATGTTTGAAAATATATGCACTTAGTATAATTATCAAATTAATATTTTCAAAAAATCACCCCGAAATGTAATTATGGATCACTCAAGCATTTTCTAGTGATTGAATGCCATTTTCTAGTCGGCGACCACCCTAACTTCAACCTCTAAATGCACAACGAAGAGCCTTCTCATCTCTCGATGATCATTTAAAGCCTATGATTATGTGGTCGAGATCACACTACCTCAAGAACTTTTGACTTTAATCACAAAGGACCAAAACAGGACTAAAATAGGACCAAATTGGTACTAGTTTAAAAAATAACAATAATAATAATAAATATATATTTTATACCATTCTACATAAACTTTAATATAAAAAAAAATATTTTACTTTACATACTCAATAATTTAAAATAAAAATATCAATTTTATTTCACATTCGAGACTAAAATATTAGAATCGAGTATTTTGATCTAAAATGTGAAATAAAGTATATATTTTTATTAAAAATTGTTGAGTACGTGAAGTAAAATATTATTGTTTATATTAAAATTTATATAGAATAATTTAAGAAAATTTATTTATTATTATTGTTGTTATTTTTTAAATTAATACTATTTTAGTCCAGATTTTGATCATTGCGCCAAACTGGGCCTAAGTATCATGGATTTTGAACCTCTAACGGGTCATAAATGAGTCGAGTTTAAGTAAGTTGATCTATTTTGAGTTTTAATTTTTCGAATTTAAGTTGTGTTTGATTCGAGTCAAGTTACAATTATCTAAATTCGAGTCGAGTTTCAAGTTTATTCAAGCTTAGTAATTGGCTTTGTATAGTAGGCAAAAATATATTTCAAATATTAAAATTATTGTAATAAATAACAATACTTATACTTAAAAATATACAAAAATATAAATAATTTAATTTTCTTTAAAATTCTCTTTATAAGTCGTAAAACTTATATTAATTATCTTAAATATATTACATAAAAGTAAAATTATATTTAAAAATTATGGATTTAAAATATTAAGTCAAGTTCGAATTATATCAATCCCATTTCAAGCGAGCCGACTTCAAGTCATGGGAAATTCGAGTCAAGTTTTATTATTCGAGTCTAGCTAAATTCGAGCCAGTTTTGAGCAAAATTTACAGCCCTATGCTCTAGCATTGCCTAAACTTAATAAATTTGCGCAGAATAAAGCACATTTCAATAGCGTGCGATTAAATCGAAGGTCCTGTGTGGTTGGAGGCCAGACTATGGCCAAAATAGTCTCCAACTATTTTATTTAAAATAATAGTAATAAAAAATTAAG
This sequence comes from Apostasia shenzhenica, assembly GCA_002786265.1. Taxonomy (NCBI): domain Eukaryota; kingdom Viridiplantae; phylum Streptophyta; class Magnoliopsida; order Asparagales; family Orchidaceae; genus Apostasia; species Apostasia shenzhenica. The sequence continues at coordinate 5,914,961 of KZ451950.1, forward strand.
TATAATATATTAAAAATTATATAGAATGTAATATAAAGTGAATTTTTTATATTGAAGTTTATATATTAAGGATAAAAAATAATTTTTTTTAATAAAATAATTAGAGACTATTTTGGTCAGTCATAACCAAAATGGCCTCTAACCAAACAGAGCCTAGGGTCTGTTTGGCGCGAGAACCAAAATAGTTCTTGTTTAAAAAATAATAATAAATAAATTTTTTTAGTTATTCCACATAAATTTTAATATAAAAATTATTATTTTATTTTGTATACTCAATAATTTTCAATAAAAATATCAACTTTATTTCATATCCTAATCAAAATATTAGATTCTAGTATTTTGATATAGGATGTAAACTAAAATTAATATTTTTATTGAAAATTATTGAGTATGTAAAATAAAATAATATTTTTTATTAAAAATGATTAGAAAAATTTATTTATTATTATTATTGTTATTTTTTTAATTAATATCATTTTGATCTTAATTTTAATTATGGCATCAAACAGAGCTTTAATGTTTATTTTTTTATGAGTAAATCTAAATATAAAGGTAAGAATTTTGATGTAGTACGAAAAAAAATATTTGAAAATTAGCTTTTTTTCTTTTTTTTTTGGAAGGGTCAATTTTATTTTATTTTTTCTAGATATTTATTGGATTAAGTTCTTATATTCATTTAATCATTCTATTTAATCCTTATTACAGTTATAACCCATATTTTATTTACATCTATCCAAGATAATTTCATCTAGAATTACTATTAAGCTAATCAAAGAGATTAGTCATGTGCAAAGTGATATCTACATATTGAGTTATATCTAGGTCATTTTTCTAAATTAAAATATTATTTTTTAAATTAAAAAAAACTTTTTAGACCCGTGTGACCATTGTTAAAAATTACATTAGTTACTAAATTTTTTAAAAGAGTAATTACTAAAAGTTCTTTATAGCTAACTCATAATTAATATTTGAGCTATAATTTTTAAAAATTTACTAAAAAATAATTTTTAAAAATTTTTATATTAAAAAAAACTTTATAAATTATGATTATTATATAACCGATCCAATTAAACAATTTTTGATACCATCTAAAGAATATTTCATTTTAAAATTTTTAAAATACTAATTTTACTCTTATCCTCTCTCTCTCTCGTGTAGGTGAGGGGGCAGCTAGCTGCCCTCTCTGTCTTATACAGGCGCACGCGCCTGTGCGAAGGGCGGCAACCACAATACCGTCCCCCTCCACACTCCCTTTTTCTCTCTCCCACACAGGCGAGGAGACAACAAGAAGGTGTGATGCCAGCGAAGCTACAACGCGATAGGAAATTTAAAAGGACAAATTTAAAAATTAAAAAAAAGTGTTAAAAATAAAATTAAAAATATATTTAAATTAACAGTAAAAAAGTGCTCTTTGTAATATTTAATAAATTAGTAATTTTTAAAAATTATAAATCAAATACTAATTATAAATAAATTATATAAATCTTTTATTAATTAATGTTTTCTTAAATTATCGTGCCCAACCCTCAAGCCAATCCTTTTTCCGAAGTTACAGATCCATTTTGCTGACTTTCCTTGCCAACATTGCTCCATCGATCAAAGGTTGTTCAACTTGAAGACCTAATACGATTACGAGTACGACCAGGTGTGGGCGACACTCGGCCATCTGAATTTTCACGGGCCGCAGAGGGCGCACCGGACGCCGAGCTGAAAATTATCATCCTCATATATCAGACACTTCCAAATTATATAAGTACTTTCTAGTTTAATAGGCAGATAGATTAATTTGAAAACGTAAATACCGAAAGACCGACAAATATTAGCTGATATAATTTTAAAAAATAAAAGGGCAAATTACGCTTAGATCCTCGAGTTTAACACCTAATATTGCATAGATCCACATTTTAAAATTATATCTGAATCCTTGAGTTTTAATAAATTATCAAATGGATCTTTTTTATTTGTTTATAATTAAATTTTTTTAAAATTACCGTTTTACTCCTGCCCCTCCTGATCCGACGCACATGCACGGGCAACGATCGCCGGTGGCCGCACGACCCGCCTCTCTCTCTCTCCTCCCGATCCGGCGCACAACCGCCGACCAATCGCGCTGCAGTCGACGAACACGCAACGTGGCAACCGGGCCGCCAACTGCCAAGAGGCCGGCGTGCGTGCACCGAATCAGGAGGAGAGAGAGGGGCAGAGGTAAAACGATAATTTAAAAAAAAAAATTATAAAAAAAATAAAAAAAACCCATTTAATAATTTATTAAAACTCAAAGACCAGACCCCGATGTTATAATTTTAAAAACGTGGATCAGCGTGATATTAAGCATTAAACTCAAAGATCTCAGAGTAATTTGCCCAAAATAAAATATAATTTCAAACTACAAGGAAACAATGAAAGCAACAATTTGAAATATTCTCCCTGATATGTCAAAAAAATTAAAATAAAATTCTGGCTTATGAATTAGCAAACATAAAATAATGATTTCTATTTTGATTTTTCAGGAGAGCATTAAAATTGTCAACACGAAATATGTATAGAAATACCAACTATCCTTCACCATATTTAACTTATTATCATTTGATGATTAAAGCATGATTTCTTGATGTTATGATGCATTTAGTAAAGATAATTATTTGATTAAATAATAAGTTTTGTTAGTACTTAAAAAAAATTATAAAATTACATTTCTAAAATGAGATCTAATATCACCTAAAACTGAATAACATCAGCGACAACAAATAAGAAAGAAAAGTTAGAATATAAGAGAGAGTACGAAGAAACTGGAGACTACAAATTTTAAGGTATACTTTTAAGTTCCTGAATTCGATAATTATTATAATTTTTTATTTATTTTTAGGCACCATCATTTTTCTCACCATACTAAAAAATAAATAGTGGTGTTGCTTAGATAAGCTCTCTTTTTTTTCATTGAGCTAGAAAAACATTGATAATCATTACACTTGGATACATAATATATTGATATTACACTAAATAAATAATAATTATTATCTTTTTAATTTTGATTTCAATAAATAATAATTGTTAGATAAGATAGATTGCATTGAAACAAGCTCCCTCTAAATCTGATAAATAAATTGTTCCTGTTAAATCCTATATGCTGGTAATGATAATTACAAGCATTTGGTTCAATGCAATATTCCAAATTTTTAATATCATTTAAAAATTAATGTTATCTACATATTTATATTATCCATCAAATATTACTTTATAATTCATTATAAATATATTATGAATTAAAGAGTAATGATTATCAGATTTCACGAACCAAAAAGCAATTTAATCCCAATTTAAGAGCCTCCACCTTCGTACTGTATCTCTAGTATCTTGACTTCCCCCGGTTTTCTACTATCACTAATCAGCCTATAAAAGAGCTACTATCTAGATGTCTGATTTCAAGTGACATCTTCATATCTCTAACACAAATTGCAATATATTAACATATCATATCTAAGATACTAATCAACCGATTAAAGAGAGTACTCCAAAACATTATCTCTGATAATTTGAGTTCCTTTGTTCCTAATCGATTGATCTCCGACAACATCATAGTGGCATATGAAACATTGCATGCTACGAAGAAGCATAAAAAAGGAAGGGTTGGTCACTGCACCCTAAAGCTTGATATGAGTAAGGCTTATAACCAGGTAGAGTGGGAATTTATTGAGAGAATAATGATTACTTTTAGATTTTTTACATACTTTGGGAGTAAGATACTTGCTTGTATCAATTTTGTATCTTATCAAATCAATATCAATGGTCATCTTCTAAGTAAAACTTTACCCCAGAGGGGTCTAAGACAAGGAAACCCTCTTTCACTTACCTATTCATCTTATGTGCCGAAAGCCTCTCCTCCTATTTTTGATGCTGAGAAAAGAGGAGAAATTCAAGGTGTTCAAATTTGCAGAAGGAGCCCATATATTGCTCACTCATTCTTTGCGGACGATAGCCTCTTATTTTTTAGAGCAAATGAAAAGGAAGAAAATACTATCAAGAAGATTCTCAAAGAGTATGAACTAACTTCTAAACAACAAATGAACTTCAGCATATCTGGTTTGTTCTTTAGTAGGAATACCATAAATCAGATTAAATTTGCTTTAATTGAGAATATGGAAATCTTGGCAGAAGGAAGCTTTGAAAAATATTTAGGCTTACCTCTTATAGTTGGAAGGAGAAAAAGTAGATGCTTCAATAATATCAGGGACAGAATCAATCAACGAATTGAGAGTTGGAAGGAAAAGCTCCTTTCGATAGAAGGAAAAGAGGTTCTTATAAAAGCAGTAGTTTAGTCTATTTCTACATATGCTATGAGTATTTTTAGACTTCCTATTACTTTATGTAATGACCTGGAGAAACTTTCTGCTTCCTATTGGTGGCAAAAGAATAAACACAAGAAAGAGATGCACTGGACTAAATGGCAAGATCTTTGTAGGTCTAAGTCGCTTGGAGGCCTGGGTTTCAAAAGTCTTAAATGCTTTCAATATTGCTATGCTAGGAAAGCAATGCTGGCAGCTTGTACAAAACAACGGCTCTCTTAGCTATAGAGTCCTACAATCGTAATATTTTCCAGACAGTGATTTGCTCAAAGCCAACCTTGGCCACAGGCCATCTCATGTTTGGAGAAATATTTGAGAAGCAAAAAACATTGGAGAATTGGAAACAGGAAGTCTATGAGTATTTGGAAAGATAAATAGATCCCAAGAAAATGGTCTTATCAAATCACTCCTGTCAATTACCAGCATGAAGATGAGAAAGTTTGTAATCTTATAAACTTATCCTCCCAAAATTGGAATACATATATCATCGAGCAAAGTTTTTATGAAGCTGATGTCAAGGAAATTATTCAAATTCCCCTTGAAGACATTAATACCAATGACACTAGAATTTGGGCCTATAACTCTAGTAGGAAATACTCCGTCTAGAATGGCTATAAATTTATTGACAACAGAATGATTAATATCGGTAGGGAACACAAGAAAACTATTGGAGAGGCATCTTCGGCAACAAACCAAAAGGTTTTTTGGAGAACTATATGGGATCTCCATACACCCAATAAGATAAAACTTTTTTGCTTGGAAAATCTACAAGAATATTCTTCCTATATTTACCAATCTCGGTCAGAAAATACCGGAAAGCAAATGGACTAAATGCCTTTTATGTCATACCAACATCGAAACTATCGATCATATATTTAAAGATTCTATCTTTACGAGAAAAGTTTGGGATCTAAGTGGAGCCTCCAATATGTACAAGGAGTGTGATTGTATAGATACCTTGAATGAATTGCCTCCATTATGTACAAGGAGACAGACCTACTTGCAAACCAGAAGACATTGTAGAATTTACCAAAAGCTATTTGAAAGAGTATGAAGAAGCCAATCGGAAACCAATCAAAGATGCCTTAACCTCCAACGCTAAGTGGAGAGCTCCTCCCCCTTTTATCTGCAAAGTTAATTTTGATGTTGCTGTTGACACTGAAAAAGATTGTATTGGGCTTGGTGTTATTGTTAGAAATCATCTCAGCCAACCCATCACAAGCCTAGCAGCTAATATGAGTGGAGCCCTTAATCCCCTTTATGAAGAAGGAATTGTAGCGAAGAAAGCCATTCAGATGTCTACGGAGTTCGCTTTACAAGATATTATTCTTGAAGGTGGCTCAAGGTAGATCATTATTGCGCTCATTCAACAAGAAGAGAACTATTCTTTGATTGGATTTTGCATTAAATACTGTTAAAATCATTTAAAGTTGTTCAGGACTCACCAAGTATCCCACACAAAGCGAGAAGGGAATTCTGTTGCTCACAATCTAGCCAAATTTGCGCTCTCAATAGAAGGATTTTGCTTTGGAGAAGTGTTTTACCGGATTTTATGATAAACATATGCGAGAATGATTGCAACAATTTTTCTATCAAAGAATAAATGAAATCCTTTTATCCAAAAAAAAAACATATCATCAAATTAAATAATTCTTTTTTTCAAATAATCACGGCAACACGGTTACATTGAATCAAAACTTCCCCTAACAAAAATCTAATATTGCAAAAATGGCAATGTCAAGTTAAATCTGTAGCGTGATTTAGAATAACAGTGCATGAAAAGCTACACTAACTATTCGACCCAAAGATTATAAACTAGTAGCTCAAGTAATTTGGACATGTAAGCAGAAAGCAATACATGTATAACAAACAATAAACTTGTTACAAATAGTTAAACAAGATGCCATTATAGATGTCATAGATGAAAGATAAGATGTTATTTAACAAGACTGTAATAAACTAAAACTAATACAACATAAAATATCAAGCAGAAATATTAGAAAAATATTCTATACATCAACAAAAATACTAACAAGTGGAAAACCAAGATAATAAACGCAAAACAACAGTATTTTAACGGTAATTAAGAGCATTACAGTAAAATTTGCCAAGCAAGCCAGACCTGATAATGTAGTTGGAGTTGAACTACAAAAGAAGATTGGAAGCTTTGCTAGCAAATCAAGCGTCTGTGCTGCACCATTCCTCCAGAGTAGGTGTTACCACTCCTATGTTTTTCATGTCATGAATGTTGGCTGGTACAAGGAAAATAAGTTAGTACATTTAATATACATCCCATGAGCTCAGATGATTCTAAAAATGCAGCAGGATATTTGAGCTTCATACCATGCAGTTAATTTATATTACTTATCAATATGGTAATGGTGATACAAGAACAGACCCAAGAAACTCAGCCCTAGTCCAACCAAACAATTCAAAATTCATGCCGCTACAAGTATTTATTTAGATAAAGCTAGGGTTATGAATTTTGATCATATATTAAAAAGTTGGGTAGGTCAGTGTTCCACAGAGTTGGGACCGGATGGGTAGTTTGACCGACATTGAGAACTTAAAATGTTTTTGATAAAATTTTGTGCTACAAGGTTAGCAGATTGACCCACACTTAGGGGTGTGCAAACTATGGTTTAAACAAAAAAATGAATCGAACCATTTAAATTTAATGGTTTGGTTTGGTTTAGAATCTAACGGTTTGATGATGGTTTGATATTTTGAATATTTCGGTTAATTGGATTGGGTTTGGTTTCACATGTTTGGAAACCAAATTGACCGAATTAACCGATTGTTAAATAACCTACGTATAAATATGATTTTCGGGTTAGGCCGATTCAGTTGTATTATAGTAGTTTTACAGTATTGACTTTGAATCTATTAAAGTGATAGTATATATATATATTTATGAGTTTTCATAATGTATTTTTATGCTAATCATTTAGTATATTTTTATGTTAATTATTTAGTGTATTATTATACTAATTATTTAACGTATGTTTTTCAAGTATGGTAATGAGGATGAATTCTTACAACGGAGATTGTCTAAAAACTTGAAAAAATATTCATCATTTTTAATAAACATATGAAATTTTTGTTATGTAATTTTGATTATACTGTGATATTGATGTAATGATGTGTGCAATTGCTTCTGAATTCTTCTTACTGTTTTTGTTAGTTTATTTTGGTGATGTGATTGAATTATTAAATTAAATTACTTATTATGCTAAATTACTCTTATATTAAAGCTATTATCTAGATATTAATATAGCAATATTTAATAGCATTATAAGAAGATTAAGAATTTTTGAGATAAAAAAATATGATTTTAACCGAACCAAACCAAACCAAACCAAACCGATATTTGTTTGGTTTATAATCTAATTTGGTTGGTTTAGTTTCATTAAATTTAAAATTGAACTCAATCTTTTTTTTTAGTTTGGTCACCAAACCAATTAATTAAACCGAATGCACAAGCCTACCCACAACTAGGGACAAGTTCGAGAACACCATAAGAAAATTTGAATCGGGTTTGGGTTGTAAATTTTAACTCATTTATTGAACTATGTCAGGCCAAATTGAGCTAACAGATTTCAGTCAAATTCAGGATCATCCAAACCAAACAGCCGAGCTCCTTTCCCAATCCTAGTTATTTGCTTAGTGTAATCAAAGATTTTATGTAGATTGTAGAATAATCAGTCAATATGTTTATAAAAATTTAAAATTAAGTGATCTCTTACCAGTATGTACTACTGGCGTAGCAGCAGCTGTTGCGTCAACAATCACAGTAACAGGCTGGTAATTTGATGCTACAGCATCAAATACGGTTTGTCTAATACAATTTGGTGTTTGAACTCCTGTATTAATGCAATAAGATGACTAAAACATTAACAGTTGAAAGAAATATTGAAATAAACCCAAATAGTTAATATGCCAATTAATCAATCTGCTATAATCATATTCTCTCAATAGAAAAAAAAAAAAAAAAGGACAGCCAAATGGTTGTAATCCAGTTCCATTTCCAACATTTACATGGATATTCTTCAGGGTCTGTTTGTTTGTAAGATTAAATTTAGCAAGGTTAAAATTAAACTTGGATACAGATATTTTTTTATTAAAAGTTGTGAATGAAGTGAAATAAAGTTAATTATTATATTAATGTGATATAAGTTAGTTATTATTTTAATAATGTGTGTAAGATGTGAAATAAAGTTAATTTTTAATATTAAATTTTATGTGTGATGTAATATGCCTGGTTAAAATTAAACCAAGTTAATTTTCAACGATTAAACAAACGGGGCCTCAATGTCTAATGTTGGATATTCTTCATTGTTTACCTAAAGAGACATGCTCTTCTATGCTTCCTTGAGATATAAAGAATAGTAAGTAATTGAAATAAATTTGTAACCTTAAAAAGATAATTTAGTTTTTATGGGTAATATTCTAAACTTGAAAATAGCATGATTTTTGGCTCAAGTCGAAATCAAAATAAATAATTTTGAGTAGAGTTTCGAGTTATACTCAAGATTTTGATGATAGAGTTTGAGTTGAGAATAAATAACTCAAAAAAAGTTCAAGTTAACTCCCATGTGATTTATATTATATTATTTCTATTTTTATATTATAAATTTATAATTATTATTAAATTTAGGCTTAATGGAATGGTGGTTGTTCTCAGCTTGTGAAACAACAGTTTTAAAACCCACAAAAATTAAAAATATTTCCCACGAAAACTAAACCTTTATCCCTCTATGGGGAGTCGGTTACATGAATCTTTTACTTTCATTGCACTCCATTAAAAAGGAATCCAATAAGACAAACTATATTCTCATATTTCAAGTTATCCGAAGCTAAAGAGGCAAATATTGCTAACATAAATATCAAATACAGTTATGTGAGAAGTTATGCTGCTTTGTGCACATATTTATGTATAAAACGTAATACTTACCAACAATAACCAAACTATTGATTCCAGTGCTTTGAAGAAGTGAATTCAAGTTTGTGTTAAAGAATGCACTGAAGCGTGTTTTCACCAGTTTATATTCTCCAAATATCGGTGCAAGCCCTTCAACTAGTTCTGCCCCTTTTGACCCTTCCACTGTAGGTCCTTTCCCATTTGCATAAAGATTCCTCCGAAAGACCTCAACATCTCTCCCAAAGGGGTCATGTTCTCTTACAACCTAAATTAAAGATGGTAAAAATGATGACAAAATTTCAAGAAAAAGAAGATCCATACCATAGCAAAACATTATAGTTTGAGAGCATCATTGGACAATGTTATACGCAGAGTACTAGCAATTGTGGTTGAAGCTCAAAATAATGTTGGAATTTCAATTAACTTGAACTTTAGAATTGATTTTCTTGATACTCCAAGGTAGCTCGTATGACTTCAATTATGCATACACACATACTTGCATATGTATGTCACACAGAGAGTTATTTATAAGAGGTAGAATTGCACATACAGGTAACAGCATCAAATCTCTAGACAAACAAAAAAACTGGAAGAAGCAATTGGTAGTGACTCGAGGTAAGCAATAATGTCAACTGTAGCTCATTTTAGTGATTAGCCCATATTTGGAAGGATGGAAACAAGGAAACACCTTATGCCATGCCTACTACGTTCACTTCGTTTCTATGTTATATGTACCCAATAATTAATTATCAAATAATATAATAACTACATACATTGCTCATTGGTTTACAAACACTGAATGGGCCAGAATCCTATAAATGTTCGCAGTTGTAAGGAAGGGGAAGATGAATTACTTGATCATCAAAACGATGATCATATGTGCAGAAATGCAACAAAGAAGCAACATGTTAAATAAAATACTTTTCCCACTAACAAATCAAGGGAAATCAACATTCTTGACTATTGTCAAGTCTAAAGTTTACATAAACCTCAATAACAAATTCCCATGATACAGATCATGAGAAATCATCATTGTTGACTATTATATTGTTAAGTTTAAAGTTTACATAAAACTCCACAACAAATTCCCATGATACAAATCATGGGAAATCATCATTATTGACTGTTATATTGTTAACTCTAAAGTTTACATAAAACTCCATAACAAATTACCATGATTTAACTGTGGCACAGCTTCAGAAAATCACATGATGAAAGTAAAGAAAAATGACTATTAAATTGATTCCAAGTATCATACAAAGCTAAAGCGCCTACTGCACATTCATTAGTAATCAGTTCCTCATAATACAAATGCTTGCTAATAAATCTGGGTCCTACACGTCATGGAGAACACCTCAACACTACGAGTCAAGTCGAAGAACCATAATTAATAGTCATACAAGAAGCCCGGTGCCTAAACAACTATGTCATAGAGATCACACGAGGCAACACAACATACAACCGCTTAGCCATCCAAACACAAGAATTAGTATCAAAGCTAACACATTGGATTTCCGCAAAATAGTTCATTGGTCCATCCCATGCCCAAACTACTAGATAGTTCTAGGTCTCCAAGAGCCACATCTGTCAGACCCACATTGTGACCGAACCACGAAATGGTTGAGGTAGCTATATTGTGAAACCTCAAGGTAGTGCGTCTCACAGCTGACTTAGCAACAATCAAACAAGTGGATAATGTTGAGGTGAGCTAAAAACGTTTGGCTAGAGCCAAATCTAAGTGTTGGCTAGGTAAGCATCCTACAATAAGAGTAGAAGTTATAAACCCTGTAGAACATTCCTATGGGAACCCAAATGATAGAAAATCACAATCTCTCTAAGGTTATCTTTTGCTTGAAAGGAGTAGAAAAAGATACAAATATAGTGATACTTTAATTTTTTATCATTGTAAATATAAAGATTGAAAATCTAAACTTGGGAATAAAATATACTGACAAGAGGAACAAATTTACTAGATAATAATTATATCATCGACAATCATTTGAATTTTAAACTTTCCCCGAACCAATCATATATAGCTTTTTTTTATAGATTACCACTTCAAAAATTGTCCTCATTGGACTTTATATGTCAAGATATGGATCAAATAAAATATTCTTTTTAGGTGGTCTAAAAGCTACTCTTCAATATGTAAAATGCACTAAAATAATTGAAAACTATTGAAGTGCCTAAAAAAACCAACTATATAATAGTAATTATGCAAGAGTTGAGTTATATAGCCTCTCAATTGTTATGACTTGAACCTTTGATGGAAAATATCGGTGCACAGATTCCAAATTTTTATACTTTCAAAGAAATGGAATTGATATATGATCTATTAGAGAAAAACTCCTGGATCCAACAAGGTAGAATCCCCCCAATACAATTCATGTCATACTAAGGAACATACGTGCCATATATCTGCATTATATATTTCTTTATTTACTTTAAATAGATAAAAAAAATACAAATAACGTATTATCAATTTATAATAGAAATTTCCACAAAAGCTAGATCCAAAAGGAAATTGTGAGCATAAGATATTGCATTTATTCGACTACTTTATGGAAGAGCAATATATTCTAACAGGAGAAAAAAAATAGAGATCCATGACATCTATGTTTACTTTTTATCTGAATGCATTTAAACTAAAGCTATTGGCTTTCTAGATGATCCTTCAAAGAAGAAGGATATATCATTAATTTTTTTTAGTTTTGTCAAAGAAAAATAAAGCATGCTTAAGAAACTAATGGATCAGTTAGATATTGGGGAGCCAAAAATTCATTAAACCCTAATGAATCAATTTTTGTTCTTTCATTTTAGGTTACCCCTTTAAATATCAATAGAGAAAAAATTTTATAATTTATTTCTCTTTTCTATTTTACAGATGACACGTTTAAGATAAAATTAGCGGAGTGGTGTTAAAAGAGAACAACCATATACAATACAAGATTGTAAGATATTAAAAAAGCTTTTTTATTGCATAAAACTTTGTATAGAATGAATCATATCATCTCATAATAAGGATATGAACTTGAAGTTGGTAGAAATGAAAAAACAGCACTTCCCACGATTCTAATGTAGAGTTTATTAAAATATGAAAGTCTCCTTATTCCACAACAATGAAAGCACTTTTCTTTCTTTCATATACTAGTGTATTTTATTTGGAAAAGATATTTTATACCAATGGATTTGATTCACCAATGAAAGTTATCACACTGTTCAAGAAATGGGAGCCCTAAATGTTGTCGGAGTAAATGATTGCCAACATTACATTCTTATGGTAGTCAAAACACTACATTACAATCTCTCTTTTTATACGAAAGCAGCTCTGGTTAAATACATTATGTCCACTATGAAATTTTTGAATTTTCCTCTTCCTCTATGCCTGTATCCCATAAGTATAGTGTTTGCATTAATAGAGAATATTTTCTTTCATATAAATCAATATTCATGCATCCTAATTCCTTCCCAATATCTCTTACGAAAAATCTCAAATTGAAGATAAATTTTATATTCCAAAGGAGCTATAATTGGAGATACCATTATTTTTTTTTTTTCAAAAAAAATTGTCCAATTTTTGAGTGCGGTTTGAACATTTGCTTCTAGAACAATCTCTTAAGGTTTCTATATCCTTTGTTAGATTTCTTCTTAAACAATTACAAAATTGTTTTTATTATATATCTACTACCAGAAATTCAATGCATAATCTAAACATTCTTTATGTATTTCTAAATAATCAAATTTTTTTATTTTTCAATCATTTCACTTTACCAAGTTCCACGTTAGCCAAATTAGTTAACGCTTATATATTTAAGAAATTTGCACAATTTAGGATGGGGTTTTTATTGATGACCATGAAGAATGTAACTCCTTAAGCATGGCCATGCATAACATAGAAATCACACTTAAAAATGGTAGACAATTAACTAGAGCGACAAGCACTATAGCAAAACTGATTGCAAATAAGATAAATCGACCACATTAAGATCTGGGGAGGTCCCGAACGTATTTACTAGTTGGGCAATAAAAGGGGGGAAGTTTTTTGTTCCTGGTTCTTCAGTAGTTGGATTCTCCTAGAACCACAATAATGCTTTAAAATGGTATTCCAATTCAGCACACTTTCTTTAGAGAGCACAGTACAACGAAAATTGTAAGCTGTGTTCTAGGAAAAATTACTATCTATCATTAGCCTTTAGGTCAATCGAAGAGGCTTGAGAGGTTGTTTCTCACCCCTCTTCACCTTAAATGCTATTTGAACAAAAAGAGCACAATCACCTTTTAGTCAAAGTATTGTCATAGTCCAAGTACAGATAGTGTTTCCCTTCTATATGTCTATGGATTTCTAAAAAATCCAAAAACAATTTTCATAATTCCAAGCAATCCTTTTGTATGAGCAATCTTTTTTTGAGAAATACGAGACATCTAAGTCGTATAAGCAAAGGGATCTATTCATTGACAAGAAAAAGAAATATCGTTAAATTTTTAAATCGTGAGGTTCAAGTCCATGAATCCCCCCAAAAAGCTCATTCTACTTCCTCATTAGTCCTTTCATTAGTGGTTCGATTAAAAAAATCAATATTTTTCTTATTTCATTCATTCTATTGCTTCGACGATGGCAGTTTGGAAAGAATATATGACTTGATGATTGAGTCGATTCAGTGATTACATAACTCAAGCTTATCCCTATTTTGGGTGGAAAAGATCTACTAACTCTTTTATTCTGGTTAGTAAAAAACTGAGAAGCTAACCAACTTTTGGACTAAAAAGAAATATAAAAATATGAGGATAAATAAATCTCAATTTGTTGAAAGTTTTTTTGGGCAAAAATTTATATTGTCTTTATCATGAATTAGTTTTCTGGGTTAATAATACTTCATATATTGCCAATATTTGTAGGTTCAAAAATACTTTGAGATCTTGCAAGAAAATTCAAGTAAAATACATTTGTGTTATTCTCATAATTCCAATCAAATGCAACTAAGTTTAGTATAGTATGAACTAGCGATCATAGCATTTATGGATAGAACCTATAACGAGGTCTCAAAAAATAAGTAATGTCTATTAGGAAAATAAAAATCATTATGTAAAATAAAATTACAAAAAGAGGAAGAAGCCAAACTATAAAAATATTCCTGATGCTACCAAAATAATAGTATGTATAAGAGCTGAAATGGGAGTGAAACCTTTCATAGCATCAGTTAAACATATGTGAAAAGGAAATCATACAACTTTAGCAACTACACTGATAAATTTTAAAAAAAAGAGCACATAAAGTAGCATGCTTATACATAAACCTTGCGTAGGACTAACAATTTTCATTCCCCATCTCCCTATGCTAAACCCTTTTCGCTCCACTTAGACTTATCCTCTTCTAGAGGTAGTGATAGGTTCTATAGGAATTAGACAATACTATTTGGTCAAATACCTAGAGACAAACTCCTATGTTCCTTTCATGGGATTTCTCGATAGGGCTATTGTAGTGCTAATCAAAAAGATTGTTCTATAGGCTATGGCCGAATTTCAAAAAGATTGTTCTAGCTACTCGACGACAAGATGGATCTTGGAATTTACTAATATTCTCCAAAAAGAATCCTGTCAATAATCCTATTTCAAAGTATGGTTCAAGGGATAGTGTAGAATCCACTGCTTATAAGCTATTTCTTCCACAAACCCAACAATATCAATAGTAGCATTGGTGGTATGAAAATGTAATTTACAATTTAAACAACTATATCAACAATAGAGTCCCTACCCATGATAAACTGGAGTTCTTGGTGCATCTTCATTTTGATATAATCAATATGTTTCTTGTTTATTTCCATTTTTCTTAAATTATGAAATTAGATACTAAAAGTATAGACAATAAATAATCTATTATAGCAATTCAGTGTACTCTACAGATAGAGGAATACATAGAGTTATAAAAAAAAATTAAAGATTTCATTAAAATTATCCATTGAAAATTTCCCAAAAAGTGTATTATAGGTTCTTCTCTCAATCAAAAAAAATAAGGTCATTATGCTCATAACTAAACTTTTAATTGTTCATTTGGAAATTTTCAAAAAAGTGAATTATAGGTTCCTTTCTCCATTAAAAAAATATGGTCATTATGCTCATGACTAAACTTTTTGAAAAGATGAAATAGTTCACCACGTCAAGCTGACACTCTATCACTAAGTTACATCCCTTCCTAGTCCTATAAAGATATAGAACTAGCTAATCCTAAGGCAAAGAGCTGAAAAATTAAAACGCCAGTACTCTTGAAAAACTTGGAACCAAGTCTTCTTATCACATTATGTTATCGATAGTCAAATAATGAGAAAATTTGAATTCAATTGTCAATCATTCCAATCAAAAAAAAGATTTGACTACGGATTCAAGCCATAACACATGGTTTCCTAAATTCCGTACAATTTTACCAATCTAAATTGAATGGGTTATAGATGAAGAAGCTTTTTTCAGCATGCACTATTCAAAACTAATAGGAGAAAAAACAAATAATGATATTAGATATACTAGTGGAATGAAGAACCTATTCTAAATAATGTGGAGAAAAACATTCCTAGTTGGAGTCATAGTAGCATTTCTAGTTTCAATAATGTTAATTATCTAAATTATTTCTTTACTAGCAAGAACATTTAGAGTTTGATCTCGGATGATACCTTTTAAATTCAGAATAGTAATAGTGACAATTATTCTATATATTTTGACATTGAAAAAGAAAATTTTGAGATTAACAGTACTATTTCCTTTTCGAGTGAACTAGAGATTCTTTTTCTATTTATTTAAATGATGGATATGAGTAACAATTTTTACCATTATTCCATGTATGATATTCACTCTAATTGGAATAATCGCATTAATAATTTCATTCAACCACCCTTTATCCAAGTAAGAAACGTAAAGTGAAGAATGTCTCCATTCCCCACTAAGGCGGCCTTCACTTTACAATGAAAATCATGGAATGACCATTCCTTTACAGCAAAGATTGCCATACCAAATCTTCCTCCTTTATCTTGGCAATGTGCACACACCAACAAGGGGCACTTACACAAAGAAGGAACCACCATTGGAGCTGCCTAGGAGCTCGAACACCAAGAAGACACCTAAGAAAGGGGTGACCATGAGGATACTTTGTGACACCCAAATAATGATGATTGGCTATTTTAGACCTAAAAGAAATATTTTTGGACCTAAAAATACGAGTTTTGGACCCATTTATAAGAGAATGAAAATCGGGGGACTAAATTGCAATTTTCCATTAAATGGGATCGCCTCTGCCCTTTTCCGCGTGTCGCCCGCGCTTGGAGAGAGAAAAGAATTTCTCCCTCGGTTTCTCGCTGCCGCCCGCCTTTCCGCGTTCGCTCATTCCGTCGAGCCCAAGCCAACAGCGCAGCAGCGGCTGCAGCCCCCGCAGCCAGCAGGAAGAAAAGAAGGAGAAGAAGGAGAAGAAGAAGAAGAAGAGGAGGAGGAGGAAAAGGGATTAAACCGGTTTTCTCGTCCAAATTTTTGCTCGTGTTTCTCTGCCTTACGTCGAGTTATCAACATGTCGTATAAGAGGTAGGCAAGAGTTCTAAGTTGTTTATTAAATTAAATCTGTAAATTAATCAATTAATTTGATATACGTAATTTTATGAGTTATGTTGAATTAAAAATAACATGTACAGTTAAATGCTTGTTTTATAGTTAAATTCATGTTACTGGAATTATTATTGTTTCAAATAATTCGTTATATGCATTATTTCTGATCAAGCTGCATGATTAATTAGTCGTAGAATAGAACATTGATTTCTATGCTGAAATAAATCTACAAAAATGTCAAAAGCATAATGATGTGTATATAGTGCATTATTGAGTCGTTTACCAAGTTTAAAGGCAAAATGAGATATGTGAGCTTGGAACAACTAAATGTAATTATAAAAATGTTTTAAAGATCGACAACGAATTAAAAGGGTTTCTTGTCCCGTTTATGTCCTTGTCTATGCTCAAGCTATGTGATATGATAACCTGCCAAATATCGGGGATGATTGCCAAGATGTAAATAACCTGCCAACTAGCGGGGATGGTTGTATATGTGGAACTCCTCCATTTGCGAGGTATAGGAGTTGCCAAGGATCCTATGTATATGTGATGTGAAAAAGAGACAGTTGAGGCATAATTCAAAAAACGGAGCCCGAAAGATAAAAGTATAAAGAATAAAAAGCATTTGCAACGTATTATTTATATTACATGTTAATGTGATATCAACATTTATGTTATGACTGTTAAATTGTCTTGATTATTTATTATTGATGATGATAAGAAAGAATAATGTATGTTGCTTGTAAAGAATTTTTATGTAGCAAGTTAGTGCTTATTGCCTACTCAGTCCTGAGGTCGGTGGACTGATGCCTTTATTGGCAGGTACTGGTGAAGAAAAAGGCACACGAAGGGTCTACGAGCACTATATTAGGGGAGATTTGTATATCGATTTGATGTTTTTCTTATTGTAATAAATCAGATGTATATTATGACCTGTGAATAAATAAATGTGTGTTAAACACGTTACTTGTAAATCAGTTTGTTATTTAAATTATACTGTTTCAGCTGTATGTGTTGAATAATTCTGTTTTATTAAAGTTAAATGTTTTATGTATAATCTCCCCTATAATTTAAGAGAGTTGTCGTGGTGTCCCGAAAGGGGGACGTCACATACTTTCACGATGCCAACGCCTTAAGTTCATTGTAACCCTATTAATCCTAAGTTCTTGTAATCCTCTTGACAACATTGTCTGGTGAAATCCTCTGGGAAATATCCCGTATAACTCCCCACCTTGAAATTAGACAAGAACTAGTGGAAATTGCTTACAAACCGCACTCAAAAATTGGCACCACAATTTTGCCTAGCTGAGGGATTTTCATGTAAAAGTGTGTTGCCTATTTTTCCATTTTATTTTTCTTAAATTTTATATTTTTTGTCATGACCTCCATTTTCAATCTTCCCTCCTCAACAATTGGCTTAAAGACCCCACGCTTAACAATCGCCCAGGCATGAGATCAGGATTCCATCTAAGTTGACAAATTTTGGAATCAATGCTCACCATTATTAAATTATGTTCTTTCAAATAAAAACCTAATTTGAATCAATTTAGCATATTCTTTTACTTACCCAGAAAGAATCTCTTTTGAAATGTTGACGTGAGAAGAAAGGGGGTCCCAAGAGACAGCAGTACGTAGAGGGCTAAGCCTGATAATTATGGCTTAAATAAGAGAGAAAAGCATCCAGAAAAGCACATAAAAGTTTAAGGTGATTCAGGGATGAAATCCCCTACGTCCACCGAATCAGCTTGAGTTTTCCACTATATATCCCAAGAAAGAGAGCCGTCTGGGCTTAATACAAGAGTAGAAATAGTAGGGAAGAAAAGATCCGGCGGATGCCCCTCTCCTTGAAGCCTGTTCAAGGGTATCTATAGGCGGAAGGAAGAGGAGCTCCGTCCGGCTTTTTCGGAGGAAAGTAATATATACAATTGCTGGGCCTGCATTGGTGGTCCCACTGCTGCCGGCCACCGGAGGAGCTGGAAGCAATGGGTGGAGAGCATGTCCCCTTGATCTTCATACTTCTTTTCGGGATCAGTAATGGCTGAAGCATGCGGGCCCTTGGTTTGTGTGACTGGCAGGAGCGTGTAGCATTGGAAATGGTGCGGTCGTGGCATGCTGATAGCGACAGGCGCGGCTGCGAAACATTGTCACCGATGATGTTGAAGATGGCTCGAACTATCGTCTCTAATGTTTGGGGAGAGCTGGGATATATCGTCCACGATGTTTGGGGAGAGCTGGATATATGGTCCACGATGTTTGGGGAGAGCTGGGATATATCGTAGCTCAATACTCGTCGACGCGGTTTGGTGAAAGGCTAAATCGTCGAGCCCGATGTTTGAGATCTGCAAAAGCAAAGCTCATTAGTGAGTAATTATCAAGATAGAGGATTAGCGTGTCTCTCGAGGTACCACGTGTACGGCTGAGATATAGTGCTGGAACCACACCTTAACAGAATGTTACCCAAGATAAATCTTCAATGACTAAATTTCATCAGTATTTCAAAGCAGAAAGGAATCTGTTTATGTAACAGAAAATAAACTCATAAAGAGTACAAGAGTGCAATCTAACCCAAATAACAGGGATTCCGCGGTCCCGAGCTACGGAAACGGCATGAATGACTGCCGGGACGATGGCCTTGCCGCCGGCGACGTACATAGGACCCTCGGGTAAAATGAAATCGTTCTGGGAACCAAAATTAAGTAACCCCAATCAGCAATCACCCACCAATTAACGGCGCGAAGGAAAAATATACGGATGATGATGAAAAAGAAAAACGCAAAAGATTTCGGGATTAAGAACAAATCGAAAACCGCAAGATCTCAGAATCAGACCTGCATGTCAATGACGAGCATCGCCGTCCCACTCCACTTCCCTGCCGCCACTGCCATCGAGCCGAAGAGAGCTTGCTCGCTGTTGCCGAAAGAGAGAATTTTTTTTCTTTTTTTTTTAGCACCGAAAGAGAGAATTATAGTAGCATGCTTTCGAGAACTGTAGTTCGAGTGCGGAAGGAGCTTGATGTAAATAAATTTAAAAAAAAAAATGTAGTGCCAATTAAATTTAAAGACCCGGTAATGTTTCATATTTGTCTACTTGATATATTTCTTAGATAGTTTTTTTTTTTATTTTTGCTTGGCATAAAACAATTCAAGTTTTAAGTAAAATCAATATCATATTTACAATATTAATAAAATATTTATTTATTTATTTTTAGATTGTTGTCAAAAAAAAGCCTAAAACTGCCCTATTTTCAAAACCTGTAGTGTTTTCTAGAGTAGAAAATCAAATCTTTAAAAAAATTATCAATTTAACTCAAAATCAATTTAATATGTACCCAAAAAAAAACTTTCATGTTGAACACATACAATAGATATACACATGTTAGAAAGTGTATAGTAAACAAATTTAAGTTACACAAATAATGCATGTATAGCTTATAAAAAAAAATTAATGCATATATACATATGTATGTATATTCTAAGATGTATAATAAATTATCTTCAGGAAATGGCCAGCTATGAGCTAGCTCAGATTGTTTCAGTACAAAAACCATAATTTTAATTAACTTTGAATCAAACTCAAACTAAAATTAAAACTAGAATTCAGTGGAATATGATTACTTGCATAATTGAAGGTGGAACCACAAAACGAATAAATTTACTCAAAAAAATCAATAGGGTCATAATCCTGCAGCCAATCTAGAGCACAAGATATCACTACAAAAGTTCTACAGCACTCACAAAACAAATAGAGAATAAATTACAACCAGAGGCACATTATTCAGAAATCAATCACAGAACTAACCAAAACATGTAACAAGATTAAAAGCTTATCTTCAATACTTTTGGCAGAACTGAGCAGAATACTCAGAAGTTTGCTCGGCTATACAACTCTTCACAATTGAGTGATGGAATTTTGATTCTGCTAAACTACCTTATACCGTTCCCTTTTAGGAATTCTTTACTCAGCGATGCCGGAATTTTCAACATCTACTTCACCCATTCCTGTATCTTCCTCTTCGTCACTATCTATGTCACCGTCAACCTCCTCGTTTGCAGATTGCAGTTTAGCCATATGCTCAGCAAGCAGCTTGTCCTCACGTTCGCTCACCTACATAAGCCGTTGTGATCAATTAGTCATTTGAGCTATGAAAACAAAAAAAAATTTGAGTTATAACATATAACCAAACTCAACAACTCAACTAAGAAATTTAAGGTCACATGATCAGTTATTTTTGGAGACAGGCTCACACCAAAAACTTTCAGGCATCTTATTAAATGGCTTGGGTTCAGGCTGCACACTAAATCACTAGTAATAAAAGAAAGAATTATAGAAATGAAAAATTTAACGTGGATGCCTAGCAAGGCTAAGTTAATTATTATATAAGTGAAAATCAGACCAGCAGCTATCAAGACCAAAATTACAAAATAACCTAATTATATTTTAGTGCATAGTTTTTAAAAAAAAATTGATAAGTCCACAATTTATCTAATATTATAAACGAAATCCCTCCACAGTTATCACTAGCATATATTTGATTTTACCCTTTATGTTTTTTAAAATTTTTAAAAACATGTCATTCTCCCATACCCTCTCTCTCTGACACCCATGGCTGAAGAGGACAGAGAGTGATCCATGAGTAATGTCCTAAGAGAAAGAAATCAATGAGGTAAAATACAACTCATGATAGGCTTTTAGGCTGATAAATAGCGATGAGAGGGGCACAAGAATCAATCATCTCACATCTGAAAGGGAGGGAGACGTGGGATGGGTGATCTCCTGAAAAGTGCTCAAGTCACGTAGTTCCCTAAAGCCAAAGTGGACAATACCTCTCCCCCGCCCTTTTTTGCTTATTCCTCCACCTCCCCTTCACTACTATCACCACTCCTCTGCCGCTCTACTCTACGGCCTTCTCCATCGGTGGTGCACGCTCTAATCGCTGGGGAGAGAAAGGCGAAAGAAAGAGACAAAGTATGGTGGAATTTGATAAATAAAATAACGAAATATTGCTAAGATGATGACAAAAATAGTTAATTTGAACATTCTATCTAATAGTCATAATTTTAAGAGATGTTACAAAGTTTTTAAAATGGGGATCTATCAAAAAGTTATAAAAACAATGAACCAAAGTGTAATTAGGGATTTTTTGAAAAAAGGTGTAATTAGGGATTAACTATAGGGACCTTTCAGTAATTAACCCTAACTACTATATAACATTTTTGTTGAAGTTAAAGGACAAAAAGGATAGGGCAAAAGCAACTTAGAAATTATACAAAAAGATTTGGATAATTTAGAGCAAAAATTACAAGTTGCATTGGACAAAAATAATAGCCGAAAAAGTATTCAAAAGTTGAACCCTGATAATTGACATAAATCGATAATGTATATGGTTTTAAAAGATTTTGCGCTAGCACAATGATGTCTTTGCTTGGCTTAAAATAGGTCGAGTCGGCTTTGGCTTGATCTTAGAATTTTTTTAAGAATTCGTGTTCCATTAGCTTTGTTGAGTTAAAGCTGACATACTTGGATAGAAAAGGATATAATACCCAAACTTTCGATCCATTTTGCAACCTAGGTGGGTTTAAAAAACCACACATATTAACTTGGGTTACAAGAGTAGTACTACTTGTATTAACAACATCTTTTAGTGTAACTGGTTATTCCTTATCTTTGGACCAAATTGCGTATTGGGCAGTAAAAATCATCACAGGTATGCCTGAAGCTATTCCTGTAATAGGATTGCCTTTGGTAGACATATCAGCCTTTCACCCCTTTTCCCCCTTGACTATATTTTTCTTGTATTTTCCTTCACTGTCTCAAGGCCCTGACTATATAATATAGTATTGCATAGGTTTTCACACAACAGTTAGGCTGACTTATTATTACCTATATGTTATGAGTTTGGATTTGTGAAATGGCCTCTCTGATAAGCGGTTGCCAAGATGCGAATATCAACTCTTCTTAAGATTTTGCAATGTGAGAGCTGTATGACATCATCTACCCTCTTTAGCTTGAATATGACATAATCCATTAGAAAGATGTATGATTTGCCTTCTCTATAAAGGACCCGAAATACCTTGCTTACGTATCATTAGGAAGTGCATTAACATAAATATGATAGGAAGAGGCAATACAAAAGTATGTAAACTATAAAAACGAGTCAAAAGTGGATTGGCCCACTACAACAGTTCCATGTACCCAATAAAACAATATCTAGGATGATAATTCTCTCTTCCAACAAAAAGGCCAGTAAAATGAGACTCACAGCTCTTGGTGCCTCCTTCATGACAAGCTTCCCTTTCTCACGCTCTATCTCTTCATTGCAAGCCTTGATCGCATTGTTGAGAACACTGATCCCTTTCTCCTGTTCATTGAAAACATGAAACATACATTATGAATCATAAAAAGAATATATATAATTTAATGGAGTTCTGCTTTTAGGATGCTTCTTTTTTATTAAGCTGGAATAAATATAACTAATGGAATACAGGGAACATCATGGTTCCCGTGCCATGGCAAATCATATATAAACAGCAGGGAAAGCTTGCATTTATTCAATGCTAGGAGCTTGACAATGCAACATCGCTTAATCCAATACTTCCCAATAATCACAGATTATCATTATAAACAATTTCTCAATGCATGCTTTCACAGATAGTCAAACAACTACACCATAGTTTATTGATATCCCTTTGAAGGGTGCTAATGTGATGCAGGAGCATTTATACCGCCTTTGACCTGATTCGTGGATTTTAGGTTGTTATTCGGATAATTGGTGCTCCTTTTTTGTTACTTTATTTTAGGCATTGGTGTTTATTTTGTTTGCGTAATTTTGTAGTACAGGAAAAGTATTTCATCACCCCCTTGATCCTTTACAGTTCTGCATTACATGTCATGACCTTATTCAAACACGCCATCTTAACACTTGTAGTTCGTTTCATTGTTCTTAATAATGATCATTAAAATCACAAACTCCATAGTTTAACATTGGTAGCAATTCGGTTTTCAAGCCTTGAAAGCTAATCTGCCACAGGGAAAAAAAGACACCAAACACAAATGCAGGTCATGAAGCAATTCCAAGATGAGCATGACATTAAATTAGCATTCAGATCGATAATCCAAGTATTGTTTCTCGTGCATATTGATTATAGACCTACATGCAAATAATCCTACATTTTCAACGAAGTTTCCAGACTACAGTTGTGCACTTCTTCAGTCCAGCAGACAATGCAGTAATTAACAACACATTTCATGGCATTTGACAGTATCTTGAAAGCTTAAAATTAATAACATCATGCCCTACAACCTGAAACAAAAGGTTATGTATTACCCATTCTCTACTAAAGTTTAACTACAATTTACTAATAAAAAGAAGAATCAACAAATTCAAACAGAAGCTGATCTCCCACATGTCCCATTTAGTAGGAAACACTTTGTCATGACAAAGTCCTTTCTTTAATCCTTCGCTATAGCCCTCCTGTTTGCTTCTCTAATTTATGCAAAAAAAAAAGTAATTTGAGCGCATCCTATATGCATTTTCTGGGCATGTAACATACATAAAATAAAACTTAAATGATTCATTAATGATTTAAATCAAAGAACACCTGAATACAGAACAGTATAACAAACAAGAAAGTAAGCTAGAATACATAGCATTAACCAGCGTTTTACCAACCTTGTCCAGTGTCTGTGTGGTAAGAACATACAGAGGAGGTGCAACTAGCTTGATTTTCACAGGGCAATCGTCACACCCTGCTGCCTCTGCTTTCCTCATAGCTTCCTGTCAAAAAAAAATTTAAAAAAAAAAATCAGACCGTTCCAAGATAGAATCAAACCAACTGTAACAAATAAGAAGAAAATATAAATTTTAGACCTTAATATGCAGGACACCATCAAACTGAAAACACTTCATCTCAATGTCTGCACGGATCTTCAGCGGCTGTGGTGTCATTCTCCTCCTGATGTTTTTGACGAGCGCATCCTTGACCTCTTCGGTTAAAGCTGGCATCAAGTTGGTCACCTACCGCATTTCAAATTTGCATGAGCACAGGAAACATCATAAATTGGCCAAACTTGTCTCTAAGCCCGAATTACCTCCTGCCCATCTGGCCCAACTTCCTTCACTTCCTTCGTCAGGGAGTCCAGCAATGAGTCTGGATCCGACACGATCAACTTGAAAGCCTGCCACAACAATAATAAGGAAAGAAGACAAAAAACTCTTATAAGAGGCTGGATTGGGGGAAAGACAAAGCGGATTGAAAGAAGGAGGACCTCGAATGCATGACCAAACTTTCTGTAGAGCGGCCATCCGATATGAACGTACAGATCCTCAAGGTCGACACCAACAGTTTCGGCGACATGGCGCATGATGGAGTGGACGAGCTTGCTCTTGTTGTATCGTTCCTCGCACGCGTGAATGTCTTCCTCGGAGACACGCCGCTTACTGAGATCGATGTATCCCTTGTCGCGGTCAACACGGACGACCATGGCGGGCTCCTGTCGGCCGACGCGGATGAGGGAGTTGACACTGCGGATGCGGCGGCGGGACAGCTCGTTAAACGGGATCATGCCTTCAACGTTGTTGTACTCGAGGAGGGAGACGTAAGCGCCCATTTCAGCTATGCTCTTGACCTGGATCATGACAGCGGTGTCGACCTCCGGGTACCGGGCCTCGTACATACGAAACTCCAGGTTGGGGGAGCTCATTGTCGTCGCCATGGCAATCGGAGTGATAGCCAGCCGGCGGCGAGATTTCGATTAGGGTTTTTGGAGGACAAATGAGATTGTGGAAAAAGAGAAAGAGGACTTAAGTGGGCCTCATGCAGTTGCGGCCCATGATGACTTGCCTTTTTTGAGCGGCCCATGATTACTTGCTTTGAAAACTACTCCAAGCCCATTTTTACTTTTTTTGGAAAGAAATTATCATGCAGGTACGCTGTACTCAGATTAGGGAGAAACATCACGTAGAATTAAAATTTTAAAATTAATTTTAAAATTTCTGTTAAAGTATTAACGGAGAGCTGATAGAAAACGTAAAATGAACTCAATTATCCAATTAAAAATAATTTCAAAACTCTAGGGCGTATATGAATTATTTTAAAATTTATGAACATATAGTTTATTATTTTAGAGAATTAAAATACTATTTTTAAATTTTAATTATTTTATATATTTAATATTTCATATTTCATATTAATCACAAAAAATTATATAAAAATTATAAATTTTACTATAAATTTTTTAACTTACTGTAAAATTATTATTTTTAACATCTAAATACAATATTCTCTTAATATTTTTTCATATTATATATTTTGATATATATTACATATTTTAACATGCATACTAATATTTTGTACACATTCATTATATATTTTAGCATGTAAAATAATATAAAAATATTTATAAATTATA
Organism: Apostasia shenzhenica; assembly: GCA_002786265.1. Classification (NCBI taxonomy): domain Eukaryota; kingdom Viridiplantae; phylum Streptophyta; class Magnoliopsida; order Asparagales; family Orchidaceae; genus Apostasia; species Apostasia shenzhenica. Next base: position 5,941,214 of record KZ451950.1, read on the forward strand.
TTATACATGTTAAAATACGAGTAATGGCCTTTTAAAATTGATTTCATTCTATTATATATATTTTTTAAAATACTTAAATATATAAATATATTAAAATTATTTAATTTATTCGGATATTAAAAATAACAATTTTATGGTAGAATTTGAAATTGTCAATTCTTTTGGCCATTATGTACTGTTAAAGATTTGGGTATAAATATTTTAAAAAGTTAGAGTTGAGTTATATAAGTGTAATTTTTCCCTATTTTTAATATTAAATATTATATATTAACTGTAAAATAAATAGATTTAAAAATAGAATCGAATTGAAATATGAACTGATCATTGAACTGAATTGAACCAGATAAAACTAGTGTTAAACTGCTAAATATTTGAACCATAGAGGTTCAAATAGATTTCAACTCAATAGTTCTATAAAATTATATAAGCATATTTTAGTAATATTAGACTATAATTTTACAAAAAATAGCTCATATAACTATAGTGAATCATGATTTTATTAATTTGCTGTTTTAATTTTAACTGTTTAAGTAATTTTTGTAAGAAATTATAGTACTATTTAGCATTTGATATAAAAATATTCTTATTTTTTAAATATTATTTTTTAGGAAAAAATAAATTTTATATTTTTATAAATATCATTTTATTTTTTATTATTAGTAATAGATTAAAAAATTTTGAAATTTTTTATTATAATTTTAAATATTATTTTATGTTTAATTATTTATTAAATATTTAAAAAATTAAATTTTATTTTTTATAGATATATCAGTTTAAAAAATTAAAAATTGTTAAAATTAAATTTTTTAAATGGGTGTATTTTATAAATATAATCTTTATATTTTATTTATTATTACTATTAAATTGCAGATATAACCAATCAGCCGTCGATGGGAATTTGTGAATATAAAACAATTGCACCTCTCTACGCACCGCTCCACCGGTCTTACTCCGCCTTCATGGCCGCTAGGGTTTGGCACTGCTTGTCTGCTCGATTATGCGCCATACAGGAGGACCGCGTAAGACCTGCAAACGGGTTCCAACGTGCTCCATCCTCTTCTTTGCCCTGAAATATTTTGTTTTGCTACAAGCAAGAGTTTGGGTTAGTACTGTTGCTCTGTTTCTCTGTTTACTCCGCGCTTCTGATTCAGTGAACCTATTCGGCGATTCACCAATTTCATATGATCTAATGTTGTTTTTAATTTACAAATGTGATTGGCGTCGGTGAATGTATGTTGCTGATTATGCTACAGTGATTGACGAATCAAAAGTTCTTTGAATGTACCATAAAAAAAAGGTTCTCTGAATGGATTGGGCACTTCAAATTTTGCTGTGTTGAGTAAAAATGCTTGCATCAAGATACCGCTATGTATAGTTGTTTGATTTTGTGGGTTACAACTATTTATTGGCATCTCAGTCTGCTTAGACTCTGGTTTGCCATACTGATATCTTTTTGAGTGGATTGTGATGTTGATTTGATATCTTTTTGAGTGAATTGGGATGTTGATTCAAACCATAAAAACCAAAGCTATGATGGAAAGAAAATCAGGCTGTTTTTCTTACTCGTTAGACAAGATGAAAGGTTTTATTTGAACGTTTTATTTTAGCCCTCTTTCAATTTTTTGAAGAGATAATCACTTTGGTTTGCCTTCCGTGTAAGAAAAAAAGAATTGTTTTTGGTGATTCAGAGGAACTACAGGTTTCTTTACAGGAAGACTCCAAATGCTTGTTGTCTTAACTGCTAGACATCATTGTGTCAGACAACTTCCCTCTCACTTCTAGCTAGGATCTTAAACAACTTCCCTCTCACTTTTTTTACGAGTAAGACAACTAGCAAAACTAAAAGAGTGGCTTGCGTTTTCTCATCTTCAACTTACGGGATTTAGACAGCTAGGAGAGAACTAGTTCTTTGCTTTTCTTCCTCTTCATCTAGAGGATTTTAAAAGGTGAACTCATTCTAGATTGCTAGTTGTCTTAACAGCTAGACGTCATTGTGTCATAAGTACTGTCTCTTTGTGAATCTCTTTTCATAGTGGTAGCTCACTGAACATTGTCCTTCTTTGGCCTTTTATAACAGGAGGACAAAGTAGCAATTTTCAATGAAAACATCGATAATGACCTCTATGTTGTTGTCCAAACCAGGTCACTAGTACAATAGTTTTGTATGAAACTTGTCGTGGCCACTCTTGCATAACTATCTCTGGAATACATCGTTTTCAGCTTTAGATTTTTGGAGACTTCCTTCGAGGATTTTTATAAGGATCACCTATCCCCTAGGTTTCAATCCTTGGTTGAGTGTTCTCTTTATTGAAGACTCCAAATGCTTGTTGATACTTTGACAATTCTCTTCATAAACAACTTCTGTGAGAAAGTTTTCTTCAAAGAAAAACTTTCTTGATGATAGCTCTGTTCGACTCCTCATCGACCTTCCTCTCACTTTTATAAGGAGAGATATCAAAACACAAAGTTGGTCATCATGTCAAGATCAAGAATTGTTTGAGGATGCGGGCTTGTGAAGTATTATGAATTTGTTCTCCTGGTCATCTTGTGATATATATCTTCTTGAAATTAATGGTTTTTACTTGAGAATCTTGATATTTGGTAGTAAAATTTAGAAGTCTTTTGTTCTCTTGTCAAATGAATATGAGTTTTTCTTTCAGATGGCATTTGGCTTGCAAGGAAAATTTTCTGTTATTATTTCCTTCTTCTCCCTTATTTTTCCTTATCTTTATATAATTTGAATCTCATGAGCTTCTACGGTGCTGCAACAATGAAGTATAAACTCGTTATTAATCAACTTTTAAATTTTGACAAAGAAACTACCAATTTATTTAGCTTCTACAATGTCTAATACCATTTGCAATGAAATTCTTGCAATACATAGTGTCGATGTCTGATAAATTGACTTGCACCATTATAATGATACGATCTAATGAGAGTAAAGAGTAAAGAGTGATTATTGTGAGAATGACTTTAGCAATATGTTACTTAACTATTAGTAGGTTCTAGGATGGCAAAGAAATGAACCCACATCACAGATAGAGGGAAGTAACCATTTATTGGAGTGATATTCTATAATAATGTGTAGAGGCTACCTTTGAGTACAAAATTATGATACTTGGCATAATTTCAGTCAAATGTACAGTATTTGTACACTGTTGGCTTTAACTGTTACATATAGTGTTGTGCGATCAAATCGCCATGTCATCTAAACCATGCACTTTAAGGAGATTAGGTTAAGAGTAACTTTTAACAACTCTTGGATATGGATTATTTGTCTAACCCCGAGTCGTCGAATAATTTTTGTGGACGCAAAGGCGACCCAAAGACAAAGGGTTTAATCAAACTACCCAATTGAATAACACCCAAATAACTTACCCGAATAAGCTATTCAAATTTGCATTTTCTCTCTCTCTCTTTTTGACAGAACAATTAATGCAATATTAACCAATCATGCTTCTGCAATATGGTGAGCCTATGGAAGCAAGCCTCGGCTAATGAGGCAGCCTCCTGGTATGGGCTAATTTGGTAATGAGTTCATACCTACAAAATTCCTTATTAATGAAATTATCTACTCTAACAATTTTTTTTCTCTATATTAATACCTATATTTAATATAGGGAGAGGGTCTTTTTTTGGGCTCTCTCTATGTCCCCGGATTTGACAATTCTTTCATTCTTTTAGCTATTCGGCTAACTCACTAGACTAGGCTCTTCAGCTCATAGGACAACCCCAATTTAGCTTAACCACTTAGCCTAATTTCTTTGCAGCGGCAAATGGCCAACACATTCCCTGCTCTCCATCCCTTACTTAAAGCAAATACCCCCTCCATCTTTTACTTCTTCCTCTCGCCTAATTCTTCAAACTTTATAACATATTTGTTTAGCAAAATATTTACTTTTATTTCTTAATCAGTTTGGATTTTTTCCCCAAACATATAGTATCATCAGAAAAAGCCAACCTCTCACAACGTGATGTCATTTAAGGAAGGACCATATGAAAGGTAGTAGGCTTGTATGGCAACTCTCCTAAGATATTAAAAACTAATAACTTTGGCCTAAGTTCTAGATAATGTGCATTGGAAGTTTCTTGGTTCACAAGGGATATAAGAATGAATTATTCCACATACAAGATAAAGGGGGATTCTTTTGAAAGTCGAAGATTACTAGGCAATGTAAACATAGTCAAAGTGGCTTTCAACCTTAAAAAAAAAGAATAGTAATAATAAACTATTTTTTATCTTTCATACAGAAACTCTAATATAAAAAATTTATGTTATTACATCCTATACAATTCTGAATCATCAGTCAACTTTATTTCATATCCTATACATCTTTTAAGATAACCATTACATTGAGATCCAAGTTAAAGAAGAAAGCAAGTCCATTCATATGCTTATGTCAAGATCACGAAATAGCAACATTGAATTATCGCCTCGAGGACCTTTCATCAAACAAAGTTAACATGATCAAAAAGCCATCATCATGCCCACCGCAAATCATCCAAAATTTAATAAAGGCGTTGTAACTTGTAAATCCCGCAGAATATGATAAAATATCTAGTGGTCCTAAGAAAATACTTTTGTGCTGCCCTACGCGCTGCCTCAGGAGCTGCGACGGTCGAGTATAATATCAAGCATGGGGCAACATGGTCAAAAGCAATGATAGTATTAGTCGTTATGAATGCTTATTACAACAGTGGGCAAAGGATCGATTCCCTTTTATTCTGAAACATCAAAATTCCCTAGAAAGCTGAGCCATAGTTAACCCCAGATTTGACTAAAGAAATCTTTTGTAATCATTTCACTCTAGTTCCCTTCTATAACATTGGTGGATTTTTAAAAACTGTCTAACATTGGCATCGTAATTTTTCTCTTTATTGGTTTCCGCTTAAGAACTTGATATTTATTTTCTTTATTTTCCTGCACCATTAGATTTGATTGATGATTTTACTTGTCAACAATGACTAGCTTTATTTTTCATTGTACATGTATTTCAAGAAAAGGCCACAATTTTTTTCCTCCACCCAAACATACCCTAGTGTAGATTGGCCAAAATAGACAATATCTAGACAATGTTGGGGTGCTTGATACTGCCATCCTTTCTCTCTTGTCAGGGGCCTATGATTCCCTTAATGATGGTTTCAACTATTCGTTCCTGCAGAACTGTCATCATTGCATTTAGAGCTGTTATCTTGGTGACAATGGGCCTTGTCCCAGAGAAGGAACTGAGTGCCAAATGGAGCCCTCAAACTTTACTAAAGTTTTTTATTGCAACCAGCATTTTATTTTGCAGAAATTTGTTTTAAAGCACACTACAAACCTCTATAATGACATTTCTCAATAACATAACATCTTTCCATAAAAATAAAATTCCCAGACCACACTGAACTTGGCTTATACTTATCTCTACCCTGTTTTGTAACAGATGGGTGCTCTTTTTTAAATCTCTGATTTCTCTTGTCACTTTGAAGCAACTTCGATGATGATTCCTTCCAAATTTTTAATTGGCGACAGCGACTTCCACCAACAATTAGCCACGTCAAGGTTCGGTTTGGAAGACAGGAAGGTGATCTCTACTGATTCTTGTTACTACAAAGCTGTGCCATTGATTCCCGAGGTTTCTATCAAATGAGCTGCTATCGGAATTTAAAGGCTCCAAGCCTCCAACCAACCAATTGCCAGCAGTTGTTCCTCTGACCTTCATCCCGGGATGTTAACCTATGAAACTGATGTTGTAATTATCTTCTTTCCCTAGATGATGGGAACCTTCAGTCCTTTTGCAAAGTTACAACTCCCAGGATCTGAAAACCGTATTATTTGATAGATTTCCAGGCATGTTACAGTAAATCCGCCTATTTATATATGAACTTAACGTTCAAATCATGGAACTGACAGTGTTTACATTCAGACCACGTATTTACAATTTCAACAATTCTAACCTCTGTTAGCACGTTCTTTTAAAAAGCATATATTTTTGTTTATTTTCATTCAAATGATGTGATGTATGCAAATATCATGGATGACAGGCTATAATTAATTCAATATTATCAACACAGTGGTCTTGGTGGTTAGCTGAAGTTTGTAAAGCATAATAATTATGTATTTTGATAGAGTACAATATAAATTTTGTGATTTTGATTAATTAAAGTGTAATTACATCATTCTTTTACAATATTCATGCAAGTTCCTTATTTTCTTTGTAGGCAAGCTTTCATGAGAGGAATGGTAGCAACCTTCCTCTATCATCTCTGCTTATTCCCAGTTGAAAAAGGAATTATTAGGAAGTTTGTTTCCCAGTTCATAAGAACTGATTCACTTCTTCTTGAAGCTTGTTCATTAGAGCACTTTCAAAAGTTTAATGGTGGTCATTCATCCCCTTTCCACTAGAATTATTCATTTGAAGTGAAAATACTCTTTGATGCTTTGCTTCTTCTTTATTTTATTCCTCAATTTGTAAATAAGTTCCCAACCAAATATGTTTTTGCAGAGATCATTTTCTTTATATTCTGTAAGCAGAATTCCATTTAGTGAAACATGCGATATTTAAATGTGATATTTAAATGCTTGTGGACTACTTTTTTGAACTTACAGCAATGTTTGTCAAATAATAAAAACATCACAGCTGTAATATTCTGTTAATACTCAAATGCATGGTAATTTTAGAGGCAATTATGTGGTGTATGTAGGATTTTGTGAGATCATTGCTTAACTTTATTGAATTAGATCATCTGTATGTAATCCTCATTTTCATTAGCTTGTTGTGATTCATTTTCAAGTGCTCCCTTTCAGGAGTCAAATTCATGAAACTTGCTTTCAAATTAATTTTAGTCACTGTTCGATATTTTTGTGATAAAATTTATACATTGGTGAGCTTAATGTCGTATTCATACTAAAATTTGTTTCTTCGTTCCTCTTTTTGTACTTAATTATATGAGTAAATAGCATTTTGGTCTCTTTTATTTGCTTTTATGTGCATGTAAGTCTCTCTAATCGTAAAATTAATCAGATCAGTCTAGCAATTTAAGTGCAGTGCAAATCGGTCTTTTTTTTTTTTGCAGTAGACTTCACTTTTAGCAAAAATTTATAAAAAGAGTTATCTTTACAGCAAATATGTACGAAAAGCATCATTGGATAACTATCACTATTGAAAAAACTATTAGAAGTAATATCTATCAAAAGCACATGAAAATAAATAAGAGGGACTTAAATATGATTTTTCCCTAATTCTTTGTTTTCTATCATAGTCAAATTTTGATTTTATTGCTAAATGCCAAATCTTTTGTGAAAAAATAATGATAGATGTAGCATTATTATAATATAAATTCTATATTAGAAGTACAAAACTGTATCATATATTAACCTGAATCTCAAACTCAAATTAGTTCAGTCTACTTGTATAAATTTATTATTTTCTTTTTAATTTAAGGAACATTTTTCTATGTTGCCAGTTTTTTAAAGTATGCTGATCAGCTCTAATTTGGAATTTTTCACATATGTTGGACTTTAACATGACTTTATCCAGACTTTTTTGATACAATCATTCCCTTAAAAATAAATAATAAAAAGAATTTTTAAATACAGGACATAAAATTTACACAAAATTATGCATTTCACCATAAATTTGTAAATATTATCACTATCACATCATATTCATTTAAATTTTATGCATTTCACATATTTCACGTATTTCATATACTTTATAATATTATATGTAAATTAAAATGCATAAATTCATTAATATTTAAATTCTAAATTTTTTTTTACTGTAAACACATCAATTTTCTTACTTCAATTAAAAATTATAGTCATGTGGATTTAAATTCGGCACCCTAATTGAAAATTTTAAATAAGATAAATAAATTAAAATACATAAATTCATAAATATTTAAATTATTATTTATATAAATTAATTTATTTATAGTATTTAATTAATATATTAATAATATAGTTAAGATCAAGGCCAATTTAGAAATGTGAAGTTCACCGTCAAAGAATATGGTGTGAAATATGTGAAATGCGTAAAATTTAAATGAATATGGTGTGATAGTGGTAATATTTATGAATTGATGGTGAAATACGTAATTTTGTGTAAATTTTATGTTCTGTATGTAAAAATTCCGTAAAAAAAAATATCTGAAGTGTCTCCTGCAACAAGTTTACTCATACATCTTCCCATGTTGCTTAATATATATATATATATATATATATATCCTTAATGATAGAATTTTATAAATTATTTTGAAAATTTTACCTTAAAGATATAAAATTATTATTTTTTATTTATTAGCCACTCAAAACATAAATATTATTTGAAAATTATTCTAAATGTATAAACATTATATACTTTATATTATGATTAATATTTTAAAAGTAAACATTTGATATTGAATATTACTCAATAATGTAAAAATATTAGTAATAATGTGATATCATTTCAATATTTTTATACATAATATTAATATAATATTTTATAGATGAAGAAACAACATAACTTTATAAAATAAAATTATAAATTTTCAATTACATAATTTAAAATTTTAAGATAATTATTTCTTAATATTAATGTATTTAAGATGTCTCCTCAGTAATATTTATATTTTAGATATTTAATAAATAAATAAGATAATTTTATACATAATATATGTATTTCTTTTAATTTTTTGGAAACATTTCATCCTGCATCAAAAGTCCTGCGTACCCACATCATCCAAAAATTTTAAATTACTTATATACTATTTATTAAACTTAATATTTACTTTTATACCACTTCACACATTATTTTTTTCACACATAAATATATGTATATATGCGCGCACACACACACATATATATATATATATATATATAATTGTAGATATTAATACATGAATATATATATTATTTATGAAAGGTATTTTTTATTGTGTGGAAAGAAATAAATATTACAAAACGATGTAAGGATAATTTAAATTTTTGAACTGTTTTTCTTGATGAAAAGGATTAAACAACACCTTCAACAAATTCTTGATAAAATCATTTTACTAATAAATTAAAACAATTACTGTCTTTTTCATAATCTATGTAGCCATTAGAAAAATCGTTAATCGGAGCATTTAATATGAGCTTATGGCAGCATTGCCCGCTACCACAATTAGTAAATTTACTAAATATGCAGAGATATTCTTCATTCGGCCCACTTAAGCCCATAATTAAGCAAATGGGCCCTGCGAAATGGGGCCCATGAAAGGGACTCCTAATCTTTTTGTTAGCCTAACCGCCCACATTAGTGGCTCCCATCCATGATCCAACTACTATTAAGTGCATAACAACAAGAAAATTACCATCCAATCCTCCATATTATTTGCAAATGTCCAAATTAGAAAATTAAACCTCCACGCAGAAAATCGACCCGCAAAATGTGACCGCTCACCGATCGAAACGAACGGTTGGCCTATTGCTCTTACCTCTTTTACACCCAAAATATTGAAATTAGAGGGGCGTCCTTCTCCCATGAATCTTTATACTAATTAATTTTATATTTTTATTTTCTTGTATTAACATGATATCATGATAATATCAATATTTAAAAAATAAAATTAAAATTAAATATTATTTTAAATGAGCACAAATACTTACATGATTTTCTATGAAATGTTAAAAAATCACACTTATTACTAGATTTATAATTTTGTTTGGTTGAAGAAAAAAAAAAAGATTATTTTAAAAATTTTATTAAAAATTTAAAAAAAATGTATATGATATAAAATAAAGTGAATTAATTATATTAAAAATTATATCGAATGTGAAACAAATTGATTGTTTAATGTTAAAATTTGTGTATGATGAGATATAAAATAATTTTTAAAATATTTTTAATATAAATTTAAGATTTTGATTATAATTAAAATAAATTATTTTTTAATCAGTTGCCAAACTGATAGCCAAAATATGCATAACCAAAACTACAATAAATTAAAATATTATGATTTTTTGTAATTTATATTATTATTGATGAATTTTTAATCATAATTATTTTAATCATAAATCAATTAAAATTTATGACTATCATAAATTCAAAATATTTGAAAAAATAATTATATATTTAGTTCATAAGAAGTTCAAAGGAATTTTCAGTTTTGGATCTTTATATGTTACAATAAATTTATTTTATATCACACAAAATGCTCAAAATAAATTAAATTGCATATGTAACAAGAAAAAATCATACATTTAAGAATAAAAAATTATAAATTAATAGAAACATTTCATTAAATTTAATAGACTTTCTCTTTTAGTTTTTTACAAGTTAATTTAGTTTAATTAGTGTTGATTTATTTTTTTATTTTAACTCTTGATGCCACCATTTCTCCTGGTCCATTTATAAGTTATGATAACATTGTAATTCGAGCATGAGGTTTTCTTGTAATTAGACAAGCTTCTTTCTTATTATGCTAAAAGAATACTACGTATTAATTACTTTCTTTTTTATATAAAAATATTATATTTAAGAGTTCTTCTAAGTCGATGGGAAATCAGCTTAACTAAGGACTAGCGAGTCTCCAATTCAAAACTACATCGCTATAATTTTCAAGTGACATCGGAGAAAATATAAATAAAATAATATTAATTTCATTCAAACTCCTAAAGTAGTTCCTTAATATCATGCTAGTTTAAAAATATATATATATATATCATTTTAAGTTCCTTACATTAAAATTATTTTATCCACGTTAGTTCATTTTTAGTAAATTTTTTAAGTTTAACAATTAAATCACTAGTTTAAAAAAAATTAAAATAAATATTAAAAATTATTATTATATTAACTTTTCTTTTTTTACTATATTCTTCTCAATAAGTATAATTTATAATGAATAAAAAAAATATTTTTAATTTTTAAAAATATTAATTTAATAGTCAAATTTAATAAAATCAGTTAAAAAAAATTTACATGAAAAAACATTTAAGTTAAATGGACCAAAATAATATATTTTTATTTTTTGGACCTTATGGAATTGTAAATTTGTCTAAGGGGCCCAAAGGTAATTACCTCGTAATATTATATTTAAAATTATATATATAATTTATAAATTTTAAATATTTTGTACACAATTTGAGAACTTTTTTGTGACATTAATTAAAAATCTCATTTAATTTTCGTAAAACTTTCCTTCTACTTGCCATCCTAAATTATTAAATTAGATTTGACAGAGATGGACTGATGGACAAGACAGGAGGTGCTGGATGCAATTACTGAGCTAATGCGGTATTTATTTGTAAAATATCCCACCTGCCATCGGACGATGGCTCACGTGGCCGACATGCCCCCGTGAGGGAAATGACACGGATACCCCTCACATCACGCCCTCACTGTTATCTGTCTTGCGTGCAATCATGGTGGAATGGAAACTTCATGTTGGTTGACAATGACTCCATTTCTATAAATTAATATTTCATTTTATTTTATGATATATATTTTTATTTTTTATTTTTTATTTTATTTTTTTATTTTTTTTAGAATGCAAAGAAGAGTGGTGATCTAACTGAATTCATCCATAATCGAATTAAAATCAGTCCAAAAATTTCATTCCAAATTGTATTCAACTCAATCAAAATTTAATTCCAGGTGGATTCGGTATCCCAAAAAGATCGAGTTAGTTCCATAAATTCAAAATCGATTAGTAGATGGTTTTATTTTTAAGTAAAATTAAAATTAGAATCAGTCTGATAACCTATTAAAAAATTCAAGAAAAAATTATTTTTATTTTTTAAATTTGATGATGTGATACGTAGAACCAATTTGTAAGAACCAATCTAATTCAACACTTTTATGTGAAACTAATGGAACTAATTTGATAATTATTGTTCACAGATGTATATTTAAAATTGTAAAATAATTAATTTGTATCATAAATTATTATTTTTTATTATATGTAATCTCATGAGTATAGATGGAACTCATGTCCTGTTTGGTGTGAGGATAAAAATAACACTAATTTAAATAATAATAATAATAATAAATATTTTTTTTAATTATTTTACATAAATTATTTCACATACTTAATAAATTTCAATAAAAATATCAACTTTTTTTTATATTCAAAACCAAAATAAAAGATTTGTTATGATTTGCATAATTTTTGAATAATTTGAGTATAATATATATTTTATTAGAATTTCATGTCAATACTTTAATATAATCTTGTTTGACAGTAGAATCAAAATTAAGATCAAAATAATACTAATTTAATAATAATAATAATTTTTATTTATTTTTTATAAAATTAAATAATTTGATATATGATGTAAAATAAAGTTGATATTTTTATTAAAAATTATTGAGTATGTAAAATAAAATAATATTTTTTATATTAAAATTTATATAAAATAATTAAAAAAATTGTTTTTAATTAAAAGTACTATTAATCTGAAAAGGTAACCATTTTATCATATTATTAATTTGTCCTTTTTTTCTTTTGCATTTAATCGTTCATGCTTGATTAATATCTGTTATTTTCTTTTCTTTTTCTCATCCTCCTTCACATGTTCTCAATTTTCGCGAAAATGAAATAATAATTTCAGCATTTAAAGTATCATTCATTATATGATGGGACTCAAATGTGGGCAATAATGGAATAAGCCTAAAATATTTGAGCCTCTCATTTTTTATGTTCACCACTAATTTGATATTTATATATAAGTGTAATTACTATTCAATTAAAATTCAATACTAATATTTAGAACTGCAATTTTCTATCAATTAATCGATCAGATGATTATTTTTTAGCTATCTGATCATTTCATTCTGTTAAATATTATAAAGAGAAAAAAAATTATAATTATGAATTGAAGTAATACAATAAATTAAAGTAAAATCTAAGTATTTAACATTTTTGTTTATAGCAATCATTTATCATGTTAGAGTATTTTTAGTAGAAATTTTTAAAATTTCAGCTTTTTTTTTTGATAAAACATTAATTATCAGCTTTTAAATAGGCATGATTAAATTTTTTTTTTTTTTAAGAATTTAAAAAGTAGAAATCATTACAAACTGGGAAGTTGTTTGAGGAGACATGCCAGCAGTGCATAAGGTTGAGTCGAGTTCCGTTGAATCTGTCTCAATTTGAGCTCGAGATTCTTAATTTAAAGTCGAGTTCAATTTATCTCAAGTAAATTTTATTCTATTTAAAAGTATAATCGAGAAAAAAAATAACAGAGAAGAGAAAAAAAGTATATCTATTAAGAAATATCTCTTATATATTTCACTGACGTAGAAGATTACATCAAATACTAAGATCTTCTCAATGTTGTCGGTAGAAAGGAGTGATCCTGGTGGCTAAAGATTATTGAAATGTCATTGCTCGAGTAAAACTAATGTAACGTAAAAATAAATTTCTAGTCTTAATAAACATTTCAGTGCACAATTTATAAGCTCATTTTAGGAAGTAATTTAATGATTTTATTTTCAATTAGCAACAAATTTTTATTATATTAAGGGAATAAAATGTGACCATCCTTGCTAATATTCATCTTGAAAAATAAAGTGATGCTGACAAGCAATATTCGATGGCAAATTAAAAATGTTCACCTATTATTACAAAAAATAATATTTTCACCAATATATATTATATTTTCGATTTATTATCTCAAGAGAACTTCTTGAAAATATCAAGTGAATACTTGTATGACTATGATCGCATGATATTTTTCTATATTAACATATATAATATATATATATATATATATATATTTATTTATTTATATATGTATATATGTGTGTAAATTATCATTTAGTAGGTGAACATTTAATTTATTGTTATTATATATGAAGTTGGTTAAGATTTGATATCATTTAAAATGAACTGATTTAGGGCTATAAAAATTGAATTAACTTCAAATAAAAGCTAAACTCATCTCAAAAAAAAAATTAAGTTTTTGAAGCAAAACTGCATGCCAGCAACTGCATTCTGTAACTAAATTCATGATAGCGAGTTTAAACTACATTGATGGTAGCCGTGTTATCGTCGGTTTACTTGAAATCATTTCATATGTTTTAATTATAACCCAAAAATAAATGGATCAATTACATATATATATATATATATATATATATTAAAATCTAATTAATTTAAATATTTGACTCATTATATTTTTAATATTATATATTAGTTACTAAAATTATATAAAAATTATAATATTTATTAAATATATATCACAATTTTGTGACATAAGTTGTGCATAGAAAGTTATTTTCATATAATTTTAGTGGCCAATATGTAATGTTAAAAATTAAAATATTAATATATAAATAACTAGATATCAATAGCAAGCATGTAATTACCTCAAAATAATAAAAAAAATTATACAAGCAGTTTTTTAAAAAAAATTACTCATTTATCTCTCAAAATTAGATATTTATTTATATTATCATATACTTTAAATGTATAATTATGAACAGCACCCCCTTATTAGTAATTGACTAGATCTTTCTCTAGTTTAACATAATGAGAAGTTAAACATTTTAATTTAATAAAAATATATTATTGGTAATTATATATTTAAAATAATTTATGTAAATATTTAATTTTAGATATTAAATGAATAAAAAAATCTTTAAAATTACATATGCAATTCTCCAAATGATAAATTATATATATATATATAATGCGGTAGTTATATATATTTTGGATGAAAATCATAAATGAGTTACTGTCAAATAAATATCTAATAATATTAACTCCAAAATAAATAGCTAATCTTATGAATTATCAAATGATGAATAATTAATTAAATAATATAGTGAATTAAAATTTTGAATTATAATTAGTCAACGTATTGATATTTTTTAGGTTGTGTAGCAATTTTCGTTTTGAAATTATAATTTATTGACCTTTAAGATAATTTTTTAAAAAATATTTATTGTAGTTTAACATAATATTAAAGTCATGAACATCAAAAGCAAGAAGAGAAACTACTATTATTTCTAAATATATCTATATACTCTTTTGTATATATATATATATATATATATATATATGTTGATTAATAATAATTTTAAATAATTTAATCATAAAAATTAAAATTTTGGAAGACTAAATTAATTACTTTTAAATAATTTAAAAAATAAGAAATTTAATATATAATTAAAGATAAATCGAGAAATATGTATGAAAATACTTTGTAATTTTTACGTGCTTCATGCAAGGCTCAGATTAAATTTAGAAATTTAATTTAAAAATAAAATAGTTAATATCAACTAAGTCCTTCAAAATTTTAAATTAATCAAGTTAATTATCTAATTTAAAATAACGTGCAAAAAGATTTATTGTTATCAATAAAGGAATGCAATGAAAGATAGTATCTCAATTTAGTAGGCTAATTTTGTTAATTTAAAAGCCTTGGAGAATTAATTTTTGAAAAAGAGAATAAATATTTTATTTTGTAAATTTAATAAAAAAATTATTTTTGATATTTAGAAGTATGTAATATGTGAAATAAAATTATTTCTAATATTCGTATTTAAAATAAAAGTAATTTTAGATTTGTTGGACGAAGCATAACTTGAATTAAATGAAAAGAAATATTACATTAATATTTTAAATAAATATGATATTTAATTTAATAATTAAAAAAATATTCTTATTGCATATTTTTATTAATACTGAAAATAATTCATTTGTATTTTATTTAAATTAGAGGATTAATTTAATTAATTTCAAAACTAGAGTTACTCATATATACCATCTTGTGATCCAAATATAGATATATTTTTTATTTCATTTTAGAAAATTACATGATTTAAGCACTTTCTGGATAATATTTTCTAAGAGATCACTTATTCTAATGCTACTCCAACTCAAGTACATTTAATTATAGAGTTTTTCATTATTAATTTCACAATTATTTTTTCTAAAAAACATTTCTACTATTAGAGATCACGTTATCTATTTTTACAGCTTAGAAACCTATCAGGAATCGCATTTTACCTCAGTGATTTCTTTCTCTTAGAACATCAACCGACAAGCACACTTAACTATGGAGTTTCTCATCATTAGTTTTACGTTTTTTTTCTAGAAGACATATCTACTATTGGAGATCACGTTATCTACTTTTAGAGCTTAGCATGCTCCACTCACCACTATTTATTAGCCTAAAAGTCTATCAGGAATAACATTTTATTTCAATGATTTCTTTCTCTCAGTACATCAACCGATGATCACTCCTCACTCTCTTCGATTATAAGTGTCACAATATAATTTTAGTATATATATATATTTATTTAAAAAAAATTATATTATATATTTTCATAAAGTAATTAAAGGAGAGTTAGAGCAAAAATGGAGTAGATTTTATGGAGCTGGTTGGAAGCAGTAGAGCAGGAAAGCAGCAGAGGCGACATTCTTCACCTTTACTCGAGGTTATGTTGGGTAAAGCATTGCTTAAAAGGACAGATTAGTAATTTAATAATCTTTTAATAATGTTTAATTTATAATAAGCGAATATTATTAGCCCGCCGGTTCCCTAATAAAGCGTAAAGTGATTAGCTCTAATGATGCCCTTTTCGGTCAATGGCGCTGCCCGTAATTAAATGCACCGGTGCCGATAATGTTTTTTAGAACTCAGAACTTGCTAGGCTTCATTAATTCTTATTGGCAAATTACTGCTAGGTCTTATACTTTATCTATAATTATACTTCTATTTACATTTTTTTAAAAAAAATATTTTATCACGTAAAACTGCTTTATTTCCATAATTAGATTAGTCATCTGCCGTACTTTATTCACATAAATATTTTAAAATAATTCTTCAAAATTAAATATTAGTCAATAACATAAAACATTAGTAATATTATTTCAATAAATTAATATATAATTTTTTATAATTAAAAAATAGCATTATTTTATAAAATAAAATTATAATGTTTTGATCATATAATTTAAAATTTTAAAATCATTATTTTATGGAGACCACAGTATAGAATAAATAATAATATTAATCTAGTTAAAGTATTTTCATAATAATATTTATTTTTTGAGTATTGAATAAGTAAATAAGAAATTTTTATGTGTCTTATATGTAATTTTGCTTTTTAAAAATAGCTAACTGAAGTCTCTAATATTTTTTTCTCGGCTTCTTCACCATTTTTTTTGAATTTAAAATACGAATCTAAAAATAAAGCAAAATAAAGAGAGGATGGTTCCAATAATTTTAATTTAAAAGCCTAAGAGAGTAATATTTAAAAAAATATAATTAAAAATAAATTGTAGGCAACTTTCATTAATTTGTTCTAATCTATATAAAATATTTAGCTCCGATTTTTGATTAATCAGTTTTCAGATATTCAGTGTATATTGGCCTAAAGTCTTAAAATATTTAGAATCGTCTAATAAAAATATCAATAATTTTTTTTAATTCGAGTTCCTAAAGTCCTAAGGGCATTACAGATTTATCCTAATATTTAAAAATTTTCGATGTTGTTTGGTTCAAATTAATTATAATAAGACTTTCAATTTTCAAAATATTTATCATTATACTCTCAAACTATTCTTGACTGTTAAGAATATTTTAAAATATTAATAAATCAAATTTTTAATTCTAAATTATAACAGAGAAGAGAGTAACTAAATTTTAGAAAAAAAATTTATCTTTAAATTTCAACTGTTTAGAGAGGGTAAAAAGCGTATATTATTTTTTTAATATATATATATAATTTAAAACAATCAAAAATATCACATCATATATTTTCAGTCAAGATCATTAAAAAGATAGAACTCTTTTTAACCTTAGAGGCTGAGAAACAATTTATCCTATTTTTTATACTATTTATCCTAATTTATGCACAAGATTTTTGAGATTGTTTATATAAGTTTATTTGAATTCAAGTAGGCAAAGAATTAATTTTGGATGAATCAAAATAAATATGATTTTTTTATTAAAATAATTATTTTAATGATGAAAATAAGTATGTTTGAAAGCAAAGGAACATGACTACATGAGCCTCGATCAAGTGCTCTTTACCTTATATTTAATATATTAAGACTTTGTTTGACGCGAAGATTAAAATTATGACTAAAATAGTACTAATTTAAATAATAATAATAATAAATAAAATTTTCAATCATTTTACACAAATTCTAATATAAAAAATATTTTTTATTTCACATACTTAATAATTTTCAATAAAAATATCTATTTATTTCACATCTTAGATCAAAATATTCGAATCAAATTTAAGATGTGAAATAAAGTTAATATTTTTATTGAAAATTATTGAGTTTGTGAAGTAAAATAATATTTTTTATATTAAATTTTGTATAGAATAATTAAAAAAATTTATTTATTATTATTATTATCAATTTTTAAACTAGTACCATTTTAGCCCTGATTTTGGTTCTTGCGCCAAACAAGGCCTAAAGCTCTGTTTTATTGGAGTTCAAATCATGACTAAAATAAATTTTAATTACCTCTACTTATTTTATTAAAAATAATATTTATAAAAAATTAAGTATAATATATTTAAAAATTACGAAAAATGTGATATAAAATGAATTTTTTATATTAATATTTATGTGTTGATACTTGATAATGAAAAATAAAAAAAATAATAAAATAATTAAAAATGATTTTGGCCTTATAATCAAAATCTCCAACAAAATAAGTCCCAAGGATTTACTATTCATATATACATATATGTGCAATTAAAAATATATTTTAAAAAAATCAAAATAGATATAAATTTTTATTAATAGTAAGATCCGTAGTATAAAATGTCTTGCACTCATAAATTTTCAATTTAATTGAAAAAGTTTAAATTAAGGAAATTTCGAAAGTGAATTTCAAACAGTTTTGAATTAAATTTTAAAAAAATTGATTACGAATTTTGGAGCAATTCGCTAAACTGAGTTCGCCTAATTAAATGCATCGTTAAATCCGGGAGAAAACAATTCGACGGCCATGATTAGTCAACGAACAAACCGGCCAGTACTGGCCCTGGCTGTCGCTCGTATTTACGGCTCTGCCACCGTGAATTCCAAGGAACATTGAAAGCACCAGAAGGATGTCCCCCACGCGCGCACCCAGAGGCCGTGCTGAGCGATGGGCCCCGCAGTGCAGTAAATGAAGATGACAGCTGGCCGGGGACCGCAATGGGGCCCGCAGGTGGATCAGATCCGACCGTGAAGGTTGTGGCGGACGTGGAAACTGTACTCGAAAATGAGCCCAGGATGCTGGGTTTTGGGTGCTGAATGGGGGCGAGCTTGGGGAGGAAGAATAAAGTGTACCGCCGCACGTGGGAGAGCATCGGAGTTCCGACCGGAATTTGACTTGAGGAGCTGAGCAGGCAGAGTCCACAGGAAGGACGCCGGAAGTGGTGGGGAGCGGCGCTGCACTGGCCGCCGGCGTCTTTTGCGGTGGTAGAGATAAATAAAAAGGGAAGCAAAATGATATAACCTCACAAACTAATTTACTAACTAAACTTTAGTTCATTATTATTATTATATTATTATATTATGTAATTTAAATATTATATTATTTAAATATTATTTTAAAATTAATAATTTTATAAATTTATAAAGAATATTTATAAATATCATTAAATTAAATAATTATTTTCTTTAAATAATATGGCATAACACCAGAACAATTATTTCCTCTAAATAACATAACATAATACTAAGATAATATTAAATCAAACGCCTCTTAAGCCTTTTTAAGATCTTATAATTAAAACAAAATCCCTGCTTAAGATCATATTGGGTGGAGTCGTCTAAAACACTTAAATAAATTATCACTCTACCGAAATAAAATTATTATTAAAAAAATTAAATAAAAATTTATTTATTTATTCAAAATAGAATATAAAAAAAATTAAAAAATTTTCTAAAATACTTATGAATTTGACTTAATAAAATTTATATTATTAATTTTATTTTTATGCAAACAATTGAATGGATATAATTATATAAATATACATGTATATACAATTATAAATTTATGCATATTTATACATATGTTTATATACGAGTGTGCGAATATGGGTAATTTTGAAATAATATTTTTAGCTTGTAATAAATAAATTTTCTTTCAGTTGATATAAGAAATGACTATTTTCTGAAATGCAAAATAAAAATTTCTACGAAATAACTGTTCCACCAAAACAAATATTAAAATAGTTATTTTAAAAAGAATAAGAGCGAAATATAATTGTCATATTATTAAAGTAAACTCACTCTTAATAAAATTTTAATATTTATTTCACAATTAATATATTTTTAAAATGTTGATTTTATTTTTAAATTTATTGTAACTTATATATGGAATTAATTTCTTATACATATTTGTAAAAAGTTTTTAGAATCTATTATTAGTTAATCAGACCGTTAACCAGATTATCTGTTAATCAAAATTTTTAATTATTAATTAATAATCTAATATTATAAGCTAAGGTATATAATAATATTTATTTCATCAAACAACATATGCTGAAATCGTTCACTTAATCTTACAAAAATATTTTTAAGTCCAAATAATTCTTTTTAAGTACCGTAAGTGATAACAATTGTAGTACAAATTTACTTATCTAAACTATAAATTTAAAAGAAAACACAAATTATGAGTAATTTTGGTAATTACACTAATTTTGGTAATTACACTTATCTAAGTATTTTTTGCATTAGTCGTTATTATCGTTCATCAAATAATAAAAATTATATTTTTCTGTGTTAATAATTTGATTTAATTAACCAACTATTTTTAAAATGTAATACTCAAAATTAGAATCGAAAATACAAAACAAAATCAAGAAATGATGAACGCTTTTGATTCTATATCCCAATTGAAGTTTAGCTCTTAATTAAAGCATAATTCCAGTTACACATATTCATTAAATGATTAATATAATGCTCAATAGAAAATTTAAATTTAATCCATTGTATTATTCAATAAAATAATTTTTTTGCTCGATTCGATCCAGAGAATGAATGAGGTGAGTTAGATTTGATCTCGATTTGAACTGCGTCTAGCTCATTTGTTATCGATTCAAGTTCAATTTGAGCTAAAATCGATCCGATTTTTGATTAAATTTTATTTTTTTATTCAAAAAATGTGAAATATGTTTGTTTATTCAATTAGTGTAAACTATGGTTGTTGCTTTAATTTATTATTTAAAGATAAAAATAAAAAATAATTTATAATAAATATAATTTAAATGATTATAAAGAAAATTCTAATAAAACTCTAATGAATTCTTCAAGTAAACTACTAAACAAATCACATACTAAATCTAATTAATTATATAAATATATATAAATAATATATTTTATTTGTTTACTCGATCTAATTTTGAGCCATCTCGATCCGATTCTATATCAACTCAAGATTGAATTGATAAAAAAGCCGAAAAAGGCTCGTTAGTCAGCTCATTTGGATCAATAGAGCTCGATTTAAACTAAAATTCGATTCAATTTTCGAGCAATTTTCAATCTTCAAGCAAAATTAACAGCTTTATTCTCAATATAATGTTTGAAAATAAAAACAAAAACATCAATATATCTACAATAAATATGATTTGAAAAAAGTTATTGAAAAATTAAATTATTGTAAAAAATATATTAAATTCATTTGCTTGTATAAATATGCATATATATGTATATATATATATATATATCTTTTATTTTTTAATCATTTTGATTTCAAGCCATCTCGATTTGATCCTATGTTGGCTCAAAATTGGACTAATAAAAATCTCGAGCCAAAAAAAAAACTTATTAGTCGTCCTATTTAGATTAAGTAGTGCTTGATTAGATCTAAAATTCAATTCAATTTTCGATCAGTCTTTAATTTTTAATTTTTGTGCAAAAGTAATAGCTTAGCTCTTTTTGGCGCGAGGGCCAAAATTATGATCAAAATAGTACTGATTTAAAAAACAATAATATTAATAATAAATAAATTTTTTTTAATTATTTTACATAAATTTTAATATAAAAAATATTATTTTATTTATATACTCAATAATTTTCAATAAAAATATAAATTTTATTTGATATCATATATCAAAATATTAAAATCGAGTATTTTAGTTTAGACTTAAAATAACATTGATATTTTTTTTTTAAATTATTGAGTATGTAAAATAAAATAATATTTTTTATATTAAAATTTATGTAAAATGATTAAAAAAATTATTTATTATTATTATTATTATTTTTTAAACTAGTACCGTTTTAATACTCACGCCAAACATAATCTTAACTGCAACTACATAATATTTATGTACCCATTTTATTTTCCTTATATGGTTTGTTTGGTCATACACTATTCTACGATGCCTTGACCAAAATAATTTCTTTATTTAAAAAATATTAGGAATAATTACATATATTACATACTATTATATATAGATATATGTATATATGATTATATTTACATATTATTTCTTAAAAAAATATTTATTTAATTATTATATTTTTTACACTTCAGTATTATAACATTAATATTCTATTATTATTGTCATTAACCACTTTAATCCAGATAATTAAGTAATGAAAAGAAGAAAAAGGGATGAAAAATATCCCCCACAAGGGTGAGGAAAATGAAGAGGGATAAAGAGAGAGAATCAGAATAAAAATATTCTGTGTATATTTCTTTTTCTATTTAACGAGAATTAACTTGAGTTACATTTATATAATATTAAAGATTATTGATTGAAAAAATAAATAAATATTTTAGAATAATTAGTTATAAATACAATCTTAAATGGCGCTATATTTATAATTATCCTAAAATTTTATTATAATCAAACTATTTTTATCGCATCTTACTAAAATTTTAATATAAAAATATATATTTTATTTAATCTTACTAAAATTTTAATATAAAAATATATATTTTATTTAATATTATACGTCAATTATTAATATTAAATTAAGACATGTTACTCCACGAAATTTTCTGGGCCTTCTAATAATATTTTATTTATGATATTCAAATAATAATTTAAATTAAAAATTAAACTTAACTATTTAAATTTATAAATTTGATTTAGTTTAGAATCCAACGACTTTATAATAATTTGATATTTTAAGTATTTTAATTAATCAATTTATGTTTAGTTTCACGTATTTAAAAACTAAACAGATTAAATTAATTTATTATTAAATAATTTTATGTATAAATATCATTTTATTATATAATTTTAATTATATTATAAAATTAATTATATAATTAATTTTAAAATTTTATTGACTTTTTGGGTAAATTTATTTTAGTAATATGATTGAGTTATTTCATGTGTTTGAATAATTTTTATAAATTATTATTGAAATTTATGGTGAATTTTTTATTTAGTTAAATTATTTTTTGCTAAATTATTCTTATATTTAGATTATTGTCTAAATATTTGTATAATAATATTATTAAAATATTTATAATATTTTTTAATTAATAAATTAAATTTAAAAATGGTTGTAATTAAATCAAATTAAACTAAATTAATATTTGTTTGAATAATTTGATTTAATTTATAATTTAATTTGATTAATTTGATTTTTTAAATTTAAAATTTTTATTTTTAGTTTGGTTAATTATGCCGAATCTGCAGGGCTGACGATAAGAGAGGCAGGGTCGCAGACTCGCAGGGTTAAGTGCGACAGCTGACAAACACGGTTGTAAAGCTGACGTGGCGGTATACGGTGGAGTCGGACAGAAAATGAATACTACAGGCCTCTGTCCTTGTTCAGCAGATCTTAGTTCACGAGCGGGCGGATTATTAATCTCTATATATTTTATTTTATTCAAATATTTTGCTTTTTAGTTGCATGCATGCATTGCGCCTGTGATAATTAGCATGGAGGCAAACTATTACATGCGCTCGATGTATTATTAAAATTTTAAAATTACATATTTATCACTTCAGGAGCTAAACTATGCTTTCATTGTAGTCATTTACGTATCAAGTTTATTGACTCGATTTAGAGTCAATTTAGACTCGATTCAACTCTAGAATTTGAAAATTTTATCAAGCTGACTCCAAATTTTGAAAATGATAGTAGTCTACTGGAACCTTACTTGGCCCAACACGAGGTATCTCGGAGCAAGATCCGTTGGTTCGGTTGAGATCATCAAATAATTTGTGCTAGCTGTGCTCCAATTGATCAGCATAATGATGACTGCTTAGATATAAAAATTTTAAGAGGGAGTGACTCCATATATGCATTGGGGTGTTCAAGTATAACACTTGGTGGATCACACTTAAATAGGAAAAAATAATCTATTAGAGAAATGAGTCTATTTAATATAAAATGATTCTTATATATAGAACGAGGAGATTTTCTAGAATACATATATAAGAATTATCACATATTGAATGATTAATAACATGTTAAGGTATTAATATATAAATATTGTTTTTATTTATTAGCTTAGTCTTGTGCATTGGAAAAAAAAACAATTAGGAGGATCACCATTTTTTTAAAAAAGAATAAAGAAAGATAAAGAAGAATAGAGAAGATGATAAGAAGAGCCATAAAAAATTAGGAATAATTACATATAATACACTAAAATCTAATAAAATTATATATTTTACATAATATTAATGAAAATAATTATGAAACAAATTACTAATATATTTTTGTAAATTTTGTATATGACTCATAAGTTCATAATAAAATTAAGTATTTATCTAATTAGGTTAAGTTTTAAGTAAATTATTTGTATAATTAATTCAAGAAAAATAAAATTTTAAAGTTTAGAGTTCATGCTGTAAGATTTAGAGTTAAGAGTCTATTTTTAAATGTTAAAATAACTTATGAAATAGGATTTAGTATTTTAGATTTTAAATTATAATTTTAGAGTCTAGAAATTAGAATATAATAATTTTTTGTTTAAAATGGTGTAGGATTTGCACTTTTTGACAATAGATTATACGTAAAATGGGTTTATCTGGATCATATTGAGTAAGCTTAAAAATATAGGAATTTATTTGTAAAAAGGTTTATGAGAAAGAACCTATCTGAAATGATAAAGAACTACGGATGTTTATGAAAGATAAACCTCGTGGTATCAAAATGTAATTAATCCTACCATAAAATAATCACGAAATTTTCATCATCCTTCGTAATAACATATAATTATATGTTCTTATTTTTTATTTTCTCTTGTAGCTGCTAACGTGGTCCAACTTCCACCTCACGCTAGGTGGCACCGCGGCACAACTTAACGGCCGCGGAAGTTTATCAAAAAATATAAAAAAAATTAAAAAAACAGATATTATAATATCCATCTTTTACAACATTTAAATTATTATACTTTTTTTATTATAAAATTATTATACAATTGGCATATGAAGTTATAATATACCTCCTCTATTTTCATATATTATTTTTATTAAATGTCTAATTTTATTCTTATTCAGTGTATATGTATATATTTGCTGGTAAAATTAATTTATATACTTATCACCAATTTATTGGCATATTTAACTAATTGTTACGTTAATAATTAAATATTTTTATCAAATTAGATCATTATTATTAAAAAAAATATTATCCCCCCTAGTTTACGGTCTATAAATTTTAAATTTTTTTTGCTTTGAATTTCTTAAATTTAAAATAAAAATATAAAAGTAAAATAAAATAAAAATCTAAGTGAAGTATTTCGACAAACATATGAACCAAAGGTCTTGTTTGGTTCGAGGCAGTTTTTTTGCTCAAAATAAATTTCAATTATAAAAATTAACTTTATTTCACATCTAATATAAATTCGAATATTAGAATTTAAAGTGTTTCATATTTTATATACTTTCTAATAGTAAAATAAATTTCTCTTTCATTAAATTTAAAAAATAAAATATTTTTTCTTCTGTTAAAAAAAAACTCGAACTAAACGAGGCCAAAATGTAAATAAAGTTAAGAGTTAATAGAAATTAAATTCATCTAATTTAAACTTATATGTTTATGTTTTATAATTTCTAAATTAACAAAATTGATCAAATAATTTCAGTTAATGGCACATAGATCAATCAATATTAATTAGAGTATTTAAAAAAAAATTCTCTAATTAATAAATATTATTTTCATCTATAAATAAATTTAATTAGTTTATTTGCTAGAAAAAATATTTTTTATTGGGTGTATTTATTAATATTACATTTTGTTTCAAACAAAAAAATTGAGAAGGCTAAATGTATATAGACCCAAACTAGAATGATCTAATTATTATTTATCCTAAATTTAAAATAGTGATTCAAGGTTTTTAAAAAATATAAGTTAAAATATATTTATGGATAAAGTGTAAGAACTTATTTGTAATATACCTTACAATATATAATAATAATATAATTTATGATGAGATTATAGACCAAATTGTAATAATGGTTGAAGCCGAGGAACTTTCGTAATATTTCAAATTTTGTGTTTCAAATCAAGAATTTATAAATAATTTACCATAATTTAGTTAAAATTTCGCATCATATAAAAAAAAAAGAAATAAAAAAAAGATAAAAAAAGGGAAAAATGTCATCGGACACGATTCCGAGTACTTCCAATCACCTGTCGGTGGGTTTTCATAAAAAAAAGTTTTTTTTTTTAAATTTTCGTCTATTTAAATAAGGAAAGCATTTCCACTTTTTACATTTTCCCACGTTTTAAAAATTCGCTCAGCTTTTCTTTCAAAAAAAAAAAAAGAAAAATTATTCTCTCGGCTTCCAACAGGCTAATCTGTAATTCTTCTGATTGGAGAGGTGCTCCATGCATTTGTACAGCCCAGGCTTCCAACTTTTGCATTAAACTCCCCACAAATCTAAAGAATTCACCACGAGTATTAATTCGCATAAAAATTTAAGGAGCACTTACATACACACATTTTAATATTAAAAATTATATATTTTATTATTAAAAATAAAATATTATATATATTATACTAAAACTTTATAAAATTAAGAATCTTACATCATTTTCAGGTAAAATCATATTATATTTTAAATCAGAATTCTAAAAATCATAATTTATAATTTAAAATATTAAATCAAATGCTTCAAATTATTTTAACACTAAAAAATTATATTTTAAATTTAATATTATATTTTAAATATCATTTAGTTAATAAATTAATTGTATATAAATTTTATTTTAAACTCAAATTAATAAAATGAAGGTTTTTATCATGAATTTGTAAACAAAACACAATAGAATAAAATTTATAAAGATATATCAACAATTTAATTTATAATATTTAAAAAAAATATTATGTAAAATATGTAATTTTGTAAGATTTTTTTATGATATATGTAATATTTTATTTTTAATATAAAATATGTATTTTTTTATAATTAAGATATTTTCTGTATAAATCTTATTTAGAAATTTGGGCAAGCTTCAAGTTGACCAAGAGATAGTGAGATTTAAGTAAAAATTAAATTTTTTAAATTCAAATTGAATTTGAAACTATAAATTTTTAATTAAATTCCATTAAATATTATTTATATAGTAAAATATAATAATATAAATATATTACTTATATTACATGTATATTTATATTATAATTTTTACATATTATGAAAAATTTATATAAATAAATTTTTTTATATGTACAATAATGCTAAATTTAAGCTTTTATTTGACTAGTTGGGTTGGCTACATAAATTTTTATTTTAATTATGCTCAATCAAATAATAATTTTACATTTAACTTTAATTAAGATTGTTTTATAAGTATTTTCTATTTTTTATTTTTCTTTGTTTTAATGTTAATAAGATTCAAAAAATTAATCCTTCTTACTAGAGTTTATATTAGCATATAATTTATATATTTAAATTATTTAAATTTTTATTTGAGGAGACTCTAATATCCTAACGAATATATTTATTTTTTATTATATTTTATTATGTACGTATACTCACTCATTCAGTTTTGTATTTTTATTTTTACGATACTTATATTATTATATGAATATTTAATATTATATTACATCACTAGTCATACATATTATCCTATAAAATTATATACATGTATTTATGTGTGTTTGTATATAGGTCAAGTCAATTATAGATTGAATTAATTTATTTTGAGTATGTTAGTATTGAGTTAGAGAAAAATTGAGTGAATTTGAAATGAAAGAAAACGTGAATAAATTTTGAATGATTTTTTGAGTTTAAAATAAAATTATCATCATAGATTAAAATGTATATATTCAAAACGATATAAAAAGTAAATCAGCAAATTATTGGATGATATAATAAATAAATTAATCGATGGTTTGCTCTTAAAAAATTATTTAAAAATTTTAGAGGCATTGAATGACATTTTGAATTAACTTTCATTTTTTTATGTAAATACTTTTTAGATTAATGATGTAAATACTTTCATTTTTTTATGTTAATACTTTTCATAATTTAAATTTGTTTGAGTAGAGATTTGTCTTTTTTTACAGTTTGGCTAATGAATTTATAAAACTAAGAATTTTTAGAGATCAATATGCAAAAATCCAAACGGGAGAGGCGATGAAAGAGAAGGTGGTGGAGATCGGAGAATGACAAAAGGAGGAGCTGGTGGATGTTTTACTGCAGATGAAAAGAAGAGGGGGGGAATAAGAGGAAGAGCTTCTCTAGCCTCAAAACCCAGCCGCAAAGGCGTCTTCTTTCCGTGATTTCTCTCTCCCTCTTCTTTCCCATTTATCTTCTGCTCTGCTTGATCTCAGAGCGCTGCTTTATGTAAGCTGGAATCCCGCTGAAAGCTTGATGGCACCGCCACTTGAGCACGACTACATAGGCCTGGCGGAGGTCTCTTCCTCCCTGGAGAGCTCCTCCGAGAAGCTCGCCGGGGACGAGTTGGACAACCTGCGGGAGACGGAGCTCCGGCTGGGGCTGCCCGGATCACAGTCGCCAGATCGCAAGGAAAAGGGTGGATTCACCCTCGGCCTGCAGCTGCACAAGGGTTTCGCTGCGGGCGCCAAGAGGGGTTTTTCCGACGCTATCGATGGAAACAGAAAGTGGGTTTTCTCTGGTAGCGGCGGATCCGAGGGGGAATTGGAGAAAGGAGACGTTTTATTCTCGCCGAGGGCTGCCGGTGGCGTCGGCGGAGGGCAGTCTGCTGGCGCAGGGAAGGATGTCGCCGCTAATGTCGCGGGTGCTCAGGAGAAGAAACCCCAAGGGCCACCTGCTGCTAAGTAAGTTCGTTTATGTTGTTTTCTCAGAGACGATCAGAAAAATATTGGGGGTGACTCCGGGAAGGTTCATATAATATCCAATGACCTTAACTCTGTTTCTTCTAGAATTTAATTTTTTTCTACAGATAATGTTGTTTCTAAAGCGTTTACGGCCAAAACATGAGAAGAAATTGAGTCGTTGCCTTCTGCAAATCCGTTCACCTTATCAGTTTTTGCAGAACTGGGCATCCAAATAAGATTTTTTTCTTCTGGTTTATATATCTTAATAAGAGTTTTGAGTCACTTGGTCGCTTAAAAACTGAAGATATCAGGATTCCCGCTCTCGTTTCCTTAATGCCTTGCAATCTGGTCATTAGAATATAATCTCGTGGGCTTCTGGAAGTGCATATTGATTGTCAGTTTATGTTTTTGGTAGGAAAAACAATATATTTCGACCTTACTCTCTTTTTCTTTCCTCCTTTCTCGAAGAATATCTCTCATGCATGATTATGTTAAATTAAAGCGGTCTAAGCTGTGTATTTATGTCCATAGGGCACAGGTTGTAGGTTGGCCCCCAATCCGGAGCTATAGGAAGAACACTATGGCTACAAATCCTTCTAAGAACAAAGAGGAAGCTGACGGGAAGCAAGGGCTTGGGTGCCTATATGTCAAAGTTAGCATGGATGGAGCCCCTTATTTGAGGAAGGTTGACCTGAGGTCCTACTGTAGCTACAAGGATCTCTCAGCATCACTGGAGAAGATGTTTAGTGGATTTACTATTGGTGAGCTGTGTTTACTCTTTGTTCACTTTATTATATATCAAGATTGTCAAGCTTATATTCTTGATTTATGGCTGCAGTTGATGTAGAACTGAAACATTTCATCTGTTATACATTTAGTTTTATATCCTTCGCATTGCTACCTTGTGTTAATTAAAATTCTTTTCGAGAATAAGTTTAAATATCATCAAGTAATAAAAGTTAGTAGACTGAACATCTGTTTTTTTTGTTTTTTTCCTTGACAGTTCTATTTAACTCAATAAAAAATTCCTTGTTAGAATAAGACTCAGTGATCTTTACTCTTTTTCATGTTGTTTTATATGGACTTTTTTTTTAATTCAATTTTTATTTTGTCCGCTCTTATTGGGCCCATCACAATTTATAACCAGTTTGTTTCTGTGAGGTCATCTCTTAGTTGCTGCAACAAAAGCAAATATTTATCTCCAGATAATCAATAATCAGCAGTTATGTCTCATTTTTTTTATGCAAGCTTATTTGAAAAATAATCTCGATTTCTATTTCTGTATATTTGAATTGCATTTCTTCAAACTTTGGTTCAGTTGCTCAATGAGATTTGCATATTTTTGTTTTATATGAAGATATTGGAAATATAGTGGTGTTTGATTTGGATTTATGATTGATGTTTATTGTGATCGAATGATGTTCTGTTTCAGAGAAGAGATTACTTCGATCTGTAATTTGTAATATTTCAGGCCATTGTGGGTCTCATGGAATTCCTGGTAGAAATGGACTTACTGAAAGCTGCCTCATGGATCTTCTTAATGGTTCTGAATACGTGCTTACCTACGAAGACAAGGATGGAGACTGGATGCTTGTTGGTGATGTTCCATGGGAGTAAGTCTTTTGTTCCTCGCTGCTAATGTTAAATGTTTGGTTTGCTTGTTTATGTATACAAAACAATGTGTATATATGTGTTATTCTATTTATATGAATTATTCTCTTCTCTGTTTGCTTTCTACTAAAATGGAGCTAAAGTTTATTCAGTGGATTTATCCTGTGCAATTGCTTGTGTGCGAAAAATGTTTAAAGTGCCTTTATGTGATGAACCTGATGAATTTTGAAATCCTTCCTCCGAATTTCAGAATGTTCATAGATTCCTGCAGAAGGCTGCGGATTATGAAGGGCACAGATGCAATCGGACTTGGTATGGTGTTGATTCATGAAGTATCTCTATAAAGTACCCATTTGTATCATATATCTTAAATTATGATGTTTTTTTGTGATAGAATTGAATATACAATATTACCTCCTTAAAGCCTCCTCTTTCCATCCGGTTCTCCTTTCTGTCTTCTTTCTTTCTTTCTTCTCTTCTTCTTCTTCTTCTTCTTCTTCTTCTTCTTCTTCCTGCTCTTTTCTTGATTTGATTTGTCTCTCTTTTTCTTTTCGGCACAGCAGCTTTATATTAACATGTAACTATGATCATTTTGAAAGATGAAATAGTTGTGCCTTTAGCATACGACATCGAATTTTGCAACTGTGTTCTTAAACTCCTTAATTCCATACTTCTTTATCTACAAAATCCAGAGACTCTGACAACCCATATTCAACTTCACGGTACACTTTATTATCATATAAAGCGCGCTCTTCTCTGTTCTCGCAGCTCCGAGGGCAATGGAAAAGAACAGAAGTCGGATCTAGACTCTCAAGTTGGAAATGGCGCATACCGAAGTGCTGTAAGGGCATCTAAGTTTTTTAAGTTTGGAACTGCCTTATAACTCCATAGTGTGTTTTGCTGTTCTACTTGGGACTTTTGAGACTTTATAAGAACTGTACCTTCAATGTCTTTGTATGCCTCCTCCTTGTTTGTGTAAATGGTTGTTGGTAAAGCCGCTGTGCTGTGTGCTACTGCTATGGTTTCATCAAATATTATTTGTTTTGTGGAAAATGTTCTTCATTTACCTCTCTCTCTGCCTTCTTGTCACTAAAATTATAACTGGGTGACTTGTCTTTAGAAAAAGGATGTGATGATGGAGGATGAATCATTTTACTGATCACCAGAAAAGCTCAAGTGGTCAAAAAATGTCTTTCTGGCTGTTCCTCTCCTTCCATTGTGTGAATCCTCCATCCTTCCCTGCAGGCTTTTCCTTCCTGTTTGCAGTCCCCTTCAAGGTTTATAGCCAGCTTAACCTTCTTCACTGTCTTTAAGGTCATTATACTGTCTAGCTCTTCTTCTTCTTCTTCCCTTTTCAGCCATCATTCAATGAGAACAAGATGACTTATAATTATGGCCCTTAGATTCAGGCTTTCTCTCCAGAAATGATGTTCCACTTCCTTTTTCTAATGATATGTGTTTGCTGTTGGGAGTGGAGAACTGCTTTGCAAGTTTGGATTGTAAAATTGGAATTGTTGAGTTTTACAGTGGTGGTTGATCAATAAAAATCCCTCTTTTTTCTGCTTTAAAATAATGGGATTTTGAAGGGATGATTTCGTATCAATTTTGTATTTCTTTGTAAATATCATATTTATTTTTTAATTTTTAAATGTCTTGCAAGCTCTTCAAATCCCCTAATTGATTTAAATTAGCCTTTTTGAAATAGAAAAAAAAACTTCAAATTAACCTTTTGGGTAAGAGATGTAGATTTTAATTGTCTTCCAATCTAATTAGACAGTATAGAATTGTAGTTAAATGAAAATTTTAGTAAAAAGAGTTCAGTTATTAAATTTTATTTTAGTTAAAAAATTATAAAATATTATATATATATATCATTTATCTTTAGATATGGTATAATGAATATAAGTATTTATTAAAAATAAATCGATCTTTTAGGCTTCTATAGGGGACTTAGGGATGAAGTTTTGAGATTTATTTATTAACGTATTTATTTTAATTTAAAGGGATAATTCTATTAGGTTTCTAAGGTTTACTAGATTTGTTATG
The DNA here is from genome assembly GCA_002786265.1 of Apostasia shenzhenica. Lineage (NCBI taxonomy): Eukaryota > Viridiplantae > Streptophyta > Magnoliopsida > Asparagales > Orchidaceae > Apostasia > Apostasia shenzhenica. The sequence continues at coordinate 5,974,005 of KZ451950.1, forward strand.
TAAGACTGTAATTTTGAAAATATGTCAGATAAATTTTTAAAATTTATTGTATAAGTTATTGTGATTTTTAATATTTTATAAAAAAATTTAATAAGGTTTAATTAAATATTTTTGTTAAATATTTTATTAATTTATTGACTTTTACTTAAGAAATTATTAATGTGAAATTATAATTATATCTCAGTTTCTCGTATGCGTCACTGCCTCGCACGCAGATGTCCTGTGCGGGTGTCCGCGGCTGGCAGCGTGTAGCCGCCGGTGTCCTCACTCAGGTGGTCGTGAGCGTTGCTGCAAGTGCCAGCATTCGCGCATGGGTCGCCGTAGGGCGCTGGTCGCCGATGTGCGCCGGCAACGCTGCGGCGACCCGTGCGTCGGTGCTCTGCGCTCGGGCGTCCGCGCGTTGTGGCGCCTCGTGTGCGCAGACGCCGGTGCGGCGGGCAGCACGCAGAAAATCCTAATGTTGGAGATCAGAAATATAGAAGAATAAAAAATGAATTTTTATAATTTTAACAGCGTTTAACGGATACCGTCACAGAAAGATCATAATGATTTATACAGTAAGTTTTAGGATTTGTTAGACATATTTTTAAAATTATGGATCTGCGTGGTAAGTTGAGTAAACTTCAGGGCTCACGTTAAATTATCCATCATTTAAATTTTAGATTTATTTGTAAGATTATAATTTATGTTTTAGCTTTTACGGTTTAATTTTTAGTATTTATTATTTAAGGTTTAAAGAGAATAATTATTATTTATGTTATATTTGGGATGGTTAGACATGGTTACAAATCAAAACTTTGTAACTGAGGGGTCAATCTGAAATATATTTTAAAATGGTTTTAATATATATTTTTTATTCTTTTGTCTTTAAAATATCATATTGATTTTTAGTCTAATTAGAAATTAGTTTGGTGTTAATTCTAACTTGGGATTTTCTGGTTTTAGGCAAATTCTATTTTCACTGAGTTAGAAGATGTTTCACAAAATGATTCTGATTTTAAATAATAAAGTTTGGCGTTGGTGGATTTTTGTATACTTTATATGACATTAATACATATTTATACGCGTATTGATATATGCGGGGATTTCTAAACGTATAAATTTTATTGAGTTTGGTTCAACGCTAAGTAGTCTTTGTTTGGTTTATGTTCAAGTTGGATTTGATTATTATTTTTAATTATTTTATAAAAAATATAAAAATTTTTAATTGTGAAAATATCAAATAAAATAAGTTAATGTATTGAGAATTATATAAGTTATTTTATTTTTAAAAAAAATAGTTTTGCTCAACTAAGATATGAACCAAACAGGAAATTAAGGCTGAAGAATTTTTTTTGTTGGATTTGAAAATTGATTGGAAATCATTCATGAAAATTGTGTGATTTGAGTCAAATATCACTTGAATTTTTTTCCCCCCTAGGGACAGACTTATCGGTAATAGTTTGATACTATGTCAAGATCTCTATACTAGGCTTGTTGGATAAGAATATCTGTAAATAGCAAGCAGGTCCCTCTTATTTTATAATGTGTAAATGAGTCTTTCAAGTATTATGATGTGATAATCTGATCCTTTACTTTAAACAAACGTGTAATTAGATTCTTTTATGGTTACAGACATTATAAAAATATGACATTCTTATTTACCCTCAGCCACAGTGTGGTTCACGATATTTAGCATGATCGAAGTGTTGTAGCCGATGGTACTCGCAGGAAGCACTGAATGACTTATCATCATGACTGTGTGAACCACACATCGTGGCCGAAGTTTCTAGATGACTTATTGTAGTGGCTGAAGTTTCAGAGCACACGTGGCTGAGGGTAAATAAGTAAATATCAAAATTTTCTAACATCTGTAACCATGAAAGGACTTATTTATATGTTTGTTTAAATAAAGGATTAGATTGTCATGTCATAATACTTGAGGGACCCATTTACATATACTATAAAATAAGAGGGACCTGATTGCTATTTACTCATATTTGTATGAAAATAAATTTTGGTAGCAAAATTGGGCCAATGTTATTTTAGCTAATATATTGTGACAGTGGGGTTAGATTCATCTATTTGGTGTCAATCTTAATCAAAGTTGAACAGGCTTAACAATCACTTTCAATAATTTTAAATTCCTTTCTTTCTCTTTATACTTTTATGATCAACTATGTTTATAAACCATAGTAAAATTCAACAAGGACAATTAAAATTTTGCTAAAGTAAAATGCCTCGTGTTTATTAAAGAGCTTCTTTGAGTATTTAGAAGTCTCAGATTTGAATTATATTATAATCAAAATTTTCAAATGAGATGAAAAAAATTATAGTGTCTGGTTAAAATAAAATAATTTTTTTTTGAATTTCATTGAAAATTTTATATTCTTGATACGCGTATTAATATATATTTTTATACCTTAAAATTTGAAATATACTTACAACATACTGTTAATAGCTTATTCATACTCTAGAAAAAAAAGTTGATGCAAAAAAAAGTGATGGATAGTTTATTCAATTAATATTTTCTATTATAAATAATTTTTTACTGGCTTTTTTTGATATTTTTTGCTAGCTTTATTTTTTTGATAAACTGTTGTTGGCTGTTTATCTGAAAGTATTTTCATTTTCTTTATCTTGAACATTACATTTAGGCCAAATCATAACGAAATTCCATTAAGTACAGTAGCTAAAAAAAATTATGTAACATTGACAAATTATTATAAAATATAAATAGTAATAATTAACTATACGTTACCGTAATCTTATCATTTTATCTATTACATATTAATATTTAAAAATTACTCTACATATATATTTTTACACTATACATACCATAAACTACTAAAATATTTACACGACATATTACATTTAATTTATTTTTAGAAAGTCAATAAAATCTCTAGTTTATCAAGTGCAGAAAATGCAGCAATTATGGAGCATGTAGCTGCTAATGATAATCTTAAAATGACTTTCCTTCATTTTGAAGATGATGATCTTATTGCTTGGATTGACATGGTGGTACCTAAGCTTACTTCTGCTCCCTCGTGGACCCATCATAATTAGACTGATGATTAAATTTGTCATAATTTTTTTGCTGTTTATCTGAACTATTTGTTATTTATGTTAATTTGTTAGCCTATCTCAAGTAGAACCTATAGTATTCTGATTCCTGTAATTTTGGGAGTCACGAACAATTGCTAGGTATTTGTTGTGATGTGATTGCTTACTTAGTTGAATATTGCAATGCTAGTTTTAATTATTTTATGTTATGTTAATGTTGTTTGTTTGTTTTTTGAATTTTATTTTACTAAGCAAATTGATTATTGCATGAGATTTCTCTTTTATTTATGTATTATAGATTGGAGATTACTGCAGTTAAAAAAGAAACTTCAATGAATCCTGACAACCATAATGAAAATATTGATAGGCGTGATTACATGGTCGATTTTCTTAATGGCCACGAAGCACGTGCGAGGCAAGCTTTCCGTATTGTGCCTGCCGATTTCGTAACACTAGTAAATATATTACAAACTAGATTAGTATTGGAAAGTACAAGTAACATATCATGCCAAGAGCAATTGGAAATCTTTTTAAAGATAGTGGCGCATGGTGATGTAGTACGTGAATGTTCAGAGTTATTCCAGCATTCTACTGAAACCATTAGTCAGATTTTTAATAAAGACGTAGATGGATTGGTAGAGCTAAAAAATGAATTCATATACATGCCACAACAAAATGATGACATCAACCCCATCCTAGCCAAGAGCAAATTTCATTATCTATATTTCAAGATGACTTAAACATGTAATAATTAATAACATATTGAAGTATTATTTTTGCTAATTAACTTATTTTAATATTATTATTATTATGGAGAATACTGTTGGAGCAATAGATGGAACTCATATTGATGCCCATATATGTATGGACGTACAAGAGCAATATAGAAATCGAAATGGTGATTTATTACAGAATATTATGGCAGCTGTCGGTTTCAATAGAATGTTCCATTTTATACCCCTGACTAGGGAGGTTTTGCTGCTGACATGACTGTATTACGTGATGCTCTTGCTCACGGAGGTTTTAAAGTTTCATGTGGTGAGTAATAATTCTAATTAAAATATGTGAAGAATTGTAAACTTTGAATTTTTTTCTTTTATGACAATCAATTTTTGGCAAGAAAATGCTATTTAGTAGATTCTGGTTATGCGAATATATTTAAGTTTATAGTACCACATAAGGTTCATCGATATCACATTGGCCTATTTAAGAATCTTCCATCAAGACATTACAAGTGTCCTGAAGAACTGTATAATCACAAGCATGTATCACTTAAAAATATTGTTGAGAGAACATTTGAGATATTGAAGTTGCGTTTTAAAATATTAGCTAAAATGCAATCATATTTTTTTGCCATTCAAGTTAAAGTAGTTATTGCATGTTGCGTTTTACATAATATAATGACAGTAGTGTTGGGTGATGTTGAGATCAATAAATATCTGGAAGGGCAAGACATTAGTTCTAGTGTGCATCACGGCATGGAGGTACATGATATCGATGATGAACTTGAATCGATCAGCTGTCCTTTAATTAGAGACTCAAATTTGGGAAAGGAAATCAGATCCCAAATAACCAACGAATTGTGGTCATACAGGTATTTCGATCGCAATTAAAAAGTAAAAAAGTACAAGTTAATATTATCTATTTGATTACAATCACATGTTTATTATTTTTTGTTTCAGGATCACAGTTTCAGCAATGAAAATTATTAGATCGTTTTTCAGCTGCAAATAGTAAAGATTAAAATGGATGATTACTTTTCTATTAATGAATACTTTTTTTAAGGCCTTGTCAATCCATTTTATCTTCTCACTGCTTATATTAGCAATTAATCATCAGCTGCTACTTTTTTGCTCTGCAATTCAACTTGTATTAACTGTTTTTGTTGAAGTTTCTGCTCTGCAATTGAACTTCTCGAAGCTCTATTATCATTACTTAAGCAAGAACCTAATCTGTGTTGAATTTTTGCTTTTTGGTTTGTATTATTATCTCTATCCAGTTATATTTTAATATTTGCAGCACATGCTATTTGGATATTTGGAATTCACATACCTATTAATATTTATGTAAAGCTTTTTTATGACATGAATCACTTTCTTGTATTGCCTATAAATTTTGATTCATGTTATTGTATATGAATTTCTTTTATGTTCTTGTTATAAATTTTGCAATTTCTTTTTCTTGTTAAATAATCAAAAGTGATATTAAAATAATTATGTTTGACGAAATATATGTATGTCAACCCGAATGCCACTATACTTGACTTTAAAGGGAAGACAATAAGGAATATTTACTAGTTGGGCAGAATGTCATGCAATGGTCGACAAGTATCTGAGAGCACTTTATTTCAAGGTAAAATCAGTTGAAGAAGCGAAGCAAACGATGGAAGATTATACAATACTCACTAATACTAGCTCGCACATTGCCTCATAATGCAAGTGAAAGATACAAGAAAATAGGTAGTTTTACTTGACAATATGAATACTGCTCAATCAGGCAAAGTTGATGCTGAAGTTAGCATTGCATTGCTAGCTGATTTTTTAGAAGGAATACGATATCAGAAAAATTAAAAAAGAAAAGAAAGAAACTAATTTATGTATTTTTTTAAATAACTAAATTATGTATTATATTCAAAGTACAATATTTTTTATTCTCCAAGTTGATGTTTTGCATGTATTGTTCTATATCACAAAATATATTTCATAAATTTTTTTATCACAAAATGTATGTTAGTTGTTGAAATTACATATATATGTACTGTGGAAATATACTGAAATGAAATTTGTATTTACATTTATGCTTAAACTGATGTTTTTTTATTTTTGTTAATGATATGTTATTTTGTTAGTATTTTTAATATGTATTTGCAAATTTTCTGAGTTAGGATAGAATTATTGAAGTTGAATAAATCAATTTTATTATAATACTATGGTTGAAGTATATTTATGTGATATATTTATTTATAATATAGGTTAATTCGATAACTATAATTTTTAATTGTTGACATAAAATAAATTTAATAAAAATTATTATAACTTACAAGTATTAATAAAATAATATTATCCTTAAAAACTTGCACTCTCCAACTGAGGTAAAAAATAAAAATTGGGTTGGATGTTACAATTTTTTGGGTAAGTAAAGAGAAGATATTTTATTTTATAAAATTTATAAGAAATAAATTTATTTTAATATTAGAAAATGTGTAGGATGTGAAATACAGTTACTTTTAAAATTAAAATTTGTGTTAGATGAAAAGTAAAGTTAATTTTAAAATGTAATTGAAAGTATTATTAAAATGTAATTTTTCTCATTTGAGGTTTTTGTCAAACAAGCTACCAAATAACATAAATCTAGTTTTAGGCTGCTTACCAATAACAACAATAACCAAGCCTTAATCCCACTAGGTGGGGTCGGCTACATGAATCCTTTATTTTCATTGTGCTCTATCTGTTATCAAATTCTTATCTAAGTCTAAATAACTAAGATCACTCTTTATAGTTTTTTGTTATGTCTTTTTTGGTCTCCCTCTTCCTCTTTATATATGAGTAAAATCTAATAACTCAATTTTTCTAATTGGAGGCCTATGATTTATATGTCCAAACTTTTACTTTTACTTTTGTGCCTAAATTTAGGTAAATTTTATTTTTTATTCACCAACCAAACGAGCCATATAAGTCTCTAAAGTTCATTCCCAATATGCTAGTATTTTAAGCCAACTAGCTCCAGCTATTTTTTATCACTATTTTTCACTTAAAAGTTATTACAAAAATTTCACTGTGAAGTAATAAAAAGACAAATAATTCTCTATTTCATATTTCTAAAAATAAAAAAATAAATATCAAAAAAATAAAAAGTAACTCCACTTTTTTTAATCTTTGATCTCTTTCAATTTCGATTAAGTTTAGATTTAGGTGCAAGAGATAATCACACGGTGCAACGTACGCATTCTGGGTGATCTCGTATATATGTGTTACCCTTCTAATTGAGTGCCGAATAAGTCAAAGCTCTTTAAGCTATTTTTTTTTATAAACCAGCGATTGTGAGAGAGATTAAAAAGAAGAGTAATTTAATATTTTAATTTGCATAAAATATTTTTTTTTTATGAAACTTACTTAAAAACAATAAAAAATTGAATTTAGGGACTTAAGATTTCAAAACTGATTATAAATTAAGGATATATAGCCCTGGTTAGATTCTAAAGTTAATTTATGGTTAGAGACAAAATATATTATGAAAGTTAATTTTTAAATGATAAAAGCTTTATAAAATGTAAAATAAAATTATTTTTTAATATTTAAATTTATATTGAATATAAAATAGAGATAAAAAGAGTGGTTGAACCCATTTAATTATATATATATAAATATATTATAACTAAATGTAAAAGTATGAGTTTGTAGAGTAAAATATTTTTTATTTATATTTTTAAATTCAAGAAAATAAAAATTATTTAGAGGAGCATATGTAAAAAATTATAATTTAATTTACTATTTTTTTATCATAATCTTAAATATAAATTTTGTTATAAATTATAATAAAAATTACAATTTATTCACTTGATTTATTCAGTTTGCGTTTCTTACAATAAAACTTATATTTCTATTCACTGAGTCTTTTTAAGTTTTTGATCTTAAAAAAATTGTAATTCGGTCACCTACTTCTCTTGGCCTTAACTTTTAGGCCCCATTCGGTTAACCTAGTTAAAATTAACCTGGTTTAATTTTAATTAGGCATATCACATCACACATAAAATTTAATATTAAAAATTAACTTTATTTCACATTCTACACACATTACTAAAATAATAACTAACTTATATTACATCCCTCATATATCCCAATATAATAACTAATTTTATATCACATCTCTCACATATCTCAACATAATAACTAATTTTATTTCACATCATTCACAAATTTTAATAAAAAATATTTCTATTCAATTTTAATTTTAACTTTATTAAATTTAACCTTACAAATAAATAGACACTTAGAGGTTTTAATTTTTTAAAATGAACGCTATAATTTGGTCTCTAATTTTTTAAGTATTGATTTTAATTCTTACTTTTTTATAATAAAATAATAAATTAATTTTTTACTTTTTTTAGTCTAAATATATCTTTTATTATATTAATAATAAAAACAATAATAATTACTAATATATTTTTCTAATAAAAATATATGCAACACATTTGCATATAAGCCAGTATGATTAAAACATAATGAATCACCATGAAGGATCTCTTAATTTCAAGAGCCCAAGTGCAAACTGTGCAATTTATCTTAAAAAATGAGATATTTACATAAAGGACATATTAAATACAAAAAATTATATATTTTATTATTAAAAATTAAATATTATAAAATTATAAATTTTACATCATTGTTTGATAAAATCGTACTATATTCTAAATTCTGAGCTTTATAACTCAAAAACATTAATTTCTATATCCTAAATTATTTAAATACCAAAAACTAAACCCTAATCTTAAACCTTAACTCCTTAAGTTTTAATACTATACTTCAAATATCGTCTATTTCATATATTAGCTATATATAAAAACTATTTTAAACTAAATCTAATAAAACAAAAATCTATATTATAAACCTGTGAACCAAAAAACACTAGAATAAAATTTATGAAAATAAATTACTAATTTAATTTATAATTTTTTTTAAAATGTCATTTTGACGGTAAAATTATTTATAATTTTTATAATTAAACTGTCCCTGGTATCAATCTCCCTAAAAGAATTTATGAGGTTTATTTACGTTCATGCAACTAATCTTAAAAGCCTAATTCCACTATTTTATATTATAAATCTTTCACATATGGTGGCGCAATAGGAAATATTACATATTTTTTTTAATTTGAATAAGACTTTGTGAAGATTCTGCAAAGGTAGATTTCAGGATGAGTAATTTGTAACAAAAATATAGGGTTTTATTGTAAATTTAATGCTAGAAAAATTGTCTCCAAATTTAATGCTACACCGATTAACCATTTTCATGTTGGTCAAACTCGAGAAAACGTTCAAGTTTGGTTTGACAACTGGTTAAGCAAAACTTACACAACGTGAGTTGGATTTCAGTGGATCGTGTAGTTGTGAAAGTTTACAGTCGGATCAAATCAAGGATAAAACTGTTGCTCTCAGTTCCCTACTCCTTGTGTTACCCAGAGACATTGCCCAGAAACTCAAAGTCGACCTCATCGTGTTGCGAGCCAGCGGACGACATCTGCAATTTATTAGCTTACAATTAGTTCTCCGAATTCATAATAAAAGAAAGAGTAAATTACTCTCAGGTCTTTGAGTTTAAGGCTTAATAACACAGATTCAGGTTTTTAAAATTATAACATCAGGGTCTTTGAGTTTGAATATATATATCAAATGGATCCTTTTATTTTTTTTATTAATTTTTTTAAAATTACCATTATACCCTCCTCCTCTCTCTCTCCTCCCTATCCCGTGCAAGCGCGAGTCTGCGCGGCTGCCAGTGGGTCACACACGCCGCTCGGCTGCGGACCTGCCAGCGGCCATGCGGCCTCGCGCGTGCACGGGGATCGGGAGGAGAGAGAGAGGGAGAGGCGGCCGTTGGAGGGCTGCGCGGCCCGCGCAACCGCTGGTGGGTCGCACATGCCGTGCGGCCTGCGCGGGGATTGGGAGGAGAAAGAGAGGGAGGGGTACAATAGTAATTTAAAAAAAATGATAATAAAAAAAAAGGAAAACACCCATTTCTTAAATTATTAAAACTCAGGACCCGATGTTGTAACGTGGACTTATGCGTTATTAAGTCTTAAACTCAGAAACCTAAGTGTAATTTAACCTAAAAGAAATATATAAGAACGAGGTAAGTTAATTAGTATCACGTACGTAGTAGGCTGTGACAATTCTAGCTGAGTCGTCAGAAACCAGTTTGATTAGCATCTCTATGCTTCCGAAGAGAAACTGTTTTTTAAATTGAATCCCCGAGCCTAGAAAAAAAAGATAATCGGAGAAGCACTTGTTGAATTTAATTTGTAATAACGATCGTACCGGAGATTCGGTTGAGCACAAGCATGAGATCGTTGCCGTCGCCGGAGACGGTCGAGTCGTGAGCTCCCCAGTTGAAGAATGTGCTCTCGAAGAAGTTGGCCTGAACAGGGAAACCCTGGTCTGGTAGAACTGCAGCCAAAGAGAGAATGACTACAAGAAGAGCCCTGGGGTTCTTCATTGCTTTAATCAACAGAAGAATTCAAATGCCTCAGAACTTTGATATCTCGTTAATATTTCAGTTCTTATAATTAATCTTGACATTAAATAAGTAATTTTTTTTTTATTGTTATCGGTAATTTTTCTTTTAATTTATTAGGTAAAAATGAAAAATAATGGCCTCAAGCCTTTTTCAAGATTTTTTTTGCTAATTATAATTGTTTAACTATTTATTACTAATGATATATATATATATATACAAAATTTAATAAATAAGCTTTTGAATACATATATAACACTAGTTTTTGATTTTAGAAATTTTAGAAGATTAAATTATAAATTAAAAAAATAGGAGGTTTAGTATGTAATTAAAAAAAATTAAACAGCCTGTATGAAAATTCCCGTTTAAAATATTTTACATACTTGAACACATGTACAAAAATATATATTGAATAAATTTAAAATATATATTAAGAAGACTATGTATAAATAAATATAAAATATGTACAAATTTAACATAAAAAATAACATATAATATATATTACATGTAAAATAATTTTTTAAATTAAAAAATTAAGATTATAAATTAAACACAATTGAACTCAAAATTAATTAATTATATAAATAAATTAATACAATAAAAATAAAAAAATATATATGTAATTATAAATAAAATTAAAAGTGGCAAGCATTGATAATGGCCGACCGAATTTCTGGGTAGGAATTGTGGATCCCATAAATGATGGTGATCCCTAATATTTTTTAAATGAATCGTAGGTTAACCTATAAACCCACTAACCATTTATTTGGGTCCCCTGACCAAATGAAGCTAATTTTCAGAACTTATAATGAGTCTGATCAGCTCATCAGCCTGGCTAGTGGAGAGATTGAGTCCCTGCAGGTTAAAAGGTTGGGTTATAGGAGCGTTACAAATTTTCAAAATTCAGAGCTTGTTCAGTTTATCAGGCGAAATCGGCTTGAAATATTTGAATCAAATTTATAATCAAAAGCTTTTGGCTCGAGTTTATTTCGAGTCAGCATTAGCCCACTTGAAATATAACATAGTATTTATTTAAAGTACTATTTAAATTGCATCTAGAGTACTCTTGCGGTTAAAAATACATTATAAATTTGTCTCAATTTTTTAAAAGTACTGTCATTTGGTCCAATGAAAATAAAATTTTTAAATTTTTACTTTATGTCATAAGATTATCGTGGATTATTAAATTTTTAGAATATAAAATATTAATATTAACATATTTAAATTTTTAATTTTGAGAAAACAAGTGTCAAAAAAAATAATTTTTTAATTTTTTTTAATTTTAAAGAAGAGTAAGTAAAATGATATAATAGTACTTAAAAATATGTAAATGATTCAAATTAGCAAAATAATGTTCAAATTTCATGTTTTTAACTGGGCAAAGACTACGAAAAAAGTGAGATTATGAAAGGAGATCGAAACTGTAACATTTTTGCAACTTCAAGCAACAAAGTCGAGGTTTTTAAAGCATTGGGATCGATTTGCAATACTCTGCTTAACTCAGGGACTCAGATGCCATTCACCTTCTATTTTAATTTGTCACCCTACAGCAGGGCCTGGTTTGGTCTAATGTAACAGTTGCACTGTTTTTAAAGTTCTCTTATTAGACAACTTTGGCCTACCAATTGTTCTAAAGGTGGCCAAACTGTTGCAAAGCAGAATAATCCAACTCGATCATCATTAGCCTTCCGGCAAGCCGCCCATTCCTTCAAGTGCCTCATATTTTTATTTCGTAGGCCGCCTTATTAATTTTGGGTGGCTTAGTCCTACGTAAGATGCCGCATAGCCGCAATTATAATGAGGGCCACCTATCTTTTTTTCTTCTATAAATACCCACATATAATACAAGGATGGGGCGGCTGCTCTCTCATTTCTATGTGAACCGAATAACTCATCTCATAATCTTATTTCACAAATAGAGCTACTCGACTAGTCTGTTAAAATGTGATTTGAATAATAATTAAATAATCCTAATTATAAGGATCATTTATTAAGCTGTTGAAATTTTTATGAAAATCAGATACAGGATTTGTTATAAGCTTTCATTATAAATACGGGATAATTAGGTAAGCTGAAAAAATTGAAGAGAGAGAAACAAAGAAGAAGGGGGATTAATTTCTCTTGGATCTTCTTCATCAGCTACGGATGTGATTTCGTAAGAATCTGGATCTGGAGGCAATCACCTGAGGCTCAAGGAGCAATTGGATTGTCTAATCTGGAAGAAGAAAAGATCCAATTTCTGTATCCCGTCTGAGATTGAGAACCAGGTAATTGGTGTAAGGTTCTCTTTTTATCTGATTTTCTACATAATAAATTCCCTCTCTGCTCTCCCCGTGGATGTAGGAGAAATACTTCCGAACCACGTAAATCTGGTGTTTTTGTGGTTGCTTCGTTTTTTTATTATTATTATTTCTAATACTTATCTGGCACAATTTATTTGACTAACTACACGTCTGGCGATCCGAATTTTCCGGTGCGTATTATTTCACAACATCACTCTCCCTTATTCTCGAAAGACAGCCCTAGTGATTTTTTGACTTCTTCACTTCCAAAATTTATTCTTTATTTTGCTCCCACTTATTGATATATCTTTGTAATTAATAACATGGGTAAATTGCATTTGGGCTCTTAAGGTTAGAGAGAGAATATAAACTAGTCTCAATTTTAAAAAATTTATAAAATAAGCACCTTGGATATGATTTGTACGAGCACATAGGTCCTCAAGTATAATTTGTATAAGCATTTTAGCCTTCTAATTTGACTCTCATCGGGTTAATTATATTAAAAATTATGGTAGATGTGAAATAAAGTGATTATTTAATGTTAGAATTTGTGTAGGATGAGATATAAAATAATTTTTAGGTCCCGTTTGTTTAACCATTAAAAATTAACCTAGTTTAATTTTAACTAGTCAAGTCACGTTATATATAAAATTTAATATTAAAAATTAACTTTACCTCATATCTTACACACATTACTAAAATAATAACTGATTTATATCACATTTTTTACATATCCTAATATAACTAATTTTATATTTCATCTCTCATATATTTCAACGTAATAATTAATTTAATTTTACATTATTCACAACATTTAATAAACTTACAAATAAATAAATTTTTAAAATTTTTTAAAAATAAATTTAAGATTTTAGTTATAGCTAAAATAATTTTTTTTTAGCCACTTACCGAACGGGAGCTAAGTACAAAAATCATAGCAAATACAATGTAATAATAAGTGAATAAGAAAATTTTATTTATTATTAAACATTATTTAATTGTAATGAAAAAATAACAATTCACTAGGCCGCTGGCAGGAGTCATTTAATAAATGCTATTTTAAAAAAGAATATTGTATTAATAAACAGGTTTTAATTAGTTCAAAAAAAAAAAAACAGGTTTTAAGGCTTAACGTTTCTCAAGGCCACGGGCGTAGCATAATCCCAATATATATATATATATATATATATATATATATATTTTTGCATAATCCCAATAGTTTATGATACGACACATTGGAAACTGTTTAGTTTAATATTAAACTGTTAGCTTAACCCAAACAGGACGCGAGGATCAAAACAGGACCAAAATAGTACTAGTTTAAAAAATAACAATAATAATAATCAATAAATTATTTTAATTATTCTACACAAATTTTAATATAAAAAATAATATTTTACTTCACATACTAAATAATTTTTAATAAAAATATAAATTTTATTTCACATCTTAGATCAAAATACTCGATTTGAATATTTTGGTCTAGAATGTGAAATAAAGTTGATATTTTTATTTTAAATTATTGAGTATGTAAAATAAAAAAATATTTTTATACTTGAATTTGTGTAGAATGATTTAAAAAAATTATTTATTATTATTATTATTGTTTTTTAAATTAGTACCATTTTGGTCTTATTTTGGTCCTGTTTTGGTCCTCGCGCCAAACAGGGCTAAAGTTTTTTGTGCTGTTATTTTATAGAAGCTTACCGAATAAAATTAAAAATTCACAATACAGAAATTACACTCAAATTCTTGAATTTAAATCATAATTACAAACATCTATAATTTTAAATTTTTATCCTATGTGTTCTTTTATTAATTTTTATATTAAATTTTTTCATTTTAGCTCTTTTTCTCTCTCTATTGTCTCTCATCTCTCTCGCTCAATCTCCCCCTTTCTGTCTCTCCCTCCCTGCCGCTGGAGGAGCCATAGTCGAGAAGGGTAGGAGGCTTGCACTCTGCTTTTTCCTCTCTCCAGATCTCCCTCATTGCGCCGGCGATTTGCCCCTCCATCATTGGCCATCGATGGAGGTGGCTTTGGGGGCACGGGGAAGTTCGCCCCCTCTTCTCTCTGTAAATCTCCCGCCTGCTATAAGCGGGAAGAGGGAAATCTAGAGAGAGGGGGAGAGGTGGGGTGCATGCCTCCCGCCTCCTTTTGTTTGTTGGTTATTGACAGCTAGCTGCTTTACTGACGGGAGAATGGGAGAGAGGGAAGAGGGTGATCATGTTAGAGAGAGGATATAAAAAAGAGAGAAATAAGTATAAAATGAGTATTTTAAAAATTTTAATATCAAAATTAATAAAAATACTCATTTGATAATTATATAAAAATATGTTAAAAATTTAAATGCATAAACTATATGTAATTATAGCTTAAATGTAAAGACCTAGATGTAATTTACCCATTTAAAATTTATTGTTTCTCCGCGAAAGTTTTGTCGCCAAAATATATATAATATTATCCTAAAATATATATATATATATATATATATATAATATTACATTAAGTGATTTATTTTTTTGCTTGGAGAGAAATTTTATTTTTCTTATTCATTTTTTTAATATTATCAAACATGCTGTTGACTGATTTTATTGATATATTTTTATTTTATTTTAATGTAATGCTATATATCACCTCTGTCAAATAGGGATAAATGAACTTAATAAAGAACTTAAAAATAACATTTTCTCCCACTAATACACTAATTGGAATAATTTTCAAATCATATCCATGCTAGATATATTTGAAATGATTTAATAGTTAAAAATAACAACTTTCACTGAGCGCTTTATTGATACTAAAAAACATATTTATATATTATTTAAAAATAAAAATATTAATTTAATTAATTTAAAAATTACAAAAATTGGACATCAACTTAAATTAGAGAAATTTAGTTACCGTTAACTCATACTAATATGCTTTCATTAATAACTAAAATAGTTTTCAATTTAATAAAATTAATTATTTAATTTAAGATAACATACAAATAATTCCATCAACATTAATAATGGAATGCAATGGAAGACATTATCTTTAATTAATGGACCAAATTGAAATTATCTCCATCCAGAGCTCTTTCTTTTAGTTTCCCAAATTTGAGAAACCTAATCGCTAATCAAAGAAAGGGTTTTTACATACAGGACATGAAATTTACACAAAATTATACATTTCACCATCAATTCATAAATATTATCACTATTACAGCACATTTATTTAAATTTTACGCATT
This sequence comes from Apostasia shenzhenica, assembly GCA_002786265.1. NCBI lineage: Eukaryota > Viridiplantae > Streptophyta > Magnoliopsida > Asparagales > Orchidaceae > Apostasia > Apostasia shenzhenica. The sequence goes on from KZ451950.1 coordinate 5,989,794, forward strand.
TCACATATTTCACACTATGTTTTTTGACGGTGAACTTCACATTTCTAAATTGGTCTTGATCTTAACTATATTTATTAATATATTAGTTAAATACTATAAAATTTATATAAATAATAATTTAAATATTTTTGAATTTATGTATTTTAATTTATTTATTCTATTTAAAAATTTCAATTAGGGTGTCGAATTTAAATCCACATAACTATAATTTTTAATTGAAGTACAAAAATTGATGTGTTTACAGTAAAAAATAAAATATATATTAGAATTTAAATATTAATGAATTTATGCATCTTAATTTACATATAATATTATAAAGTATATGAAATATGTGAAATACGTAAAATTTAAATGAATATGGTGTGATAGTGGTAATATTTACGAATTGATGGTGAATGTGTAATTTCGTGTAAATTTCATGTCCACTGTTGATTCTCCTTATTAATACATAAAAATCTATTCATATTATTTTAAACTAATAAATCAATTTAATTAATTTAAAAATTATAAAAACTCGATTACACATAAATTAGAAGAACATAATTATTATTATCCCTTCATTCAAACAACACTACAAAATTAAATTAAAAAAAGATAATTTCATACGTATCACTTTAAAATATTATATTTACATATTCCGCTCTTCAAGATTTATTTATACAAACGTTATTTTATAATCTTTAATATTATAATAATAATACTCTCTATCAATATCACTATAATTAAATTATAATTAACCTAACTTAAACACCTACAGTAGCAGTCGGTTGCTGGTATGCCCATCAAAAGTGATTCACATCTCGGTACAGACTACGATTAATCTACAGTGATGATTAATATATGGCTGCTAGTGATTCCCAGCTTATAGCAATGAGATAATTATAGAATGATGTTAGAGTAATAATAATTTACATATGAAATATTTTATATATATTCTACATATATTTTATTCATTATTAGTGTATGTTAATTATATAACTATATATATATATATATATATATGTGTGTGTGTGATCATAGTTAAAATTACTGGGTAGCGGCATAAATAAATGTAAAATTAATATGTAAAAAAAAATTACAACACCACAAGCAAGAAAATGACTTAGGCCCTGTTTAGCAATGGACTAAAAATCATGGCTAAAGTTAGTAATGACTAAAATCTTTAATTTATTTAAAAAAAAAATTTAAAAATTATTTTATATCTCATCTCATACAAATTCTAACATTAAACAATCACTTTATTTCACATCCAATACAATTCTCAATAAATCAATCAACTTTATTTCACATTCTACATAATTTTTAATATAATTAATTTATTTTATTTCAGTTTATATATATTTTTTAAAAATAACTAGAAATTTTAATTAAATTTTCTTTTTTTTCTTATTACCAAACAGGTCTTAGGCTCTGTTTGGTAATAAGAAAAAAAAGAAGATTTTGTTAGAATTTTTAGTTATTTTTGAAAAATGTATATGATATGAAATAAAGTAAGTTAGTTATATTAAAAATTGTGTAGGATGTGAAATAAAATTGATTGATTTATTGATAATTATGTTGGATGTGAAATAAAGTGGTTGTTTAATGTTGAAATTTGTGTGAGAAGAGATATAAAATAATTTTTTAAGTTTTTTTTAAAAATAAATTTAAGATTTTAGTAATGGCTAATTTTAGCAATGATTTTTAGCCCATTGCCAAACAGGGCCTTAGAGTTTTGCGTTTAGGCTTCACCTGGTAATGATGAGCCCCGCCGCTCGTGGCCTCGGACAGATTCACTGTTATCTGGAAAAAGAGCAAAGCAGAGATCTAAAAAGAAGTGAAGAAAATATACAAAAACTGTGAAGCAGACTGCCACTTCAACCCACCGATCTTTTATATAATCTTCTTCCCTACTTCCCTCCCTCATCTCTTACATCTTCGCTTCACTTCCCTCCTCATCAGCCTCACCTCTTTCTTCACTACAAGCCATGGAGAGCAGCTCAGCCCATCATCCTCTTCAAACCCATTGCTCGGCTCGGCGGCTCGATAGCATCCAAGAAGATGGCTCTGCAAATCTGCTCCCGGCTTCGCTCCGGCTGCCGGAAACCCCCACGGAAGCAATGGAGTTCCTCGCGAGATCATGGAGCCTTTCCGCCGCAGAGCTGTCGAAGGCCCTCGGCGGCGTCCTTCCTCCAGCTCCCGCTCCTACAAAGGAGAAGGCAGAGGCATTGGAGTCTTCATCAGGTTCCAGCCCTCCATTCTCCTCGAAAGAAAATGACAACCTCAAGGTATGATGGATGCTCATAATTTTCGTTATTCCAACAATAACTCAATCATATGCGACTCATACTTTTTAAAAATATTTTTATATCTAAATATCATTTTTAATTATAAATTCATAATTTTTATAAATTTATCTATACATATTATCAAAATAAACATTCAAAATCACCTTAAAAAATCTAAAAGTTTGTTTTTTTTTATATTAATCCTAAGATATTTGTTTTGAAAGTAAAAACTTAAGACTGTTATCTGTTTGATTGAAGGAATAAAAGATAATTTAAAAAAATTTATGACTAAAATTATTTTAAGGATTATTACGTCGAGATTATTAAGTTTAAAGCTTAATAAAGTGCAGTTCAATGTTTCTAAAATTATTATATTGGGATCACTGGGTATTAATAAATTATAAAATGTGTTTCTTTTAGTTTTTTATTATTAAAAATATTTTTTTCTCTCTCTCTCTCCTCCCTATTCCGCGCACGGGCACGACTGCATGACCCATGCAGCCGGGATCGCAAGGAGAGAGATGCAGCCGCGCGGCGTGGGTGGTACACTTCGTGCGGCTGTCGGACCCGCCGGAAGCTGCGCGGCATCGCCCGTGCGCCGGGATGCGAAGAGAGAGATAGTGGCCGGGAGGAGAAAGAGAGTGTCTGGGATATAATATTAATTTTAAAATATTTTAATAATAAAAAATAAAAAAACTCAAATAATTTATTTAAATTTAGTTAATTCTATATTATAATTTTAAGGCCTTGTTTGGCATGAGCTCAAAAATGGGCAAAAAAATATCTTAATAATATTTTAAATTTATTATAAATGTTTAACCTTATATTTCACATCCAACACAAATTCCAATCTTAAAAATCAACTTTCATTTCACATTCACAACACAATTCCAACACTTAAAATCAACTTTATTTCACATCCTACACACCCTCCAATATTAAAATAAATTTCTTTCCCATCAACTCTATAAATAAATTATTTTCTCTTTCCTTACCCAAATTCATCCTCCAACCACAACAAGCCCTAAAAATGTAAATCTGTGCGTGAGAATGAGCGTAATAATCTTATTATTTTAAAATTGAAAACCTCAAGGTACGATGGATGCTCATAATTTTAGTTATTCTAAAACAGTGGCACGATAATATATGACTCATACTTTTAAAAAGTATTCTTATATCTAAATTATCATTTTAATTATCAATTCATAATTTTTATAAATTATCTATACATATTATAAAAATAAAAAATAAAAAACACTTTTAAAAAATCTAAAAATATTTGTTTTTTTTTATTGATTGTAAGTATTTTGGTTTGAAAGTAAAAATGTAATATCGTTATTTTTTTATTAATAAAAAAATGATTTGAAAAAATTTTATTTTATTTGTTGAAAAAAAAAGAATTTAAAAAAAAATTTTGTAAAACTTTTGAAAATATATATGACAGGAAAATTAGTTGAGTGTATATTAAAAATTATATGAATTTGAAATAAAATTGATTATTTAATATTAAGAATTTATGTAGGATGATTTTGTGAAATATTATTTAAGTTTTTTTTAAAAAAAAAAATTTAGTTAGAAAAAAATTTTTAGGCATGACTTAAAATTTCTCAGGAGCCTTCAATAGCTCTAAAATTTTAAGTTGCTGTTGTGATACAAGTAACTAATCCGTATCAAAGATAGACTTAAAATTTTAATCTACTCTAATAAAGAGCAACCTCAGCTGATTAAGAAATTGGAGGGTTGTTAGACTTTTGACCAGCAAATTATCATATTATTTATAGTTACAATTTAAAAATGCCAATAGAAATAATATCATTATTTGTTAAAATATCAAGCTATGATATATAATGATGTTTGATAAGTACATAATTAAGATAAACCAAAAACAGCATTTGTATGTTAAAATACTTAGATTTCTATTATTTAAATATTTTATATACAAAAAATAGTACATTGTTTTGCGTGAGCGATCAAAACCGTAGAACAAAATAGGACCAAAATGGTACTAATTTAAAAAAAACAACCATAATAATAAATAAATATTTTAAATCATTTTACAACAAATTCAATATAAAAAAATATATTTACTTTACTATACTCAATAATTTAAAATAAAAATATCAATTTTATTTCACATTCTAGATCAAAATATTCAATCGAGATTTTTGACCTCTAAGATGTGAAATAAAGTTTGTATTTTTATTAAAAATTATTGAGTATGTGAAGTAAAATATTATTTTTTATATTAAAATTTGTGTAGAATAATTAAAATAATTTATTTATTATTATTATCGTTATTTTTTAAACTAGTACTATTTTGGTTTTGTTTTGGTCTCGCGCCAAATAAGGCCTTAGTGTCTCATGAATAACACATCAAATATTTTTTTGTTTTAGATACAATTTTTTTTTGTATTTTTTGTGATTGAGTATTGAACATATATATTCAAGCAAATTTACATAACTATATTATAATTATAAATAGGATGATTATTAGTAGCTTACATGTATAAAAATCATAATCACACAACATATGTATTTTTTTTAAAAAAAATGGCAATTACCCATTTAAGTCAATATTTTTTAGGTGAATTACCTATCAGGGGCATGCAATTTTGATATTTTTTATTAATTAAAAATTAATTAATTAATTAATTAAACATGGATTAATATTGCTTAATATTAATACCTGCGAAAGCATAGTTCTTCAAAGGAGCATCGCGCACAAGAACAGCGGCTGACTGGCTGAAGGAGCACAAGGAGAGGAGGAAGATGGAGATGAGAACCAGAAGCGCCCAGATATATGCGGCGACATCAGTCGCCGGCGTCGCCGCCGCCGTCGCTGCAACTGCGACAGCTTCAGTCTTCAAGGCGGACGCAACGGCGGCGCCAGCAGCAGATCAGACGAACGGCGTCTGCAGAAGCTCAAGCGCAGCTTTAGCATCAGCTGCAGCTCTCGTTGCTTCCCACTGCGTTGAAATGGCGCAGGCCATTGGAGCGACGCGAGAGGAGATTCTATCAGTCATCAGCTCTGCGGTGAAAGCTCACAGTACTGGAGATATCATGGCGCTCACCGCCTCGGCTGCAACTGGTAATTCATGCATCACCTGATTGCCATTCAGCAGAGAAGTCACTGCTTATTTGAGTCTTCTTTCTTCATAATCAGTAAAAATTACTTAGATTAAAAACCGGCCTACTGTTTCGTGCACGTTCGAATTAGATTAAAGACTTTAAATCCTAAATCCTAAACCCTAATAAAATAACAGTAGTAATTCAACATGAATTTCAAAATTCAAAAGAATAAAAGCATTGCAAAAATTAGTATCGAATGTTCACATAATGAACTTCTTTACTATTGATTCATTATTGATCAAGGATCTGTTTGGCAATAGCTTCAATATATTAATAAGTATAAGATACTTAAATTTTTAAGATTTGTCAACTTCTGAAGTAGTCAAAATTTTCAAGCAGCTTAAAGAATTTTTTGAGCTTTTAAAGCGTTGGCTAAAAGTAGCTTAAATTCTTTTAGTGGTATAAAATAGCATTTGAAAGTGCTTTAGGATCAAACAGTTTGAAAATTTGATGCCATGTGAATACAACAATAATGTTTGAAAACACTTTATGTTTAAGCAGCTTAAATTTAAATTTAAGCTATTACCAAATGGATCCTAAGGGCCTGTTTGGCGTGGAGACCAAAATAATAATAATTTAAAAAATAACAATAATAATAATAAATAATTTTTTCTAATTACTCTATACAAAGTCTAATATAAAAAAATATTATTTTACTTTACTTACTTAATAATTTTTAATAAAATATTTTAGTTTAAAATATTAAATAAAGTTTATATTTTTATTGAAACTATTAATTATGTGAAATAAAATAATCTTTTAATTAGAATTTGCGTAAAATGATTAGAAAAATTTATTTATGATTATTATTATCGTTTTTTAAATTAGTAATAATTTGGTCTTAATTTTAGTCCCCGCACCAAATAAGGCCTAATTCGTTTCATATAATGGTATTTTAACTAAATGGCAAGCTGCTCCTCGGTCAAATTGATCAAATTAGGCTGTCGAGTTCCCATTTATAACGCTGATTTCGTATTTTTTGTTCTTTAAAAATTGCCTTGGGCCATTAGCTTTAAATTAAAAACATGTAAAAAAAAATAAATTGCCATCCAACATGTTGCAAAAATTGTTGAGTAAGGGAAATCTCAAGTCCAATAAAAAATGTCCTGCTGTGTGTGTAGAGTAATTTGATGCACAGTTAATATTTCTAGTTATATGTATAATTTTACATAAATAAAAATAAAATTCCCTGGGATCTCATATCTGGACGGCTGGGCCAGCGACTTTGATACTATTTAAAATAATAATAATAATAAATAAATTTTTTTAATTATTTTATATAAATTTTAATATAAAGAATTTGTTTTATTTCATATATTAAATAAATTTTAATAAAAAAATTAATTTTATATTTTGATTAAAAATTATTAAGTATTGAAATAAAATGATATTTTTTATATTAAAATTTATATAAAATGATTAAAAAAAATTATTTATTATTACTATTTATTTTTTTAAGTAGTACTGTTTTGATTTTGATTCTCGCACCAAATATGGCTGACCGAATTCTTTCTTTAAAAAAGCAGAAGATTAATTTCCTCCACAAATTTCATGACATGGTGTTTTCTGCAGCATTACGAGCAGCAGCTATGTTGAGTGCAAGGCTGCACAAGGAGATTAATGAAACAGTGCTGATTGTAGAGAACAGAGAGTTTGCAGGGTGCTCATCTGCCTTGGCTTTTGTTTCCAGAGGAGGAGAACTTCTCAAAAAGACAAGAAAAGGTACTCCTCAACTAAAAAAAAGGAGGAAAAAACACTCAAATTCCTGAGATTTGGCAATTTTTCACCTGGATTTTAACTTTTTTTTCAACCATTTCTAATTGAGAAAGGAGAGAAAGAAAGAGACATTAAGGGAAGAAGGGGAGCTGCAGCTGAAGGAAAAGAAGGATAGCCTACCAGTGTAGGGCAGAGAGAGAGAGAGAAGAGAGAGGAGCATTTGGTCTATTACTGTGCTTAAACCAATGGATTAGGAATGAAAAACTTTTGCATGAAAAAATTTAAACTATAGGAGATTGTGAGAACAACGTGAAGTCGAGTAAAGAGAGGAGAATTTGGTCTATTACAGTCCTCACTCGCAAGCTAATTTGCTTGCAGTCTTTCTTTTAACTTTATATAAGAGATAATTGAAGTTCACTGGGAATTGAGCTTGAGTCTTCAGGCTCTAATACCATGTTAAATTCATGGTTGCCAATTAATGTAAGAGTGCATTTGGTTCAATGCTGAACTGTTTAATGATACGTTTAAATACATTATAAAAATTTTTAAGATTGTTATTTCAAAATGATGTCTAAATATTATTATCATTCTGATTGTAACGAAGAGATGTGAGATTAAATTGGATTTCTATTATAATATTTTAATACAATGACATTAAATCAAACAAATAATAATATAAAATAATATAAGCATCTAAATAATACTAACCTCCGAAGTGATTAAACTCGTAGGTTATGATCCATGAATGATTTTAAATTATATGGCAGGTGATCTCCACTGGAAACAGGTTTCAGTGTTCATCAATTCCAATTGGCAAGTAAGCACAGAACAGACTAAACTTCATTAATTATACCAACTGATCCATCGTCTTCTTCAGACATGCTCATTATTAATAAGTAATCAGAAGTCAGTGATTCTGTAAAAACACTGCAGGTGGTTCTCAACATGAAAAGCACACTCATGGCTGGGGCCTTTGTGAAAAGGAAAAAAGGTGGGATTTTTTTTTTTGTAGTTTTTTGATCAGTTTTTACGTGCAAAATATAATTGCTTGAAAATAGATCTGGTGGATTCAGGTGCAGTTTTTGCTGTCTATTCTAATATTCCAGCATGGCCTGGCAGAGAAGCAGCAGAAGGCAGCAGCTCAAAGGCATATTTTGGGATTAGAACACCAGAAAGATTGATTGAATTCGAATGCAGAAACAAATACCAAAAACAGATTTGGGTTGAGGGCATACAGCAGGCACTTAAATTTCGAACCTATGTTAAAATGTGATTTGAATAATAGTTAAATAATCTTAATTATAAGGATTATTTGTTAAGCTATTGAGATTTTTATGGAAATCAGATACAAGATTTGTTATAAGCTACCATTATAAATACGAGATAATCAGGTAAGCTGAAAAAATTGGAGAGAGAGAGACAAAGAAGAAAATGGGATTATGATCAGGATTTCTGGTGAAGGCTGCAAGTTCTCAAGCTTCTTCTTGGGAAACGTGAATAGGTGATTCACTTGGGTGTTTCCGCAGTGATTTTCATTGGATCTTCTTCGTCGGCTACGGAGGTGATTTCGTAAGAATCTGGAGGCAATTATCTGAGACTCAAGGAGTGATTAGATTGCCTAATCTGAAAGAAGAAAAGATTCAATTTCTATATCTCGTCTGAGATCGAGAACCAAGTGATTGGTATAAGGTTCTCTTACTATCTGATTTTCTATATAACAAAGTCTCTCTCTGCTCTCCCCGTGGATGTAGGAGGAATACTTCCGAACTACGTAAATCTAGTGTTTTTGTGGTTGCTTCGTTCTTTTATTATCATTATTTCTCATACTTATCTGGCACGATTTATTTGACTAACTACACGTCCGACGATCCAAATTTTCCGCTACGTATTATTTCTCAACACCTGAGTACTTACAATCTCAATGTAAGCATTTGATCTAGCTACAACGTTTGGTGATGTTGGGATTTGGAGTGTTTAGTATGTGAAATTTAGCTATAAGCATTGCAGAATGCCATAGATTATCCATAATGAAATTTAAGCAATAAAAAGATGCTGGCATAGTAAATTACAGCCTAGATGTCAGAGAATTCAGTCGTAAAATATCCTAGTGTTGATGGTAGAATTTGTATGCCGTCAGGCGACATATTGAGCGAGTGTTCGATTTATTGATAAATAAAGAGATCTACGTGAAATATCAAGAGAAATATATATACAGTAATAACATGAAAAAATTTAAAGAAATGAAATGTGACTTGTATGGATGTTGATCAAAGAAATAAAATTTTCAATTATTTTCTTCTTCCTCCAAGCACATGAGGTGGAATCAAACCGGCTGGCCTGCATATGTTTTTGTGTTGGGACCTGCAGGGAAATCATGTTAGCCTTTTAGAGAAATCATCTAACACAAATACAAATATTAGAATTAAAAATATTTTACATTTTACACACTTTCAAATATTAAAATAAATTTTTCTTCTATTAAATTGAAAAAATATTTTTTTTTTCTACTGTGTAAAAAAAAGCTCGAACGAAACGAGGCGTTTTGATTCTAGCTAATTAGTGAAGAATAGATGGGGAGATTTTGGAGACTTACCATAAAGAGAGAAATGGTTATGGAGATACACCAGAACTCCTTGAAACCGATTAAGAAGAATAGGTGATGAGTATATTAAAACAACTTTACATACATAAAATATACATAAATATATATAATTAATATAATAATATAAAATTATAAATCTCAATATAAGTGTAGTAGACGGTTAAATAAAGTTATATTTAAGAATCAGTTAATTTGATCAATTTAACTTCCAAATTTATGCAATTAAACTCAAATTATATAATTGAAATAATTAAAATTCAAATTATTCATCGAATCTTAGATTTTAAACTAAATTAAATCATCAAATTTAGACGTTTTAAAGGCTTACTTTTTAGGCTCTATTTGTCGCAAGAACCAAAATGTTAATTAGTTTTAAAAACAAAAATAATAATAAATAAATAAAATGTTAAATTATTTTATATAAATTTTAATATAAAAAATATTATTTTATTTTACATACTTAATAATTTTTAATAAAAATATCAATTTTATTTCACATCTTATATCAAAATACTTGAATCTTGTATTTTGATATAGAATGTGAAATAAAGTTGATATTTTTACGAGAAATTATTGAATATATAAAATAAAACAATAATTTTTTAAATTATAATTTATGTAAAATAATTTAAAATTTTTATTTATTATTTTTATTTTTAAAATTAGTATCGTTTTGTTACTCGTGTTAAACAAGACCTTAGTTTATTGTGGTCTAGGTATTCATTAATTTAGAGATAGTAAAGTGAAGTGGAAATTAAATTTTTAATTAAAAGTTGGCTTGAATAAACTATACTTTATTATTATAAAGTGATGATATTTGGATTTAAAATATGAGTAGTAGTTATTAATGAATGATTGGTTCAGTGTTCAATGAACAATGAAGATGTAGGCTAGAATTACTTTTGCAATGTTTGAGTTATAATAGAAAAATTTGGAACTCATTTTAGTAAGTAATTTTTGTGTTTGGGAACCCGAACATTCAATGCTCGCTACATCAATATCGTGTGAGGCTCACTATTGATATGGCGGGAATTTAGTGGGCATCCGAACGCAAAACAATTTTCATTTTATTGGTTAGGGCTAAAATTAGGGGTGACAATACATGACTCGACCCGTGAACCTGACTTGAACCTGATTCATAAATTTTGGGTATGGGTCATAATTTTTGACCCGTTTATTAAAGGGGTTAGATTCAAGTTGGGCATAATTGGGTCAGATAGGATTCGGATTGGGCATTGATCAAAAAATAATTAAAAAATGGGTTGGGTCGTATTGTGAAATAATACGCAGCAGAAAATTCGAATCGCCGGATGTGTAGTTAGTCAAATAAATTGTGTCAGATAAGTATGAGAAATAATGATAATAAAAGAACGAAGCAACCACAAGAACACCAGATTTATGTGGTTCGGAGGTATTCCTCCTACATCCACGGGGAGAGCAGAGAGAGACTTTGTTATGTAGAAAATCAGATAGAAAGAAAACCTTATACCAATCATTTGGTTCTCGATTTCAGATGGGATACAAAAATTGGATCTTTTCTTCTTTTAGATTAGACAATCTAATCACTCCTTGAGTCTCAGACAATCTAATCACTCCTTGAGTCTCAGATGATAATCTAATCCCGTAGCCGACGAAGAAGATCCAAGAGAAGTCACTGCTGAAAATACCCAAGTGAATCACCTATTCACGTTTTCCAAGAAGAAGCTTGAGAACTTGCAGTATTCTACTAGAAATCCTGATAATCCCAATTTTTTTTTATTTCTCTCTCTCTCTCTCTCCCCAATTTTTCAGCTTACCCGATCATCCCGTATTTATAATGGTAGCTTATAACAAATCATGTATCTGCTTTCCATAAAAATCTCAACAACTTAACAAATAATCCTTATAATTAGGATTATTTAATTATTATTCAAATCACATTTTAACAGAGTCGACCCGCTGACCCAATCTATTTATTAATTGGGCATGGTTCAGGTCATGAATTTTGACCTATTTAATAAATGGGTCGAGTTCGGATTGAGGCTATTCAGTTCAGGTCGAATTTGTGTTCGACCCGAACTTGACCCGCCGACCTATTTTGCCACCCCCTGCTAAAATGACCTTTAATTTTTTTTTAAAAGAAATTTAAAAAGATTCTTGAACCTAGCAACATATCAAGCTCTAGAGTGGAGAGATCCTTAGCTTTAATAATAACCGTCGCCATAGCATTATATTCCCTAAGCAAATATCTCAAATTATTTTTAACAAGTTCCTCATTAGTAAAAGTTTTTCTAAGAGAAATTAGACCATCAGTAATATTAGTAAAACAAGTAAACATTTCCTTAATGGATTCATTTCGAACAACTCATAATCATGAATTAACATATTTATTTTTTATTCTACGACTTGATTTATTCCTTCATATGTAAGCTCTAGTGTAGACCATACCTCATATGCCGTGTTGAGATTATAAATGTGGTTAAACTCACTAAGAGAAATATCACATTATAAATGATTGAGTGCTTTGGCATTGAGTTGTGCCATTTTTTTTCTTCAACCTCTATTCATATATAAATTTTAATATAAATTTACTTTCTTAGGGGATGAGGTAGGATGTGAGTTGTGTGAACTCGTGAGTTTCAAGTGTTGTTTATGTCTAATCCGAGTATAAGTAACTTCATAGAATTATTGCATGGTTGATGCCGTTAACTCTATTGAAGCGACGCTCGTTACCATTATGAAACGCATCAAGAAATCTTCTTCAAGGAGTTAATTTTTGTGGTATTGATCTAAAATGGTGGTTATCTATTTTTAAATTTTTGCCATCAATATTATAGTACAAGTAAGAAAAAATTAAAAAGAGCTCTCTATTTTTAAAGTAATTTTACATGAAGACCATTGTAACTCTTTGATAAATCGCCGAGGAGAGCTTTAAAATTCAATTATGCATAGCTAATTGTCAAACTTATAACAATCATGATTCATTCAACATTCCACACATGTTCTATAATTGCTTGTTATATCATTAATAGAAGATTCTTAAAAGCTTATTTTCTATGCTTTTTTTTCCACTGTATTGGAGTTGTCATTTGTAATTGAAAATCTAAAGCTTTTGAGAAAGGTGCTCAGCTTTCTTCATTAAATAAGATTTCATTAATGATGTTCTCATTCTTCTTTCATCAACTAAAATATAAACATTTTAATCATTAAAAAGTATTCAATTTGTGGAGCTTCTCTTAGCCTAGTGAGAAAGGAATTTGCCTGCAACTAGAGAGTTTCAGATTCGAATTTATACTACTGCAAATCTCAATTGAGGTGGAAGGAATTGTGGTATTCAGGACAAAAGAATAAAAAAAGTTGGCCAATTTGATGCTTGAACCAAGACCCAAATCTGATTTGACCAGAAAAGTTTGAGTTAATTTCAATTCAATTTTATTGATTCTTAGGGGGCGTTTAGTTCGTTGTTATCTTATGTAATCTAGATATCATGTTTTGATTAATAATTTTATAATCTTATAGAATATTATTTATAAATATCATTAAACTAAATAATTATTTTTTCTAGATAATATAATATAACGTCAAAATAACATTGAATTAAATGCTCCCTTAGTCGTAGTTTCAATATATGTAAAACTGGTTATACTCAATAACAAACATATTGAACACCTGAAACCATGTAAACCACGAGAAAATTTTATGTGCACAATGTGTGTCATGTCATCCGTCCGCACACAAATAAAATTAAGCCACGTGGCACAATGGGCTGTTACGTAGCACTGATTTTTTGCTACATAGCACTGATTTTTTGCTACGTAAGACTACATAATATTGATGCCTTGTTATTTGGAGCTACGTAGTATTGATTTTTGCTGCGTAGTACTGATTTTTTACTACGTAGGATTACATAATATTGACGTCTTATTATCTGAAGCTACGTAGTACTGACCCCTTACTACATAGAGCTACGTAATATTATGTAGATAACAAGACATTAATATTATGTAGTCCTATGTAGCAAAAAATCAGTGCTACATAGGAAAAGTCAGTACTACGTAGTAAAAAATTGGTGCTATGTAGCTCCAAATAACATAGCATCAATATTATGTAGTCTTACGTAGCAAAAAATCAGTGCTACGTAGCAAAAAATTAGTGCTACGTAACAGCCCATCGTGCCACGTGACTTAATTTTATTTGTGTGCGGGCGGATGACATGACACACATTGTACACACAAAAATTTCTCGTAAACCACAGGGGAGTTGCACGACTTTCACCACCCCCACCTCCTCCATTTAAACTGAAAATATTAGTTTTTTTGTACGGTATGGGCCCAAAAATTAACCCTGGTTGAGCCCAGCCCAATATTGCCAGGCCCAATCGTCGCTTACGACTCGACCCATTTATGAACTTAAACCACGAAAAACCCTCGTTCAATTCATAAAACTGAGCGATGGCTCCAATCTCCACCTTCAGGCTACTCCGCCCATCTTCTTTCTCCTGCTGCGCGAATTCCATATTCGGATTCTCCTACTCCTCGTCCCTTCTCTCCACGCCGAGTGCTCGGCTTAATTCACGCCGGTTACCGCTCTTTGTGCTCTCCTATTCCGGCAGAAGAGGTAGAAGGACCATCGGCGGCCGCGGCCGCGGCCGTGGTGGTTATCAGCCGAAGAGAGGGAATAGTACGCTGAGGGAGGAGAAAAGGAGGGATAAAGCGCCCGCGCTTTGGACGGCGCCCGAGATGGAAGAGAAGGAGGGGGTCGCGGGATTCAACAGGAAACGGGCGGAGGGTGGGGACAAGAGTGACCGACCGAGAAACCTTCAGCTCAAAACTCGAAAGCTTAATCCCATAAATACCATTTCGTATATTCAGGTATTAGCTGCTTCATGAATGAGTTCGTGCTTGAAAATTTTTTCTGTGTTATTGTGACATGGAGTTTATTTGTCTGGTTAAGAGATTCTGGATCTCTCTTTATTGCTTGCAATTTCCGATTTTTATGTATTACTACTAGTTCGGTGATCTGAGATAAGTAATTATTGTCTCTTATGTGAATATTTTTTTTTTAAATCAACGTTCCCTCGTGTACTTGAAATTGTTTTGATTTTTCTTTCTAAGCTTCTGCTACGTCCCTCAGTGTGCTCAATTTTTTTTTATCTTCCCTGCAATCGCCACTGGCAGATTTTGGGAACTGGAATGGATACGCAGGACACTTCGCCATCGGTGTTCCTATTCTTTGATAAGCAGAGATTTATATTTAATGCTGGAGAGGTATGCCTACAACGTTGGAAGTATATTTATATTCGTGTCTGTAGGTATTGTGAGCTTTCTTCTTGCTGTCATCAATTTTTTCTTCTTGTCTTCTTAAGGGAATATTGTGTGACCTACTTTATGTGATTCTTTCTCTTGAGCTTAGTGATATTAGTTGTGAAGGTTATTAGTTGAAAGATCCATATGTTTATGGTGTTTATGATGATAGTAGTTAGGGTTATCTCTATAAGATCTCCTCTTATTTATACTAGATGCTAGCTATTTCATTAGGCATTTATACAAGTGTGCAATATTGTTGTTAAATTGGAGCAACTATAATTCATGCAACTCTACATGTCTACATTTGATTTTTTGAAGTTAATATTCTATGTATTAATGTTGTGTATTACTTTATCTCTTGTTTCAGGGGCTACAACGATTTTGTACAGAGCACAAAATTAAGTTATCAAAGGTACATTAAATGGGTTTTCAAGAAGCTTTTCTATTTATTTCAATTTTTGATGTAATTTATGTAATAATTTGGTGGGGTTATACTTTCCCCCTAACAATGTGTACGTTTGTGACACTGGATCTACTTTCCTGCTGGGCCCCTCACTATGAAGCACCGATACTTCGTGGAACCTAACGTATCCGTATCGTATCTGTATCGGATACCGATACTCTCCGATACTCCACCAATATGTATTCGATACGCCACGTGGCGTATTGATTTTTATTTTTAATTTTTAAAAATCCGATATTCGCTCGATACTTGCCCGATACTTGCCCAATACTTTTCGATACTTCTAATTAAAGAAAAAAATGTTGAAACAGTTGGTTTGGCCTACACAATAAAAAATAAAAAATATATTATACATAAAACACAACTCATGCATAGACTCAAATAATAAGATTGAGTAATATACTGAACTCACACAATTGAGATTACAAAATGCTTAATGCACGCTAGTATTTCGGTAATAAAAAAAGAATTTAGTATTTGCAAGCAACTGTATTATCTAGTTTTTCTATATCAACCATACTATCTTTGCTTCTTTTAAACACCGATCACTTTCTTTTTACTT
>KZ451950.1:6010095-6186774 GCA_002786265.1 Apostasia shenzhenica
CCCCTAACTTTAACTAGATTAGTATATATGAGTTTATGTCACATTATCTATGTTATTTTCAATTATATGTCGTTTGCATTGAGCTAACTAATTTAAATCAAATTTAAATTAAAACTGAAACTAATTTACTGATGTATATTTAAACTCTCATCTCACTTAGATGATCTGTGATAGGTTGAAAGTAATTAAATAAATTTAAAATATTATTTTAATTTAAAATCTTTTAAACTCAATAGTTGTTAAAGGATATTTATATTTTTTGTAATTCAATTGTCTAATATTTTTTTAGTGATATTAATAATATTTAAAAAAATATAATTAATTTAAAAAAAAAATTTAAAAGATATTTTTGAAAATTATAACAATAAAATGTATAAGTTAGTATAATCTACCATAAATGTATATCTTAAATATGAGAATATGACGTATTATACATAAATATAATAGTCGTATCCTAACGTATCTGTATCCTACCTTTTTTAAGTTTGGCGTATCATCGTATCCGTATCGTATCGTATCCGTATCACCGTATCGTACTCGTGCTTCATAGGCCCCTCATATCATATATGTTCCACATTTTCCATAATATGATCTGGAATGTTATAGTTACTTTTGCATCAACAATGTGTATGCAGTGTGATATTTTCCCCATAATATATGATATTTCAAGAATGTTTTATTCATCAACAATGAGTGCGCTTGTGAGACTGAATTTACTTCCCCCCATGTATGATACTATGATAAAGAATGCTATATTTTTTATTTTTATTTTTTTATCAAAGAATGCTATAGTTGATTCCGCTGAAAAGTTCCATGCATTTTGATTTTGATGAATCCAACATATAATTTGGTAACTTGTGTAGCATCTAGGCTTGATACCTTCACTAACATTTTTGAGCGGTAAGCTAGTTACCACATTGAAGAAAATTTAACAATGATCTAATGCAAAATTTATTAGCTGATTCCTAAATTTGTGTATTTTTATCTTATGTTAGAGCATCAACATTGTTACCTCTTGCCTCTGATGTCAAAATCAATTTGGTTATGTACATAATAGTGTGGGCATCTTTATGTTAGGGCATTTTTAGCACACATTTTGGTCATGGAGTCGAAATCTTAGTAAGGAAATGGTAAAGATGTCCTTAGTTGAAATCCTAGTAACCCAAGTTATAAATAGAAAAGATTAAATAATTCTCCGAAACCCTAGCTTCCACTTTGTCTTCTTTGGTGTCTATCTCACTGAGTTGCAATCATCTCTTCACCTGAGCCTGCTTGGACAAATCCAACTACCAATCACCTCATCGATTTCAAGTTGTTGCCAGCCCATGCCTTTTCACTTGCCAAGCTCTTGTATTCCCATTTGAATCGTTCAACTCCCCTGGGAGATTAGCATATCGCAAGCAACCTTTGATCCTCTTTTATATGAATTTTGATCTGAAGAATCAGCTATTCGGCCAGCCTTTTAATTAATCGGGCCTGATATTGCAGCGTGATTCTTTCACATGGTGAACACCAAGTGACAATTCGACTTCTTCTACCTGTATATAGAAACGCAATGAAGCATTAGAGGATTAGTGGCATTAGCATAAAAAAAATTTAAGCATCAAATTGCATGATGACCTCAGAATGTGCATCACTATTCGTGATTCAGGTGCTGATTGATTTGAGCCTATATTTTTCATTTAAGGAATATTTTTGGGTCAACAAATTAATTACTGGTTAAGTGGATTACTGGATTTGAATTGAAGTTATTTGTTCAATTGGATTACTTTTTTTTGCTCTAATTAAGAAATCCAAAATTTCATTTGAGAGATAATACTGGATTTAAATGCATGAGAACTACATTTAAATTCTGAAACATTTAACCCGATCTGTTTAAATTTGTTGTTTGCCCTAAGCTTATCCAATAATGTATAATTGACAAACCATCCCCAATACTTATTTAATTTCTATCACAATGTTTATCTTTAAAGTATTTGTTTTTATTTGAGATAAATTTGAATCACATATCTTTTTTTCACATATTACACTCACATCTTTCCCGCATCAAACAGTCTACCAACTTTATGATTCTAAAATATGACCATTACATTGTTGCTGATTAAGTCCATGTTTTGTAGGTTGATCATGTATTCTTAACTCGGGTGTCATCAGAAACTGCTGGAGGTCTTCCAGGTTAGTGCTTAAGGTTCCCTATTTTCCCATTAACAATAAAGCAAACAAACTTTGTGGAAAGCTGGATTAGCTTTTTTGGTTTGGAACTATTATTATGAATACTAGGTTATCTCTTGGAATGTATAGTATTTTTTCTTAGTAGTAGAGAATGCTTGTAAGTTTATCCTAATATTTTTATCACCTTAGTTCGTGGACATATCTTGGCTCGATCGCATGTTGTAGGCTTTGAGAATTTTTTTTGTAATATAATTGATTAATTTTGGTACAGATGAAGGACAAGGGTATATTTCACCCTACTGTGCGGATTTCATTAGTCAGGGATTGTCATTTCCAATTGATACAAGTATTTTTTATTAATTACTTTGTCGAATTGAAAGGAAACTTAGAATCAGTAGCTAGCAATATTTATATAGGTGCAGCACATAATAGACTTGATTTTGGGAATGCAAATAATCCCTGTGTCTATGTCATGGTTTCCTTGTCCAGGGCCCATTCAATTTAGTTTTCATTCTTTGGTATTTGTGGTATTTCAGCACTAACTTGAAGTCTCCTTGTTGGAACCATGGGATCCCCCATCCAAGGGCCAAGGGGCTTCCCAAAGAGATAAAATTTTATTTGAATTTAGACCTTTGAAGCATGTCTTAGGCAACTACTCAAAGTGCTGAAAATTTAGTTGAGTTTTTACCTTTGAAGCGCATGCTTATGGTAGATGATTTGATATTTGTACCCATTGAGTTGGCCTTTGTGCTTGATGCAAGCATTGTTTTGAGTAATTGTCCTTTGTTATAAAGGATTAGGATTTTAGCTGAGGACTTTATAGTATGTCTTTGTGTGGAAGATCTGGTTTCTTCTTATTGATTCGGGCTCTGTGCTTCATTTTGATGCATGAACTTGAAGCATTGAATCGTTTTCTCTAAATGTTGCCTTGTGGGAAGGGAAAGGGAGGTTTTTTTTCTTTTAAAAAAGGGGAGGGTTGTTGGTTGTGGTTGAATTTGAGGATTTGTTTAAGTAAAATCTAAAGTTAATTCAAAATATTTACATGATTATATTATGAGTGATGAGATTTACGTACTAAATTTTAAATCCGAGAGTTAAGGTCGGATCCTAACTGATCACAAAAATACACCGCACAATGAAACGTGCAATCTAGTTATTGAAACAAACCTCCTGTTATGAAATCAATCAAGCTTGAATAATATGATCCAAAAGTTCAAGTACCATGAATGAATGAAACAAAGAAGCTTGAGCAATAAAAATAAAACAAGCGCACGATTTAAGTGGTTTATCCCCACTCCTCAAACTCCTTGTTTGGGAACCTTACACTAAATGAGCTTTTAGGGAAACAATGCCAAAAACCTAGTCCACTTTGTTGTGGACATCTATGGAGCCTATTATGATCGGGTTTATCAAAGACGTGTTAGAACTGATTTTGCACTCCTTTTGGCTGGCTTGAGTCATATTGATTTTACTTAGTTGACTGAGTTAGTTATTAGATCATCTTGAGTTGAGTTAGTTTAATTATCACTAGTCGTGTCGATTTGACTAAATAAATTAATCTGAATTTGAGAGTTTTATCTATCAAGTAGACTATCAATTTACTTGAATTTAGGAATTTTAATTTATTTTAAATTAGTTTTTGTTTTGTCTTATCTTGCTAACTTAGAGTTATGGTGTTGGGGACTTCCTTTTTGTAGGATTGAAATTTGTACATATTTTTTTGCCATATTGAATAAAATTAAATTTACCCCTTTGATTCATAAATTGAATATTGATTTGTGGAATTAAATCAATTTTAAATTTTAAATGAAAAGGGAGGGTGAAAATTTCTAAAACTCTAATTTTATTTTGTTTTTTTACAAAATTTTTCTTCTTTGTTTTCTTTTTTCTTGTTAACCCTAACTGCCATCTACGCTCTACATCACACTCCTTTCAAGCCAAAGAGTATATCTTAAGACTTTGTTTTGGACCTCAAAGCTTGTTTCTAGTCTCAAGATGACACCCTCACCGAACTTTTTTTGGGATTAGGATTGAACCCTACGCTATTTTTTTCTTGGGGCTCAAGTTTAATGCTAACACCAAAGTTTTTTGCAGGTTGGAGGTTTTAAAAAGACAACTATTCCTTTTGCTGAGGAGTGAAATACCTTCAATGGGGAGAAAAGAAAGGAAAAAGTTTCACTGGACTTGCTAGCTTATTAGAATTTTATAAAAGCAAATTTTATAAAAGGAGCTCTAAAGTTAGTTAAGATTGTTGAGGAAAATACCGGGAAATCTCTCAGGAAAAATTTCGAAAAAACCACTGCTCGAGAGAGAAAGTTTCAGTGGAAAAACTTAAAAACTCTTTTTTTTATTAAACGCATAATGTAAAACTGAAAATACTTTCTTTTATAAGTACTAAGAAAAATCTAAAAGTAGTTTTGCACAACATTAGGCTTACAATCATAAAGATAAGTAATTTTGTTGAAAAGATTTGTAGGATTTGGCACTTGTATGAGTGCACAAAAGCAATGAAAGCTTATAATCTTTAGGACTTAGGAAAATTTTCGTAATTTCATTGGAAAAAGTTGCAGGACTTGGCACTTGTATGAGTGCACAAAAGCAATGAAAGCTTATAATCTTTAGGATTTAGGAAAATTTTCAAGTAATATTATGACATTAAGGCCCTGTTTGTTTGAAAGTTAAAAATTAACCTGATTAAATTTTAACCTAGCATATCACATCACACATAAAATTTAATATTAAAAATTAACTTTATTACACATTCTACATACATTATTAAAATAATAACTAACTTATATCACATCTCTCACATATTCCAACATAATAACTAATTTTATATCACATCCCTCATATATCCCAACATAATAACTAATTTTATTTCATATCATTCACAACTTTCAATAAAAAAATATTTCTATTCAAGTTTAATTTTAATCTTGTTAAGTTTAACAAACAGGCCCAAGTTTTATTAAAAAGAATTATGAGACAAAAGCTAGCGTCAGAGAGGTAATATAAGGATAAAATCTAGTTTTGAGAAAGATTAATCCAATTTGGAATTTTGTAGATGAAAATATAGGATTGCCAGAATAAAAAAAAATTCAAAAATTAAAAATTGCGAATCAATGAATAAGAGAATGTCAATGAGAATCCAAATAATCTAGTTTATTATGGGAATTAAGGCAGAAGTTTTAGTTAGATTTGACAAGGCCAAAAATAATCCTTTGAATTTGAATTTCAAATGGCTTGGCGTTGACTCCTCCATGTAGCATTTGTTTTTTTTTTTTCCATCCAATTTGGATTATATGGTCCAATCAAGCAAATTGAGCCATTTGGTTAACTTTGATTTCTAATTTTGATTTCGCTAGTCCAAATAGAACGGTTGTCTTATTTGGACTCCAAAATTAAGCCATTCGGCTTGAATTTTTTATCCACTTTGGATTTCACGAGACCAAACTTACTAAGACACCAAATATCAAGCTACTTTTGGTTAAATAGATTTTTCAAAAAATTGCCAAAGTATAGGTCAACTTGTCACTTTGAACTAGGCCAATAAAAATAGCCAGTCAAGGATAAAATCATAGAAGTCAAACCAAAAAAGACATGACAAATTTTGAAACTATGGGAAATGATTCACTAAGATGTTCTAGCATATTGTTCTAATTAATGTTATATAGTCCTAAAAAAAATAAAATAAAATGACAAACCAGGACTAGATCCTGCCAAGGCTCCATGAATTGACATTAGCTTGAGCGTGTTCCTAGAGTTCGTGCTAGCAAAATGTATAAATTAGAATACAATTAATAGAATAGTCAATTGTAAACTGAACAGTTATAAAAAATCGGCCATATTTTAATGCTAAAGAGGCTTTGTTTGTGCACCATCTGCTGTCACTCAATTGAGTTTGTGCTTGTGCATGATTTTGAGCTTTGACTTGGTGTAAAATAGATCTAATGTCATTTGAAGAATGATTGAGCTAGTCGTGATGTCATATACTTACTCCTTTGGTTGATTAAAGCATCTTTACTTGCTTTATGCTTTATTGAGTTTGCTTATTGCCACGCTTGTTTGCTTGGTTTAAGTCACTTAGTGAATGAAAATGGATCTTCTTGTGGTAGCAAAAAATAGCTAATTCTTCATACTCGTTCAAAGTGGCTGTCATGACTATGTTACATCTCTTTTGTTCATGAATAGCACTGTTCACCTTCTTTGAGAAAAAGGGTATTGTAGAAGTGGATGTTGAGGAGGTGAATCAGATTAAGAAAAGTGGAAGTTTTGTTTATTAGATGGTCGTTTGGTTACTACGTCTCCTTTCATATCATAGCACTTGAGGCATAGGGGAAATGGGGAGGCACGTATGGCTTCCGGATACTGGATATTAGGCACAATTGTTTTCTCATCAACTTTACATACAAATGCATATGCATGAGGTTTGGTGTGGAGGCAAGTTGTAGGACACTGGCTTCAAACCTTCGGCGGATGCCATTACATCAATTTCTTTATAGGTGCGGTTTCGAGGCTTCCCATTGGAATTTTGGGGCCGCAGCACTTCGACAAAGATAACAATCAATATCGAGAATTCCATTGTTGTTTGATCAATTTATAGCCAATAGAGAGAAAAAAATACACCCACTAAAGGAAGAGGACTATATGCTAGAGTCTACATTAAAGTGGATTTGCGACAACCTATTTAGTTAGGAGTATGGATTCAGGGTTCTTCTTGGGCCCATTACTTTCGAAGATTATATAAATTCGTCATTTATATGAGCACATTAAATGGGCTAAAGTATCCTAGTAAAGTCACACTAATATGCCTTCTTTTATATATATTCTAGTGGAGTTCATTTTCAAACATTAATGAAGTGGTTCCTAAATATTTTTTTTGTGCTATTCCTAAGGGGTTTATCCTTAAGCGAGAATAAAATCGGAGTGGCATGCTATAATTCTCAAGTTAGAAAAATGTGTGCCAAGCATCCATTTTATAAAATACTTAAATGTGGCTTACCTTCAAATCAGGACACGGTCATTATTACAACAACAACCAAAGCCTTTGTTGTGCGTGATCATTATTAGAAACAAAGAAAGGAATTGATAGAGGATAAGGCTTCCTTGAATCTGAGCATTCCTCTCACTTTCTTCTCTTGAGATCCTATGAATTTCATTTTTGTTCTTGCTCCCATGTGCTTGACCCTATATCCAACGTGCTCCTCTTCCTTTTTTCACTGTTATTCTAGCTCTCACATAGGTGTCCAGCCACGCCCTTTCTTTCTTTTTCTTGTTTCCTATGTCTTCATCTCTTGATAATGCTACCGAGACCTCATGTACGTTATGGCCCTACATTGCTTCTTCTTTCTTGCTTATTTTTATTATGGCTTCTATTTTTACAGACTCTAACTGTGGAAGCTGTCTCCACTTTTTTTCCCTTTATTTCCACTCTTTGAAGATCCGCTCTCATTGAGGCTTCTCCTCACCTTTTCTAATTTTCTTTTCCTCGATTTTGTTTCCAATTCCTCCTTTCATTATGGTTTTAGCTGAAATATAGTTGGCCAATGGCCATTCAATTAGGTTAATGTATGAAAATTGAAGCTATAACCAACTAACCATTTTTTATGATTTCCACTAGATGCATCCACCATCATAGGTTATGAATTGTTAGGCTTCTTATGAGTGACTGATTCTCTTATGAGTACCGAGAATGTCCAATTGTCATTCAGGTCATGCCATTCATTCCATGGAGCTTTCTATGCATGATGAAATAAGGCAGGTGAACAAGCAAGTGTTAAAAAGTTTCTTATTTTGCATGATCTGGCTTGGCAGGACCATGATTACCTTCTTATGTAATTCAAAGGAGTTTAGTCATATTCCAATCTTTGTAAATCTCGCATTTTTGGGAACCCATATTACTTCCATTTCTTTACATCTAACACATGTTAGTCGCAATGCCACCCCCCCTATTCATGTCCTCAATCTCTCAACTGGCACATTCCCTCGTAAGTAATAACTTCAGAAAAGATGATGCCATGGTTGGCGGAAGGGCCCTGTTGTATTTTATAGCATTTAAAAGCTGGCTGACTAGATTTGGAGTAATTGCCATTTGCAAATCCTGACAACCACATAATCAGAAAATATATGATCAAAGCAGAACTGCATAATCTTTGTAGGTTTGTTCTCGTGGTTGCAATTGTTCTGATTGACTTCTTATTTGTACCTGTGACAGGGCTTTTGTTAACATTAGCAGGCATAGGAGAGGAAGGAATGTCGGTAAGCTAGTTTGTGCAACCATTTTTAGCTATATCAAACATTCCAAATTGACTTCTTTCAATGGAATCTTGTCATATGATTGTGTTACAGGTTAATATATGGGGTCCTTCTGATCTAAAATACCTGGTTGATGCCATGCGGTCATTTATTCCCAATGCTGCAATGGTTCACACACGCAGTTTTGGGGATATGGAAAATGTAAATGGAGCTTCAGTTTTGGGTCCTGACAGAGGCTTTCCTGTTGATCCCATTGTTCTTATAGATGATGAAGTTGTCCGGTTGTCAGCAATTCTATTGAAACCAAGAAGTTTTACCAGTATGGAAATATTTACAATTTTTTTTGACCTTACCAGATTTGAATTTGTTTGCTCATATACAAAGTTTTTTAATTTTTTGAATTGATCCTTGGGTAGCTGACTCGATAAGACAGGCTCCAGAATGAAGCCGGGTGATGTTGCTGTCGTCTACATTTGTGAATTACCTGAAATTAAGGGAAAGTTTGACCCAAAAAAGGCTACATCTCTTGGGTTAAAACCTGGGCCGAAATATCGTGAATTACAGCTTGGGAACTCTGTTATGTCAGACAGTCTTAACATTATGGTGAGTTGTTAAAACTTCACGTAAACTTCTGCAATGCAAGCATTTTCCTCTCTGATAAGTATTTACCTAGGGTTCTTTAGGAGATATCATATAGCAGCCTTGTTGAGTATGATAAAATAAGCACTCCCCTCTTATG
The DNA here is from genome assembly GCA_002786265.1 of Apostasia shenzhenica. NCBI lineage: Eukaryota > Viridiplantae > Streptophyta > Magnoliopsida > Asparagales > Orchidaceae > Apostasia > Apostasia shenzhenica. The sequence goes on from KZ451950.1 coordinate 6,019,262, forward strand.
ATTTCTATAAATAAATACAAGAATGCGTGGATATGTTATTTCTTTAATTTCAGTAAAATGGTTGTTGTAGAAATTTAGCGGATATCTGGTAACTGCTATCTTATGGTTAATGTTGATGTGAAGTAGGTTCATCCAAGTGATGTCCTGGGTCCCTCTATTACTGGGCCTATAGTACTCCTTGTTGATTGTCCTACATCATTGCATATACCAGAGCTTTTGTCTGCACTATCTCTTGAATGCTATTATGTAGATGCATCCAACTGTCAAAGAGAGGCCGGTAAATCTGTTAACTGCGTAATTCATCTTGGGCCAGCTTCTGTTACAAAAAATGAGGAGTATCAGATGTGGATGAAAAAGTTTGGCAATGTGCAGCACATCAAGGCAGGTCATGAAATGTGAGGTTTTGTTGAATTAACATCATTATGATTTTTATTAGGGTAAGTTGAATCTGGGACCTTGAGGTTAGGTGTTGCAAAAAAGTCTCAACTTTTGAAAAGTCTCAATTTAAGTCCCTCAGGTTAGGGTTTGCTTTGTTGTTAAGTCTTAATCGAAACTAAACCGTTAAAATTGTTGTGAATGGCCATCTTCATCTTATTCTCCTTATCATGAGCTGCATGAGCTGTCTTCCAACTTGGTCTCAATCCTTTTCTCTCCTCACACCATATCTTTTTTCCCCCAAATATCAATATAATTTATAGCCTTTTCATTTATTATTTTTTACAAATAAATAGGAATTAAAGTATAAAATTTTAAAATGATTAAAAATTCAAATAAAATTTTTAAAATTAAATTAAAATTTAAAGATGTTCTAACTTAAATAATTTTTATGGAGAGAGAGCATGTGGGGAAGAAAGAGAGTATTTGTAATTGAGGATAGTTGGGGGAGGGAGGGGAGGGAGGGGAGGGAGAGGAGGGAGGGGTATTTTTATCCTAAAAAGTAGCTTTCTAAAATTTTTATCATTATTATACACAATTTTTGTTCAAACGAACTAGACAAAAGGCAAGAATCAACCTCAGAGATGTAAGAACGCAAAACGAATCTAGGGGACTTTAATCGAGGATTTTAAAATGTTGAGACTTATTTGCAATACCCTTCCAACTTCAAAGGCCCATATGCAATTCGCCCATTGTATTATTATTCTCTTTTTTACTCAATTTGATTGTACTTTTCAATAATGTTTATTGTTTCTTTTTTGAAGCTTGTATACTTAAATAGCCCCCTGAGGTACATAATTAGGTCCATTGTCCACTTTTGAGTAACATCTACAAAAGTAAGATGCAAACATTGTTCAGCCTAGTACTAGGATGTAAATTTTCAATGCAATCCACACCATAAACCTTTGGGAATCTGTTTGCAACCAATTTGATGTAATAGTGTTTCATAGACTCTAAGGAGTATGCTTCTTTGTAAAAACCCAAAGGCATGAAAATGGGTGGCCGCCTCAAGGAAACAGTACTAAATTCTAAGTGTGTCGAGATACTAGTGCAATCATTTTAGCTTTCATTGCTTCCAGACTGGTATTTGTAGAGCTTTCAAGTCAGATTTAAAAATAGACATTGTCGACGAGGCGAAAGCAAACTTGTTGAAGGAAGAGTATAGTTTCTATAAATAAAAGAGTGCAAATGCTGAGTATTACATTGACATTTATCTTTCTGCAAAGTTGAGTAGGTCAATGAAGATTCAATGGGATGTTAATCTACAAGATCATCCGATGTCAGTGTCGATGTTGGTGTTCTTGCAGTCTGAAGTCGGTAAAAATACTCTTTATAAAGGTCATGTATTAGGAATGGGAGCCATATGTGGTAAAGGAATAAAATTAGTCATTGTAGAAGGAAAATGCGTAGACGTCTAAAAGTTCGCATCCATTGAAATGTACAACTTATATGTGATAAGATCATATCACCTATTCTTCCTTCTAGGGTTGTTATTGGATTGATTTTGAGTTGGCCAATGGCAACTCGAAATTGAAAATTTTGAGCTCAGCTTTGCTCAAAATTAGTCTGAAATCGGAATAGAATTGGTTGATTATGCTAAAAATATAAATATATTTTATATCTAAGAGGATTTAATCCCTGGTTTTAGTAAAAATAAAGTTTAAATATACTCTATTCCTCTACTAGATTACCATACCAACTTATAAATATTTCATATAAATATTATGGCCTTGTTTGGTTTATGCTCCAATATAGCTAAATTATTATTTTATTAATATTTTAAATTTATTAAAAAATTTAATAATTTTACTTTACATCCAACACAAAATTCAATATGAGCTAACTTGATTCATATTTCGAGCAAGCCAGGGCCAATGTAAAATCAACTCGAAATAAACGTCGAGCCAACGACTTTAGCTCATGATGTGTTTTAAAGATTTCAAACCGGTTTCGAGGTGATTGAAAAAATGAGCGAGTTCGAGTTTTGGATACTTGTAACACCCATACTCCCTTCTCAGCATGATATTGTCCAGTAAGGCACACGAGATAGAATAATGAGTTAACTTATTAGTGCCAAGATGGAAGAGTGCACAAAATAAGGCTTATTCGGACATACAATTTGATTTGGAGAATGATTAATGGTAGTAGAAGATGTCATTTTTGATAAGAAACAAGCAGTCAAAGCAACAACATCCATAATGTGAGGAATATTTATTTTAAATATTATGGTGTGAGTAACATCAAGTAGAGATGCTTGCATTCCGTCGCTACACATGATGTTTGATGAAAATGTACCATTCACGAAAGAAAAAATCTCAAAATCTGATTGCATGTACTCATTGTGTGTACTCATGCGCATTGTTTTTTTTTTTTGATAAGTACTCATGCGCATTGTTAGTTCAAAACATTTTAATGCCAATAAAAATATTAACCTTTATTTCTTGAGAAAAGTTTGAAGATAACATTTCATCAAGTACAATCAAATAGCACGAGTGAAGTCATGAACAAAGATAACAAAATGTGTAGGACCGAAATGGTTAGCAACATGATTGGTTCTTTAAATGTCTAAATGAATTAAATTAAGGGGGCGTTTGGTTTAATGTTATTTTAATGTTATGTTATATAGAGAAAGCAATTATTTGGTTAATGACCTTTATAAATAATCTTTTATAAAATGATAAAATTATTAATCAAAAGATGGTATCTAAATGTCATGACATCTAAATTACATGACATAACATCAAGATAATAACGAACCAAACGCCCCCTAAATGGAGTCTAAGTAGACCTAGTAAACATTGAAGGGTCTTGGTGATGCTTACCAAACCTGCAAGCCTCACACTCAAACATAGTAATAAAAGTGCAGGGTTGTGATTATCATAGAGGATGTTGTAGCTTAGGATAGAGTGGATGCGGGATGGAGCGGAGGAGTCCAAAAGAAATGGGGGGTTTGCGTGCGGCTGAGGAGAGGTGAGAGTTGGCTGATTATTTGACACGAGTGGCTACGTGTAGAGAGAGGTGGAGTGTGGTTGAATGTGAAAAAGGGTAGGAGCTGCGGTTGCTTGCATGCGGAGAGGTGTGGAGAAGGGGGTCCGCAGTGGAACAATTAGGATTGTAGGTATTTGAGCTCTTATACCTTGATGAGAGAAGAATTATGCTTCATTCCGCTAAACAAACCCATCATGAATCATGAATTAGTTTTATGATGACAGGTATATTGTTCAATAGGAACAAGATATTTTGACTAGTCCAATATTATTAGGGTATAATGTTCAATTATGTTTTAAGTATCAAATGGTGTATATGTCAAAGAGACTTCAAAGTGAAGGTGATATTACTTTTAAGTTCATATATTTCATCTTTTGACTATAAAATAATTATATTTTTGGTTACTTAATATTGTATTGTTACAGGAAAAATATTGAAGTTCCTATCCTCAAATCAAGCGATAGAATTTCATCAAGGTTGAACTACCTATGTCCTCAGCTCTTTCCAGCTGCAGGATTAAGGTATCTTAGAGATGTTGGCAGTTCTTCCACTATAGGCACTACTGATTCATCTGAGGTCTGTTAATATTTGGATATCTACTGCATATTTCCACTTCAATTAATAGTTCTTAAAAGATGTTCGAATCTTCTTATAATTGCAGGTTCAATCTTCAGACTTGTTAAATATTGTCTTGGCTGAAAATCTTCTGAAGGTATGAATACATTCATCATGAGCTGTTGTCCGTAAGCTAGCTGTATAATTCAGCCTTAGTTGTTACATACACTATAGCATGTTGTTTTCCATTTGGTTGAACGGACATAGTTTTTTGTAGTTACAAACACTAGAACTTGCTTATTCACCTTTTATGTTCTAGTGTGAAATATTGAGTTATTCCTTGCTTGTAACCTACATGATGAAGCTTTTAGTTTGATACTTGAGATTTAATATGGTATCAAGGCTAAGATCTCAAGTTCAGGGCCTGATTGTTATCTATGTTTGTTTTTGGCTTTTTTTTTACTTATATTAAAAAAAATTATTGTAAGTGCAAGTGAGTAATGGTCTTGTTTAATGATCATATCTCAAGTCATTTTTACTCTTCTCCTCCTCTTTATTGTCTCTACTTGGATTTTCTCGGACTTCCATAAAGGAGCCTCTAAGGTTGGCAATGACGTGATCAACCACCTTCAATAGCCATGCTGTTTTTTCCTATTGTAATTATTTTTATTGTAGTTCATTCTAGTATAACTAATATATCTACTAAATTGTCTTGAATAAGGTGAGAAAAACCCATGTTGCATTGTATGTGTGCTAAAAAGCAAGTGAGCTTGTGCTTGAGGGGGTTGAAAAATATAAAGTTATATCAATTGCTACTAGTTTTGGCCTTTTTATCACTTGCTACTAGATTTTTTTTTTATATCATATATTTTCCTTTACAAACAAGTTTTTCCATAATTTGGAATGATTGTACAAAATACATGTTTGTGAAATCGAAGTACTCTGTAATGTTATTTAATAGGTGAACTACATGTGCTCGCATATTTTTGAATGAATTGATTGTTAATTCCCTATAAAGCATAAAGTGAATTCATTCAGTGACTTGATGTCGTTTACTTATTTTCAGATGTATTTTTTTGGCATTAAATTAACTATATGGAATCCCCTTCTGCATTCCCTTAAGTTCTTGCATTTATATATTTTTGTCTATCCTTGGTTCTTTGATGTTTCCAAACTCTTGCCTATGCATTCTATCATTTACATTTTACAAGTGACCTGAAAATCTCTTATCATGAAAGATAGGATGATGGTTTGTGGTTAAGGGATAAACGCTGACCTTAGGTTTGATTTGGCAGTTTCATTTGCGCCCCTATTCTCAAATGGGTTTGGATCGTTCATCTATTCCAAAATTGCTTAATCGCATTGAAATCATCAAAGAGCTTCTTTCTGAAATTCCAGAAGTTGATGATCTTTCAAAGCAGATTAGAAGATTTTGGACGAGTCATGCAGAAAATAAAGATTTTAGAGCTACAGGATTTGACAATGGAGATGTGGTGGAGGAGCCATGGATGAAAAAATGTTCTTATCTTTCTAATGATAACCTAAGAAAACAAGAGGAAAATAGAGCTGAAGAAAAATCTCTTTACCGGAATTTCAGTCTGGAATCTAGAATCTGTCAAGTCTCTGATATTCCTGCTTGCTTGGACAATGTAAGAAGAGATGATATGGAAATTGTTTTTTTGGGTACAGGCTCATCACAACCTTCAAAATATCGTAATGTCAGTTCTATTCTTGTCAATCTGTTCTCAAAAGGAACTTTCCTTTTAGATTGCGGTGAAGGTACTTTGGCACAGTTGAAAAGAAGGTTTGCATCCATCTTCTATTACCTTTTATGGTGCTAGAATTACAAGATTTTGGAATGTATAATCTACATTTGTTCTGCAGATTTGGTATTGAGGGTGCTGATAATGTTGTCAAGAGCTTGAAATTTATCTGGATTTCGCATATCCATGCTGATCATCACACTGGTCTAGCCAGAATACTTGCATTGCGGTGTCAACTTTTAAGGGATATTCCTCGTGAGACTCATGACCCTTTAGTTGTTGTTGGACCAAGGCCTTTGAAAGGATTTTTGGATGCGTATTCTAGACTTGAAGACCTAGACGTGCTATTCTTGGACTGTAGGCATACAATGGAAGCTTCTTGGGAATTTCTGAGTTCCCATGGTTCTAGTGTGGATTTCTCTACTGAAGAAGCTGATGGAAAAGAAAATGCAAGTGGAGCAGACAAACATCCTTTAGAAACTTCCATATTTTCCTGGGGCAGTAAAATGCAAAGCTGGTTCAAGAGACCTGGAAGTCCTATTGATACTGCTACATCTCTGCCGATTTTGAGGAGATTGAAGGAGTTACTTCATGAAGCAGGATTAGAAGCTTTGTATAGTGTCCCGGTTGTACACTGCCCACAGGCATTTGCTTTCGTCTTGAAAGCTGCCCAGAGGACAAATAGGTTGGGGAAGAACATAAAAGGCTGGAAGCTCGTGTATTCAGGTGATACCAGGCCTTGTCAATCACTGATTGATGCATCTAGCGATGCAACTATACTTATACACGAGGTAACACTTTTGGGAGTATATTTTACTATTTGGCTATACTTGTTCATTAGATAGGTATTATCGTCATGTTTTTTTTTGCATCAAGTATTCTTCAAGAAATTATGGACAAGCATAATGATTTGGTGATGTCAACAGTTCATACACATTGACACTTGATGTTTGTCGATGATGTGCTCATATTTGATAAGGTCACCCATGTAGTCGAGACTTGTTTAAAGGAAGTTCTGGATATATATTGTGACTTCTATGAAAAATTGTTAAAATTTAACAAGTCCTCCATCATCTTCTGCCGCACCACCACTTAAAAGTAGGGCACTGTCTGTAGTAGATATGTTAATGGAAGTCCATTGGATATGCCTATAGAGGTATTAGAGGTTCTTCGCTTGAGTTTCCAGTGAACCTATTGACTGCCATGGTCTTGCTTTAGCTGATCTAAATTAGTAAAATCTCTGTTGTCAACAGTTTTAACTATGTTGCCCGTGATTATTTATTAATCTTCCCCTTTTTACTTGGAATATGAATATGATCATCAAATCATCGCCATTTTGTTGCTTCTAATTAGTAGCTTACCCATTCTTCTTGTTTTTGCGGCATCAGCTCTGTAGTTGTATGTAGTCGATGAGGCATGTACAGTGAAATTTATTGATGGTCTTTTAATACACTCATGCATGTGGAATATAGTCATATATGCATCCCTTCTGTGATTATGCCAAATATTTTTTTGTATTAATTTTACCTTAAGAATTTTCAGTGGGAAATAACACCTTGTTCCTTTGTTCCTCACACCTTTCGCACAAGGCCAAGCTTTTTGAATTGTTTCACAATTCTGATACCTCTGTCTCTCTCCTGCCATCTCTCCCTCTCTGTTACGAGAAATTTTTGCGTGCACCGGTGCACGGTACACCAGCCCAATTAGCACACGACACGTCATCCACGTGTCGTGTGCTAATTGGGCTGGTGTACCGTGCACCGGTGCACACAAAAATTTCTCCTCTGTTACCACCACCACATTTAATATATGTAAATGCATATGCATCTACAGTTTATTGGCCAATACTTATAAAATCACTTCAAAGCAAGGCTAATAACATAAGCACTTCCTCATATCCCGCAGGCAACTTTTGAGGATAGCTTGGGCGAGGAAGCAGTTGCAAGAAATCACAGCACAACAATGGAAGCTATACAGGTAGGCTCAAAGGCCAATGCCTATCGCATCATCCTCACACACTTCAGTCAAAGATACCCCAAAATCCCCGTCTTTGATGAGTCCCACATGAACGACACATGTGTTGCTTTTGACTTGATGAGCATCAACTTAGCTGATCTCCCTCTGCTCCCGAAGGCTCTCCCTTACCTGAAGTTCCTCTTCAGAAATGAAATGGTTTCCGATGAACCCGAAGAAGCTTTCGATTCAGCAGTTGGTCATTATTGAGCAGGGTGAGAATCTGTTGTCAATTTATGCTGTTTTTTTTCATTATTTTGTAGGCAAGTTTATTCGCTAATTTTCTATTACGAAGTTTTGGCTTCAAGATTTTGCGTCGTTTGAAAGAAAGTCCCCGTGGAGGTGATAGTTGGAGCATTGGTTGTGCGGGACAATTACATACATTGCAATTAAAATTATTCGAGTTATTTATATACGTCCAATTTTGTCTCTTTACTGTAAATTGTAGTTTGACAATCCAAAAAGGGTGAGAAATAGGAGAATTGGATGAGATTTGCCTAATTAAGAAGTGGTTGCTCACATAAATAAGTGATTATAATATTAATAGAATAGAAAAGATTGAATCACAAAGATAATATGCTTGACACTTAAATAGAATAAATGAAGGATGATTGTAATTTTAAGTTATGTCCTTTATCGACTTATAGAGGCTTTTATAGATAAATTTAAGTGGATTCAAATCATAATATTGAGGGGAGCACTGAAAAGAAGAAAAAATGACTATAGAATTTATTGTACATGATCTTAAATTGCTCGAGCTCAAAAAAAAAATGCTCTATATCTCTCGCTTTGTTGTTATTATTGTTATTCATTTTAGAAATAAAATAATGCATTGAGATCTCTTATCTTAATCCATCTTACTTACCTTAATAATTTGAGATGTTTATATGCATGTCATTCTAAAATTCTTTATTTGCATGCATCACACTCTAAATTTTTTTTATTTACATATCATTCAAAATTTTATATTTATATACAACTTACTCAGAATTATTTTATTTCATATTAAGGACTTAAAATTGATTAATGGATTTTCATTTTACATAAGCATTTTGATAGTTTTTTAATAACTGATGGATAGATAATAGATTTTGAATTTTTTTTTTTGATAAAAGTAAATTTCGAATCCTAGTAATTAATATGCTATTACAACAACAATTGAGCTGTTTCACACTTGAATTGTGTGCATTTAGAAAGCTATCAGATAATAAAAATATAAATAAAAAATTTTAAAGTAATAAGACTTTGTTTGATTGAAATTATTTTTATATAAATAAAAAAATATTTTATTTTATAAAATTGATGATAAAAATTATTTTAATATTAAGAAATATATAAGATATAAAATAAAATTAATTTTGATATTATAATTTATGTTAAAACGTGAAATAAAATTAATTTTTAAATTTAAATTTATAAATAAAATTTTAACACACGTTAACCCTTGTTCAGAGGACCAGAACGTCCTCGGGGCTCAAAACTGAACTGTTAAAATGTACCGCAGGAACTGGTACAACATACCGTGTCATATATATAACCGCAGCTTCTTAAACCCTCCGACCGCTCGCGGAGAAACCCTAGTCGCCTTCCTCCACCCATCACCGAGCTAGTGGTCGATCTCTCCGAATCTGCTGGGTGAGATGCAGCGGACGGCGGCGATGGTATCTTCGGCGCTGAGGCGGATCGTCCCCGCTACGGCTGCGGTCCGTCATCAGCTGCTTAATCCGGTGATGTCCACCGTTGCTGCAATCCCCCGGCGCCCTAATCTCGCCGTCCAGCTCATCATTCCTGCTCCAGATTTCTTCTTCCCGGCTCTCATCCATACCCGCGGGTACGCTCACGGCCGCGGAGCTTCCTCCCCGGGCAACGGCGGCGATGATTTCTCAGAAGAGGACATGGACTCCGAAGACATCGAGTTCGATGAGAAGGATTTCTGCAATGCTGAAGACGGTGAGGATGATGAATCTGAGGTTGATGAAGAGGACCAGTCCGAGTGACTGGATCTTCCCGCCTTGGTAGTTTCGTTATCTTTGTGGGATTGCTCCTTGTCGTCTCATGTTAGTGATCCATAGATGTTCTGTTGTTGTTCTTCTTGCTACTGATTGTTCGAAAAATTTTAGTTTTTATTACTCCCTCTCTAGTTGTGATGTTGTTTCAGCATCTCTGGATTGAGTTTTATCCGGTTTTCAAATCTATAAAATGAAATCTGTTTCATTGTTGGGTGTCTTTGATTCTCGCACTTCAGCTTTCACGATATTTGATATTAGCACCCCCTTTATTATATTTAGGTTGAGTCGGCTCTAGTGGACACCCCCTTTATTATATTATTTTTATGTAAATTAATGTTTTAAGTATTTGTCTAGGGATCTGCTTGTTTAATTGGCTCAATGAATCCAAATAATATGATCGCTCGTGAAACATTGATTAATTTGGGTGGATCTTGCGTAATCATACATAATAAAAAATAATTTGGCTAACGTATTTGCTGTGTTTTTATTGATCAAGTTATAGCTCACTAACTGAAGTAATCATAATTAATAAACCCTCAAATTAATTCTGCCATACTTTCATCAGTTCTGATGCATTTTATAGTTGTGACTACATCCATTACATTTTTCTTACCTTAATTCAGCTGTAAAGTTGAAGAAGAAAAGGTTCTATCCATTGGAAGGGTTTCGGATATAAGGTTTAGGGATTTAGAATTGTATAAAGTATGAGTTTAAAGTTTAGTTTTTAGGATTTTAACTTAAATAAAAAAAATTTCAAATTCAACTGCAATTGCTGTTGCAGTTGCATTAATTCTCCATGGTTTTTATCCCCTACCCTAATCATGGTAGAGGCAACTTCCTCCTCCATCACCTTCATCTCTTTCACTCTCATCAACAATATGTATATCTTTGTCTAGATATCTAGATATTGATTGCTAATGTATTAGCTCGTAATGCAATTGTGTGTCACACAACAAGCAAATACAATGTAGCATTGTACAGCAGTTGGGAATAGTTTCATACTGACAAGTATGTGATACATTTCTTTTTGTATTCCAAATGATCTTTCAGCTAGATTTCAAAGTTGAACATATCTGTGGTTATACAACTTCTGAACTCCATTATGTCTTTCTCGTGTACCTTGGCTGTATTCATTCAAATGATATTGGTTAAAGGTTTCCTTTATAAGATGCTAAGAATTTTTCTGTGTTTGCGTAACCATAATCCACCAAGTAGTAAAAGTATTTCAACATAAGATACCTAAGGTATGTCCGATAAGAACATAATTAGTTATATTATAAATTACATACCTTTAAGTACCATAAAACTCTCTCTCTCAATAACACATCACAATGCATGTATGTTGGCTACAGATCCTTCTCAACTAGTACCCATATAAGTGAACTATTAGTCGAAATTAATTGCGGTAATCTCGATTTCTATATCATTAGCTGTCCACTTTTGAAACTATAGCGGTATTTGAATTCCATCAATTGCCTCAATACAACCTACAATAAGAGTTCATTCAAATCAAGGTTAATGTTGATTCATACTAGACTAATAAAACTTGAATTGTACAATTCAAATGAAATATACGTTAAAGAATGAATAAAAGTTTGCATTACATCTTATTTGGACTAGATACTCTATGGTAGAAGTTGGCAATTTAATGAAATTAATAGTCCCATATAATTGCTCGCAATACTATTTTGAAGTACTTATTGTTTCAAGTGAGTTTTAAAATTTAACTTTATGAAATTTGACTCCATGAAGCACAATCCTTAGAAATGTACTCATCTGCTTAGAAAGAAATAGTTATTTTCTTTGTCTAACTTAAAAGTCATAAGCTTGCCTAATAGAAAATAAACTTGGGTCCATTTAGATGCCAGTGTAATTTGCATCTAAAAATTAAGATTAATGGAACATGAAAATAGCATTTTTGCCAGATACTCCAAGTTTAAAAATAAACAGAACCAAGAGAACATATACTACAAGAATAAACTATATAAGAATAAAGCTAAAAAGAACCAAAACATTAAAGAGAATATATACTTATTTACATGATTTAAAATCAAGAATATTAATTGCTCAAAAAAGTTTCATATCAAAATTTTTTTCTAGATTTCAACCCCAGATTTCAATTGATCAGAAAAGTTTTTCAACTGCTAAAAAAGTTCCAACTTCTCAAAAAAGCTTTAATCTCGTCACCATAACACTAAACATCACCTGTGGACCAGATAATTCTTCTATTCACTATTATTCCGCACAGTTTATTTGATTCATAATTTAAGTGTTTTATTTTCTTTGTACATAAAAATTTGTTGTTTATTTGGTATTGACTGTATGGAACCCATATTCCTGCTTTCATGGAAGGCTACTACCATTCCACTTTTAGTTCATCGAATTTCTAGTTTTTTGTCTGCCTTTCTTGCTGTGGTTATCTTTCTCTTCATATGACCGTTTGGTACTTGAACAATTTGAAAACTTTTTTGAACTCATCAAGATCTTCTACAGGAAATCCATGTAATTGAGAACCAAACAGAATGAGTGAATTATATCCTTACCTTTGTTCTATGTCCAAAAGACAAGTATTGTCATAGTTTTACTATATTTTCAACCCCATCCTCATCATTAAAATGGTTTAGATCACCAAGCAAAATATCATTAGAATTCATAAATACATTCCCTTTATCTTATGAATTATCACAAATAAGATTTTCGAATAACTACAATGGAAATGTTTTTTCCCCGTACTTTTTCTATGCTTTGTTGGCCTGCATTAAAAAATGACTATTAATTTGATTACAAATTTTGTATAAATATGTTTATGTTCCATGTTTTCGCTACATAATTCAATAAATTCAGCCCACAATTTTAGGGTACCCGGAAGACAGGTTTTAGAATTTAGGGTTTAGAATTTCATTTCAATCTTAACCTGATCTATTAGCGAGTTTATTATTTTTTTAGGTAAACCTGATATTCTTCCAGAATTTTTACCTGCATTTCAATGCAAGATTTTGCGGATAAAGCAAGGAACTTATGGTTAACCTTTTTCCATGCACGAATGGTAGGTTGGCCATTCGGTACTTGATCGATATCGGCAAGATTGGATCAGTATTTATTGAACATATTTAAATTTCTTCCGGGTACCCTAAAATTGTGGGTATATACTTCAATAAATGTCATTTAGCTTTGTTCTGTATTTTTTTTTTTTTGATGAATTTGTTCTGTATGTTTGGAGGCAAAAAAAATTGAAGAAACTGATGCAATTCATGAGTCTTCTAATGAAATTAGGGCTTGGAAGAAAGCAGAGCATGTGATCATCAAGATTGCATTAATGAATCCTGATGAAGAAAAAAAAAAAAAAAAAGAGAGACGATTACATTAATGCACCATGTCTTGATTTAATATTCTTATCCAGCTATTCATAGAACATTTCAGGATGCCGAAAGAAATTTCAGGATGCCAAAAGAAATTTCAGGATGCTAAGTTCCTCTCCAGCTCTCCTAAGCTATTTTATCTCTGTAAGCACTTTACATCAACCGTGCCCAGAATCTAAAGCTTCCAGAGAGTGTTATAGCTACTTTTTTTTTTAGTGGAATTACATATTACTTTTAAAAAATAATTTTTTACATATTTAACTTTTAAAATTATGTATTTATATATATCATTTTATATTTTAAATATATAATTATAAATTAGGTTAATTATTGTAGTTTTTATAGTTAACTTATAATTATATTTTAATTTACAGTTTTTAAAATTTGCTAAAAAAATCTTAGTTTGAAAATTTGATAATAATAAATGTTTTTAAAAATTTAAATTGTTATATAAAAGGGTCAAATTAATAATTTTTGGTTAGTAATTGAGGAATATTTTGTTATCAAAAATTTAAAATTTTGAATTTGCTTCTCTCTCTCTCTTGCCTGCTTGTGCGGGGCCTCCTCTCTCTTTCTCTTTGCTTCACCTCTCTCTCCCTCTCCCTCTCCCTAGGACATGCAAAGTCAGTGTGGCGGTGGCAGTAGCAAAGTGGTGGCAACAATAAAGTGATGATAAGTGAGAGTAATGGAAGAATATTAATGACATAAATTTAAAAATTTTAAAAACTGTTAAGAATAAAATTAGAATATCATACAAAGGAATTTTATTTGTAGCATTAGGTAAACTGTAAGGATTTTTCAATAAGTTTTTAAAAATTATTGTCTAAAATAGAATTATGGGTTAACTGTAGAGTTCTATTAGTAATTAACCCTTATAAATTTGACCTTTTTCATAAAGTAGGGGAAGATTTAGTTTTTCATTTTATTTAAAAAAAGAAAGATTTAGCCATTTATGAATATAATTAACAGTGTGATTTATAATTATATATTTAAAATATGATATTACATATGTAATTGATGGTTACTTATTAACCCAAAAGTCTAGGCAATAGGTAAGGATCATCACTTATACAACACCATAAGGTCCACAACTTATGTTGAATATCTTATGGAGGATAATTTTTCATATGTATTCTAATAAATCTCTTTTTTATATGAGAATTTATTTATATTGAAGCTTTTCTTATTTAATGAGTCATTCAAGTGCATGCATTTCAACAACCCACTCAATCACTTAGAGCCATAGTGAGGTATTGTGATTTTTCAAGCATGGTAGAAGAGACATGCCCCATGGGAGCTCATTTTCCATGTGTCACTTGATTCACAGAAGATCCAATCGAACCATCTGCTCTAATGCTAATTGTTATAAGAGTTACTTTAGGAGAGCCTGAGTAGAGTCTAATATACAATTGATAGATACTTATTAACTCAAAAGCTTATTCCAATTAGTAAAGGTCATTAATTATACACTAACACCACAATTTGTATTGAAAATTTAATATGGGATAAGTCTTAGCACATCCAATCTTAGTTACTTTTTGTTTTGATGCAACACTTGATCATCATGCTGCTTTTACTCTCCATTTTGCATACTCAAAAGCCATCAAAATCTATATTTGCTAAATAATTGTTGCAGGAGGGAAATAGGTTTTTGGAACTCGCTAGAATGCATTCCAGAATTTTTGCTGAGGTTGAAATGCTTTCGAGAACCATCTGCAAACTCGAGGAGTGCATTCTAGCGGGTGGTGCAGCTGTAAATGCCGTCTGTGAATTACCAGCGTCTGTGAATTTATATATTAATGATATCTAAATATATTAAAACCATTTGAAATTTGGATCGAAGTGTCAACTGCCGCTACATAAAGACCATTATGAGATATTAGAAATCTAGAGAAGATACCTTGAGTTTTAACCTAACGAAAACCCAGCTCCATTACTAATCGTTGTTGAAGGCTAAGAAAGATGTGCCCAAAAGAGATGAGATCCAATGCAGGAAATTGCTAAGCTCTGTTGAAGATGAAGTAGAACGTGTGCAAAAGATAAAAGAGAAATAAAAATAGAAAGGTTACGTAAAAAATCATATAATTTAAGAAGATTTATATTTTTCACTCACCAAATTTTTTTTTATAGGCAGCACCTTCTAAGTCAAATATTTATAAACATCACCTCCTAAATTAAATATTTATTTCTAACTTTCATTTATCATTTATCATCTGTTATTTAATCCAACCAGGGCTAATAAATGTAATTAAAATTACATTTAGTTCTTTATTTAAGAGCTAGATTAAATGTAATTCAGCCTTTAAATGAAATCTATTATCTATATTTTTATTTTTGTTTCTTCTAAATCCTTTTTATTTCTATTTTTATCCTTTTCAAGATTTTTTTTTTCCATAAATTCATTATTGTGAATCTTCTTGAAACGAGCTACATTTAACCTTAGTTATATGTATTAACTCTAGTTGAGTTAAAGAAAGAGCAAATGAAAATTAGCATGAATGTGCTGTCAGTAAATTAAAATTTAAAATAGGAAATGCATCTGTAAATATTTAACTAAAAGGATTTGCTTGTAAGTATTTGACGTGTTGTTTATTTTTTTACCTATATTTATTTATTTATTTATTTTTGAATGTTATATAATTTATTTATTTTTTGACTATAAAAAATATTTTTTTCTTTGATGAACAGAAAACATAATTTGACGTCCCAACGAAGAGTCTGTTCTGCGCCCAGAAGATGATCCGCAGAGCTGCTGTGGCCTGGATGACCTTACGGAGACATGTTGAGATCTTTGCCATCCAATCCTCAGCGCCTAAGGTGTCCCGCTTTCAATTCTCCGGCGGCGTCATCGACCATCTCCGGCAACGATCTGCCGCTGTCTCTCGCGGCTACGCCCACGCCCGCATGCGCAACCGCATCCCTCCGACAGCGAGGAAGCCGTCGGAGTCCGAGTCCGACTCATCGTCATCCGATGAGGATGATGCCATAGATCCTTATGCCATCGGCGAGGACGACGGCGGGGAATCGGACTTGGAATGCCTCGTACTGGACTTTGGAGCCGGTGAAGAAGAACAGAAAAAGCGTAGCGAAGAGCAGAGCAGGAGTCTTGAAGAAGAAGAAGAAGAAGAAGAAGAGGTGATCTGAGATTTATTACTGCACGGAAAGTGTTTGTAGAAATGCCTGAGAGATGCTTTAATTTTAATTTTAGCGTAAGTTTGGCGCATGTTGTTACTGTTTTGTAGTAGTATTGAACTGGATTATGGATCAAAGTTGTATTTTCCTGTTTCCAAATGTTATTTGCCTCTGAATTTCTCTGCTTCAACCTTACGTGGGTGTGTTTGTTTGTAAGGTTAAATTTAAGAAGGTTAAAATTAAATTTGGATAGAGATATTTTTTTATTGAAAATTGTGAATGATGTGAAATAAAGTTAGTTATTATGTTAGGATATGTGAGGAATGTGATATAAAGTTAGTTATTATGTTGGAATATGTGAGGGATGTGATATAAGTTAGTTATTATTTTAGTAATATGTGTAGGATGTGAAATAAATTTAATTTTTAATATTAAATTTTATGTGTGATGTGATATGCCTGGTTAAAATTAAACCAGATTAATTTTAAACCGCTAAACAAACGAGGCTACTAGTTTTCCGTCCTTGATTGATCGCTACGGTCTCTCCTTTGTTGACTCAGAAAATCAACAATGGAGAAATTGAGATGCATCTCCAGTGATTTCGTGTTGAGGATTTGACACGATTCTATCAGTTCTCTTTTGGGGCAGTAATGTTGGCTCAGCTTTGTGTTCTACTATAGCAGGATGCCTGTATCTTTTTATAGGTTTAGTCATTGGAGAGACTACATATTGTTAAAAATAAAAATAAAAAATTAAATATAATATATTAAAAATTACGTAGAATGCAATGAAAAATGAATTTTTTATATTAAAATTTATGTATTGTCGATAAAAAATAATTATTTTTTTTAAATAAAATCATTGGAGGCCATTTTAGCCATGATCATAACCAAAATAGCTTCCAACTAAACAGAGCCTTAGGTAGTAGATCAAGCTTGTGCACAAGTTTCAGAGTTTATGATGACCCCTATTCCTTACAACCGGGAATAAGATTCACTACTAGGACCTCATTAGACTGGCACGGTATGAAATCTGGCCTTTTTGGCCATAGTACGATTTGAGATCTTCAACGACTCAGTATGATATGGTGGTCTTTTGCGACAATGCGATATTGTGCCTTTTATATTTATGCTTGATACATAGTACACGGATGCTGATACATCAAACAATGATGATGATGGGGATGCACAAGAAATTGTTCCGCGACACTAGCAACCACCTAACTCATACACTCTTGGTAGTAATTTGATACATCATAGGAGACAAGAGGGGGACATAATTGAAATAGTTATCTTAATTTTGGAAGTTTTGTTTAGAGTTTATATTTACAATATATACCGTTAATAGTGATTGTTTCCTTTTAAAGCTAGCATTACCATAGTATTACATTAAAACAACAGCACAAAAAATATAAAGATCAACTAATACTTTTTGTGAATATTGTAAAAAGTCAATAGTGAAAAGCATACCTCTTTGTTAACAATAAATTTTGAAACATTTTCATGCTTTTCATATCTTTGTTCAAGTTTATTCATTTGTTGATTGCAGTTATTTACTAAAGTATGACAAATCACAATTTGAAAGAATTTAATCCAAGATGAATCGAAGCAAAGTGGCTATGAAATGTAAGTTCAATTGTCAAGATAAGACGAGATACATGTAGACCGAGTTAAAATTTTTATATGTAAATTTTATATAACAATATAATTTTTAGTGATTTTCAACTAAGTAATTGTGTAAAAGTAGTAATGTATGATTGAATTTAACATAGAAAAATATAATTTTATGTAGTTAGATGAAATTAATCTTGCACGTACGATGTAGTATATGTTGCTGCATATTGGTGGTGTGAAAAAATACTTTGAGCAGCTCTTTTGAAAAGAAATTACCAGATTAATTATCGACTCTTTTAGTTAGTGAGAAGACACAGTTTAAACAGGCAACTTCAACACCAGCCCATTTCCACCAAAACATGCTCTTTTGCTAATCTATTAATTGTTCCAATTTATAGCTATGAAGTTAATTAATTAATTAATTAAATGCTTTACTTTTAAAAAATCCTGATGCTTGTCCTTCTCAGTAAGTGAAATTTGTGATCAGGAAAAAAATTTAACAAGTTCGTACCTTTAAAGATAATAATAATAATAATAATTGAACAAGTTGGCCGCGTGGCCTAATGGATAAGGCGCTCGCCTCCGGAGCGGGAGATTGTGGGTTCGAGTCCCACCGTGGTCGTTAGGTTAATTTTGTTGCCGGATCAGTTGTTGAATTTCCAGCACTGATGAAATTAATTCATTTAAACATTTTCTTTCGGATTGCATCTGGCCACCAAATACACGAAGGCAATAAACAAATCATGCAATAAAAAGACACCAATTCAAAAAAAAAAGTTTAAGATACTTACAAAACAGTACAGGAGATAATTTTTTTGTTATAATTTTAGAAAAAAAGAATACCGCAGATCGTCAAAAAATAGTGATATAAAGGTGTTCTCCTAATTCATGGAAATAGCGACAAAACATCTGCTCTCATTTTAAACAATAAATTAACAAAAAAAATATGCATTTAAAAATATAATCTGGAAAAATTAACTTCCTCAATCAACAACATAATTTGGAGCCACAGCCAGAATCCTGTTCTCACTTGATCTCCTTGTTTCAGCAGGCCCTGTGGACGTTGTGCCATCGTCAATTACAATCAGATGGCCTTCTCTTTGTATCAGCCTCTGCACTTAGTATTCCCAGAAAATGCAAATGTGAATAACTGTGAATGGAAGAATATTTATCTTGTAGTAATCATAAATACGATACCTCAATGATAGCTTTGATGCACTTCACCTCTTCTCGAACCTCATCCGTAGAATTATATGCTCCTTGAGCATTTTGCTGCTCCACATACCATATAATGAGATCACCCTGCTTCATACCAGCCAAGCCACTACCTGCAGGAAGGAAAAAAAAAAAAAACCAACAGCTGAAATTTAATGATTTTGTTTTGTTTTTTAATGAATAAGCAACATAAATATCATAGAACATCAAATTTCCATAGTGACTTCCCACCATCTCGCGTTACGGTCTCTTCGTGTTGTCTTAAACGCATGACCAGAGCTTGAGTAACTCTCTGAAAATGCTCTTCGGTTATGACAATTTTCTTCCTCTGGCCGCTCTGCGGCCCATGCTGAATGCCTGTAGGATGTTTCATGCTCGATGTAACTTACCACGGTAAAATGCAGGGTAAATTATTAGAATAAATTTTAAATCACATTAAGTATGAAACTAATTTCAAAATTAGGAGAACGCAACATTATGATGCAAGCAAGCATAAGTCATACTTGTAAAATACTGAACACTCAGCATAATTCAATTCACACACAATGCTTAGCTTTTTCAAAAATAAAAGCTGAAATATTTATTATTTTAGTAAGTTTTTTTCAGATTAGCATTATAGTATTTATAGTCACCTCCATTCGAAGGGGGTGGACCAAGATCAGCAGGTTCACGTTGTGCAGCATCACGATCAATGCCTCCATTGTCATCAGCATCATCATTTTCTTGAAAGTCAGAAAGGTCAATTTCACTCGATTCAACACTGCATACAATGATGCATTTTGCAGACTTCAAAAACGCATGTAAGAAAAATGCCAAGTAGTAGACACAGAGGCCCATCGAAGTGAATTTTACTTCTTGCCTGATAACAGATGTCTTAAGCAGCCTCACTGCCATGCGAACATGAGCTGGAAGAACCTGTTTGTTAATATTAAAAGAATATTTAAATCCTGTAAGCTAGAATAAAATGTGACCCAGGTTGTAGGTTGCCTAAATGCCAACAATGACCCAGGTCAACTTATTTGTAGTTCAATGTAAAAATGAAAATTTGAGTGTCTTAACATGTAAAAAAAGCCTGATTAATGTCAAGTATTGTTGTTTGCATTGGCAGATAAAGTAGAATCTCCAACATCACATATACTAGTTGCAGAAAACTTACCATTGTATCCAAATGGCTTCGAGCAATGGCTTCTGACAGCCTGATCAGCGCCTCAAGCTGCCGCACCGTCATCCTGTAAGCCACCCTGCTTCCAGGAGTGGTGTCACCCCTACGAAGTGCTACATATGATTCAACCAGAACTTTTCTTGCTTCAGAGCTTAGCTGCATGAAAGACATTGGTCATCAATTGTCATATTGTGATGTCTTCAGAAGAACCTAGTCAAATAGACCTGAGGCTTTAATGACTTGGCAAATGCAATATAGCGCTTCAATTCTGCACTGGTGAAAGTAGGGGTTAACGCCTCTTCATGCTTCTGATGCACTCTCACAATATGGTGGGCAATATGATAATCAGTACTTTCATCTGGCTCGTCAATCATGACGTACACTAGATCAAACCTCGAGAGAATAGCTGGAGGCAGAGCCACATTGTACTGTTGGTAAGAAAAATATGTGGTCATGATTTGGTTTTTATTGTTAAATGCCAACAAAGCCAAATTAAAAAATTAACATTACAGATTAATTAGAAAAAAATGCCACATCATAAAGCTTAGAGTTTATCAATAGTTCCTGAGGATGGAGACCTTAAGTGGCTTCGACTTGTCATAGCGCCCACCGGTAGGGTTTGCTGCAGCAAGAATGGATGTTCTGGCATTCAAAGTAGCCTGAATGCCTGCTTTTGTAATGCTTATGGTCTGCTGTTCCATTGCCTCGTGTATGGCAACCTAAATGCAAAAACAAATGACAGTTAATTTGTTACGATAGCAGCAAATAAGGTATGATGATACCTGATCCCGGATATCCATTTTGTCAAATTCATCAATACAGCATACACCATTATCAGCAAGCATGAGTGCACCAGCCTGTAAAAGGCCACTAATAAATATGAAAACAATTATGTTTAATTATGAATGATAGTGATTGAGGAATTATGCTAGTTTGTGAGATATTCATTATCCAACACAAGTTGATGCATTTTAAACATTTCGTAAAAGGAATGCCTCATAATAGGATTGGAAAATCAGTTAAAGCTTTTCAGAAAACTCGATTGTTAGAATATGGTGATACAAAGTCTGTTTAGTTCAGCCAAAAAAACTGTGACAAATATAGAGTTTTTTGAGATCTGTGATGGTAGTGGAGATCAGGTCGATAGTGCAGGGGCACAGCCCCCACAGTTTCACTTATTCTGTTCAGCTCATTTATTGTTCAGGTTGGATTTAGAGTTTATTGTACATTATATACACAGTGCTTTATGTTAGGGTGGATTATTGTCATTCAGTTCTAATTATTGCCACTGAAAATAATCTCTTTTGTACGCATTTTTGACATAGTGATCTCATTTGCCAATTATTTTTTCCCAATCCGGAACTTTCTATGTAAATATGTGTTTTATTTTTTCATTTTTCTCATTGTTTTATCATCTCTTTGCTTATATCAATAAATGAGGGTGCTCCATAATTTCACTATAAAAATAGGGTAGCGGAACATGGTCCACAGCAATTTTTTTTATTAAGTTTGCGAAGAACTTATTATTGTTACGAAAATACTGCAGAGATCATTTTAGTCACAAATAACTTGGTCTCCAAGAGATAAGTTACATTCTAGAAGAGCACAACCGGTGGCTCTAACCCAGTTTAGCCAGCTACAGTTCGAAAGCAAAATGCATTGAGCTTCCTGAATCTGAATTATAAGCACTTTTCAACCTTGGCAATAACAAGGTAGTCCTGAAGTACGAATACTTCGATTTTTGGCACATAATTACCTCAATACAGAATTCGCCAGTTTCTGGTTCCTTAGCCACAGTTGCTGTCAACCCTGCAGCAGATGAAGATTTTCCAGATGTATAAACTGATCGGGGAACAAGACTGGCAGTGTACCTGTTAATGAATGGTGAATAAAAAATTTTAGACTAATTTGGCTGATTATATAAATGATCACATTCTATGCTACTTGACTGCCTAGAGATGGATATGGGAAAAGATATTAAATGATTCTATTCAGCAATCACTATGATGCCTGGCATGGTTTCTATGATGAACAAGTGAAAAACGTTGCAACTATAATGCTGAAAAATATCAACTGTGTTTAAACAACAAACCCTTCATTACAAAGCATGAAATAAATTTACAAGCTACTTCACACAAATGCCCCAACTTAAAAAAGTGAGGATAATATCCCCTTATAACAGAAATCATGCTTCACATGTTCCAGTAACACAATGTTGGTATCCAACTATTCTTGTTTCATTTGCATGCAAAGAATTTCTCTTCATACATGAGGGATGTGCTCATTGAGCCCTTACTTGTAGATTAGGTTCAAAGCTGGATGTTACTCAAATCAGCTGAGAGAAATCCTATAATTAAATTTAAAAATACAATAATCAATGCTGAAAATAAAAATATCAAATAAACCTAGATAAATATGAAACTAATGCTATTATAATAAAACAAAATTAGCTCCAAATATGACGTGTAACATCTCATGATCTAAATATAAAAGTATTATCCACTTTGATTTTAGAAAACTGCGCAACTTGAGTACTTCTTAGGAGGCCACCCATTCTAATACTACTCTAGCCCAAGCACGTTTAACTACAACGTTTCTCGTCATTAGCCTTACAATTTTACCCCAAAATATGTATTTACTATTTGAGATCACGTCATCTACTGATACAACTCAAGATCTTCCCCCTTTCAGATGTGAGATAATTCATTCTTATGCCCCTTTCACCACTATTTATTGACTTAGAAACCTGGCAGGAGCCACATTTTTTTCCAGTAATTTTATTCTCTTGGAACATCACTTAGCGATCGCATTGTGAGTCTTCAAATATCCCAAATCTGTTCTGAATCAAATCAAATCTAAATAAAGTCAATATAAAAGCCTCTAATTAGTCTTAATCAATTTAAATTTGAATTTTAATGCAGCACGTGATGATATCCTAGTCGTCAGATTCAACATCGATCCATGTCCCCACGGGCTTGTGATTCCTTCTACATTCATCCAATGATGATTGAAGTTTCAAATATAGGTTGAATTATTATAATCACTAATTTCAATATTACCATACTCCAAATTTGATTTGATTAAATATTTAAAGCTGATTTATGGAAGAAGAATATCTGTCATATTTAACAGATTTTATATGTTTGATTTTATTTTATATGATTTATTTTATTTACTCCATTTGTATTATTGTTTTATATTCAATATTTATTTTGATGCTTCCAAAATTCTATATAAAAGGTGTTGCCCAATATTCTAATCTTCAATTCATGAAGAATAAAAGTTGAGTTGGATAATTATGAGCATGTTATATCCTGATAAAAGAAGGAATTAGAACACTGGATGAGAATCCAAGAAATCTACTTAGTTATCATATTAAGGAAAAAAAAAAAGAGGAAAAAAAAGGAAAAAGAAATTCCTGCACCATCAAATGCCTCCTTCCACGCCTATGCACGATCGAGCACTAAAGCCCACTCCTGTGAACACACCCACCATTCTTTCATATCTCCACCTCCTTATCGCTCTCAAAACACTCTAACACTATCCTATGTGAAACTTCACCAAGGTCGATGCCTCTTTTGCTGCATATCATTGTTTGGTCCTTCCATTCTCAAGCCTTCATCATAGATCCCTCAACTCATCCAAAGCATCGAAGCTTCATCCCACACACACCACAATGAGTCAACTTCTCCACCGTGATTTCCAGTTATTGTCGCCTTTTGAGTTAGCCTTATGCAGGGTCAAACATCCCACAGCTTTGTGAACCAATGACCGGCAATGTTGGCCAAGTACCATGATCCGCTTCTGCTTCAATCGAGTCTTGGCCCACTAGCATTATAGCACCACCTTGAGTGCCACCAACATAACAAACTCGAATACTCCTCAGCCATAGCAATGCGTGCATTTGATCTTGTTATCGAATAAATAAGCATGAGTAGACACTACCTAAACCTACGAGTTTGGATTCTCAACTGACTTGGACCCACACCATCCACTCCTAAATTTTTTGATTTAAAATATATTATTGATTTTAAATATTTTTTAGTAAACTGAATTCAATTTTTATTTGCTCGATTGATATCTAAATTGAGAGACATAATAGTTATTCAGAATAAAATTATTGTCGAATTTATTTGTGAAAAACTCATTAATTTAGGGATCCTAAATGTGTCTTATTTAAATTAAATCGATAAATCTTAACTAATTTGATAAATAATTATTTATCATCCATCTGAATTCCTCACCTAGTAGGATAGAGGCTTGGTTATTATTGTTGTTGTATCCATCCAAATTAATCTTAATTATAAATCAACTAAAGTTGTGGGATTTGATTTACTATTTATCAAATAAAATAAGTTTTATAAAGATGAGGATGCTAAGACGGATGAGCGAGTATATATAAAAAATTATGATAAAAAATTAGTATATTCATGAGAAAAATGAAGTAGCCTTAGTGTAGGATAAACTTAGAGAGGGTCAGTTTAGATAGTTTGAACATATAAATCAAAAGCCAAAAAAAAAAACTAAAGAAAATTGGATTGCTGAATTTTGTCTATATACAAAGAGATAGAAAAAGACCAAAAAACACATGACAAGAAACTAAAATGAATGATTTTGCATACACCTTGTTTGTTAATAGAATAAAAAAGATAATTTGGTTGAATTTGAAATAAAATTGATTGATTTATTAAAAATTATATTTAATGTGAAATAAAATGATTGTTTAGTATTAGAATTTGTGTAGGATGAAATATAAAATTAATTTCAAATATTTTTTAAATAAAATTAAAATTTTAGCCATGACTAAAATTAGCCATGAATTGTAAGCTATTGCTAAACAGGGCCTTAAGGCTAAAAGATGATGTTATTTTATAGAGTGTGATGAAAACAAAGGATTCATGTAACTAACATTACCTAGGCATAAAGGCTTATTTTTTTGTTATTGCTATATCACACATAATTATATTTAGAAATAATTTGTGCTTAATTGCAACAAATTGCTATTTAATTTTACTAATTTTAAAATTTACATATCATTGCATCCTTGTTTTGAATCACGTGGTATTCCTTCTTATAAGGAGGAAGTTGAAGAAGCTTGTCAAATAAGCCAATTAAATATATCCACCTTAAAGAAGGAATCTTCAGGAGGGTCATCCATGATCCATCTAAATGACAATGGTGGAAAATCCTTTTTTTTGACAAAACCTA
Source organism: Apostasia shenzhenica (assembly GCA_002786265.1). Classification (NCBI taxonomy): domain Eukaryota; kingdom Viridiplantae; phylum Streptophyta; class Magnoliopsida; order Asparagales; family Orchidaceae; genus Apostasia; species Apostasia shenzhenica. The sequence goes on from KZ451950.1 coordinate 6,044,714, forward strand.
AAAATTGAAGGACACATCTTCCAATGAATATTTAGTTAGCCGCAAAATTTAAAGTCTTCCTCAAGTCATGTGCAAAACATACGGACTCAATTATGTTTCATAACATGTTAGCACTCATGCTTGAACAAAACTTGAAAGCGGCGTATGCATGTGGCTCATGTTGTAGACATCACGAGGAATAAAATAAACCAAGTGGAGTTGCTACTACTATGAATGGTGATCCACAGGGAATTCCATGTAGTTTCATTGTCGTTGACAAGTATTGTGGTGATGTCAACTCCAAAGAAATAGATGAAGATCAACCATCTGAAGCCTTCAGAGATCATAAAAAATGAAGAGATAAGATAAATTCTCTCTTCACAGCCATCCTTTTGGGTCCGATCAAGCCTAGGAAAAGAAATCAAAAATATCCTAAAACTAAGCTAATTATCTTGCTTGTGGCAACCGTGAGATTAACAACACCAACAGTTCCTCCTACACACAATCAAAGAACAAGTTCAATACAGGCAATCAAGATTCTCGAAGGCCTATAAGTGTAACTTTTCATAACTACATCTCGTGTCAATATTTGACCATCAACATTCCAACATAATTTGTAATTTTGGATTGCTGCTTATTAAATACGGAGTTATTGCAAACATGATCTCTCAAACATTATTATCATTACTTTCTTGATAAACATCTGTCAAACAATCGTTCACTGTAATCATGATGTAATTAAGGTTTTCTTTTCTTTTCTTCGTAAAGAAAGATGTGGGTAATCCTTTTCACAATTGGCAAATTGACACTTAGCTTTACACAAGCTAGTTGATGTCAAATATTTTCCGGTAGATGACTAAGATTGCCATTATTGGTTCAGTTATTGCATTATTTTATTGATTAATAACACCTTAAATTTGCCTTAAGTGATAGACCCTGACGAGAAAAATATGCTTACTTTAGAAACTGAGATTTTGCACAGCTAGGATCTCCAACAATGCAGACATTGATGTCACCTCTAAGATTGATCCCTTCATGTGTTAACTTGTGTACACCACCAAGCAACATAAGAAGAACAGCACGTTTGATCTCTTGATGGCCAAACACTGTAGGGCAAATGCTGTCAACTATCTTGTTGAAAAAGTCAGGGGTATTTCGCATTTGCATAACATCTTCTTTTTCTTCTTGCTGTCATATAACAAGAACAATAAATAAATAACAAATATGCTTCGCAGACTCAAAATCAGAAACAAAATAGCAAGTGTTTAGCTAAAGGACTAATTTCTCATACAGAATGCAGATTTATTGTTGGGAAAAAACCAAATACAAGCACAAGCATAAACTTCCTGCTAGTACAGTCATGACTAGAGGAAAGGCGGTGCGAAAATCGTCAAGTGATGCAACAGATTCATAGATTAAAATGCCGCTTCTACTCTTACTAAACTGGGCCCAGAACATAGTGACCTATGGTCACAAGTCTGCTGATTGAGTTAGTTCATGGAAGATAAAACATTAATATGAATAGTACTATTGCCTTTTTATTTCTTTTAAGTCAAAAGAATAACCACATATTTATTTTTCTAATAAATCATATATCAAAAATCTCTACAAAAACAAGCATGGAATCAATATTTACCGTGAACTCCTGCTTATCACCATCATCACCATCCATCCTCCTGTCCCTTATGTCACCAGTGCTTCTACCATCAGCTAACTAAAGATCATAAAGCCAAGAGAACTCAAACATTATAAAACAAAAATTATATAGAAGACATGGATGCCATATTTCAACATACCTGCACTGAATTTGCTATGAAAGCAAGACGATAGGTGAGATCTCGGACTCCCAAAGCTTTGAGACCTCTAACACCTTCATTGCCACCAGAAGCATTTCTCCGCTGAGAGGCTTCTCTCCGGCATTCTGCCCTCTCACCAGGAGAAGTTAAAGCAATGACATCCGGCACGGCAACCACACTTCCCGTAAAGATGACCCTTAACATTGTGCAACAGGAGTGACATGAAGAAACATAACTCGTTAATATGTTTTTTTATGCAACCAGGACCTAGTAGCTTACGTATCTCCAGCCCTTGCTTTCTCCACGATTTCATGCCGAAGGATAACATCTAATGATCGAGGAAGAGAACCTGCGGGTATCTCCTTAGATGTCTCCTGCATCCTCACCCTTTGCCAGTCTGCAAACTTACTCTCTTGCCTGAGCAGTGCCCACTTATTTCGATTTTGGCAAGTTGCATTGACGCAAATTATAGGCTTCAGGATCAATGAAACAATTGTAAGAGAACTCTCTCGACTCAGTACAAAACAGAAAGCCCTCCACGATAACAACAGGAGGACCCCTGTGCTTGCAATAAGTAAGCAATAAGCACAAAATTTACCAAGTAATGCTATCTAAAAACAAGCGTTTTAAGTGAGAAATAAAAAGGTCGTATGAACCTACTTCAGTATATTTATACTGCTGCTCCACGTTCTTGACGATCCCCCCGCAATCGAGGCACTTGAAAGTCCCCTGAAGAAGCTCCGGCCGGACTTCGCTTGTTCGGGTCACCACCCCCATTACTGAAGTCAACTTGCCAATCTCAGAAGTGGTCAATTCTCTCAATCTACAATAACGCGTGATTACTTTTGCAGATTAGACGAAAACAACGGAGTTTGTCTTCAGGTAGAAGCACATAACGGAAGACAAAACCTCTTCAGCAACGGGATGTTGTAGAAAGCAACATTTATTTCCCTGTTAGGGTTGTCATCGGAAATAATAGCAGCTCCACTTACGGCTGACTTGTGTTCCATGACGAATCTCTTGCAGGCATTCCTCAAATAGGGCTCAAATCTGGCATAATTGTAGGAAATTAACATCTTTGCGCTGGAGCAAAAAGGGATAGAAGGAATTTACCTGAGATATTCTTCTAAGATGGTCTTCTGAAGGATGTCGTTGAAGCGCATGACATGCGTGAAGTCTACATACATGGTGGTCGATTCCTCGGTCCTCATGGCCTCGATCTCCGAGTCGTAGTATGGATTGACGGCATTGGAATCAAGTTTGAACCTGTGATAGGCAAAAACAATAGTAAGAATACTGATATTTCGGGATCTAAGGAAGACAGATCCAGAAACCCTAGAAGAAGGGAGTAAACAAGCTGATCGAGGATTATACTTTTTGAGGAACTCCAGGAATATGTTCTCCACGCGAACAGCTTTCTCATCGACAAAAAATCCACTGAAGGCATCCATCACTCCTCTTGGTATACCTTCCTCTGTCTACCTCGTTCTATCGCCGCCGTAGGATCGGCGAAAGGTCTTCCTGCTCCGCTTGGCGGGAAAAAAAAGGGTTCTTGGCGCCTAAAGAGAACTTGCAGCGTGGCAGGTAACAATATTATACTGCCTGAGATAAGGGTGAAGATTGAAAATCTATCAAAATTGTACCGTTTTTAGATCGAATTGAAATCGAATCGATCTAAATGAGTCGACTAACTAGCCAAAAGTTCGGCTCTGTAATAATTTTAAGCTGGAGTAGGCTCAGCTCTATCCAGCTCGAAATCAGCTCAAATTAAAATATATTTTATATTATAATACATATATATAATATATATTAAATATATATTATATATAATATATATATATTATAAACCGAGCTAATCTTTGAGTCGGATCGAGTCGAGCTTACCCAGCTTGAGATCGGCTTAAAAAAATTTGAGATTTGATTTATTTTCGAAAATGAATCGAAATCAGCTCGAAGTCGATTGGAATGACTCGAGCCAGCTCGAAGTTGAATCTACTTGAGCTCGAATCGATTTCGAGTTAATCGAAATATAATCAATCCGATTTCAAGCCGGTATTAGTTCGGCTTGAAATCGAACCGTCCTAACCCGAGATAGCAGGTTTAATGGGCCGGCCCTTCAATTTAATTGGCTAGGAAAAATTTATTTTTCCTTTTTTTTTCTTTTTTCTTTTTTCTTTTTTTTATAACTTTTTTCTTGTCAACATGACATGGAAAATATTTTTTTTCTAATTAAATTGGGTACTCTTGATGATATGCGACACTCTCAGTTATTCTTATTATTCATTTAATTTTAAAATTAAATATTATATTTTTCATTCTAAAATTAATTGTTTACCTTTATCATTTCAAATAAGAAAAAAAATATATTAACATGTCTTTTAGGGAGAATAAATGTATACTTTAAGGGTGACAAATTTAAACATTATTTATTTTTTAAAATTCAATAAATATTAAAATCATTTTTATGATGACATATATAATTATCTCTAAGTTTAACATAAGAATATAAATAAAATAATATAAATATAACCTCCATGAATTTTAATTTACTAATTAATTATACATCACATCAAAAATATTAATATAAAACTTACTAAGTGTTTCCCCCTCCCAACCTACCAATCAAATAAATATTGAAAATTCTAATAATCAATTAATAACTTAACTGCATGTAATAATATCAGAGTCATCCAAGTAATTCTTGTGAGTTTTTACTCATCATGCGTGGGTATGCACACTGCAGGAAATATAAAGGGATTGTTGTTATAATTGTTATATTGTTCAAATAAATAAATTACCGAGCAAAACCGATGAAGGCCTCCAATTAGGGCTGTTATTGGACCGATTTCGAGCGAGTCGAAGTCAACTCGAAATCGAGAATTTCGAGTTTGGCTCGGCTCGAAATTGGTTCGAAATCGAAATGAGATTTGATTTGAGCCGGCTCTACTCGAAATGACTCGATTTCGAACTGGCTCGAATCATGATTTGAATCGGCTCGTAATTACAAAAAAAAATAGAATTTTTATGTGTTCAAGGGGGTTTGATCCCTAAACTTTGAAGAAAATAAATCTTAGATCTCTTCCAATTTACCATTGAACCACTGACTAAATTATATATAATAGCATTTTATTTATATATATATTTCATCTATATAATTTCGAGCAAAATCAAATCATGTTTCGAGTGAGATAGGGCAACTCAAAGCTAGCGCGAAATGAACTTCGAGCCAAAATCCTTAACTCATAATTCGATTCAAAATTTTCGAACTGATTTCGAGTCGATTCAAAAGTCGAACGAATTTCGAGGAAGCTTCGAATATTTTTAACAACCCTGCCTCCGATCTTCTCCAATTCCAACTCCACCTTGGCTTTCTTAGTGGCCTTCTCTCTAGTTGCTTCCTCTGCTGTATGATTAATTTTTTATGTTGATTTTATAATGCATGACATATCTCTTATTTGAGTTTGATTTTTATAAGTGTGTGTCTGTGCTCTAAAACATTTGTTTTTTTTTATAGACTAAAATAATAATTGATAGTGAATCTTTTAAGTAGATAATTAAGGGTCTGTTTGTTTGTAACATTAAAATTAAATTTGAATAGAGATATTTCTTTTATTAAAAATTATAAATGATGTGAAATAAAATTAATTATTATGTTGAGATATGTGAGGAATGTGTGATATAAAGTTAGTTATTATGTGGGGATATGTGAGGGACATGATATAAATTAGTTATTATTTTAGTAATATGTGTAGGAAGTGAAATAAAGTTATTTTTTAATATTATATTTTATGTGTAATGTAATATATATAATTAAAATTAAATTAGGTTAATTTTTAACGGCTAAACAAACAAGGCCTAAGTGTTATAGTTTTATTTTTTCCCCCTATTTTAGGATTTCTACATAAAGCTCACGTCTCACTTTCCCAACTTTTTTTTCTTTTATATTTGATGCATTTGGTTTGTGAATTTGTTGTTTATATCTCGAACTCTCTTTTAGATGCTAGCCTTAGTTATCCGTCTCCCTCTTCTTTTTTTTTTTTTGCTAACAACAAGTGAATGCTTAAAGGCTTTAGTCGATGATTTGGGCACTTTTATCAAAAATATACTTATTAGTATACAAAATTTAAGTATTCTTGTCAGAAGTTTAAAGCTTACAGTTGCCAGGAATTTTTCTACCAAAAATTTCAAACTTATACCTTATTGAACAGAAATGAAAAAGTTTGATACTAAGGATAATGTAAGTTAAGTACAATACTAATATTTAGATACATGATTTCATAACATATAAAACTTTAGAAACATTTTCTTCTTATGCTACTATAGAGACAAGTTTTGCCACATGACTTATGTATGTATAAATGTCATGTGACGCTTCATAGTAGCGGCAGTCTGTTGATTAAGATTTCTAGCCTGTAATCTAGATCATTCACATGTCCATTGAAATTTATAGGTCGAGAGCAAGGATTTACTCGTAGAATTGTTTTGGCAAACAGATGTAGTGAAAAATCTAGTGAACAAGGATAAAGTCCAACGAATAAATAAGAAATCTAGGTAGCAAATTTGTACTTTTTACCGCACTTTAACTACATTAAATGGTGAAGAGTTAGTTGATTGAGATAAAAAAAACCTATAATTTAGTTATCATAATTATTACGTACTACCATGTGAAATTATAAATATCAATTAATCGAAAAAAGAAGAAACATCACATACATTTATAGATAGGCCTGTGAATGAGTCGGATCTTGATCTGATCCGATCCTTGATCTGAACCGATTATCTTATGAAACAGAATAAATTTTTAATCTGCACGATTATTCCGAAAAACCGACCCGGCCTGTTTAAGTATTGTCAGGTCGGATCCGGGTCAATGCTGATCCGACCCGAAAAAAATCCGATCCGGAATTTATAAGTATGAAATTATTTTACATATTTACATATTTATTATTTAATTGCATATGTTAATTGTTATTTTATGTGACTGAGACCTATAATTATTAAAGAGGCTATTGCAAATTATTTTAAGTGCAGTAACCGGGAAGTGTTTGCATTGTGAAATAGGATAAATAGTTACAAATATTTTTTACCGTTAAGATAAAATGTTTAGTGCTTTAACAGAACTACGCTTTATTTTTTGTGTAATATTTTCATTCAACTGTTGATTCTATGTTTTGTAATATTGTAATATAATGTTGATGTCAGTGATATGATCTTTAAATATTTATATATTATCTTTATATTTTTCTACTATAATGGATTTATATCGTAAAATTTAGTGATCAAAATTTTATTTAAAAATATAAGAATATATATACAACTAATAGTTGTAGTCATTGAAAAAATAGTGTTAAATTATGTAAAAAAAATTTCAGGTCGACCCGAAATTCGATCCGAAAATCCGAACCATGGCGGGTCATGGAACGGATCTGAGTTGACCTCGATCCGTTCTGATTTTTAATCCTATCCGGATATATTGGAATCGAATCCGGGTCGGGGTCAACCCGATCCGGATCCGATCCGACAGGCCTATTCATAGAACCAACCTACAAGTTCTTCATCTCAAAGCTCCGCTGCTTCTTCCACAATTTCTAATCATTCATTTACCAACAAAATAATTCTACCAGCCAAAGTATTTTATAGACAATCGGACCAAGAAATTACGGCTATTTTATATATTTTTATATGTATTTTATTAAAAAAATCTCATATCATTGAGGGTGTTAATATGGATTGAAGATCAAAAATCGAATCAATTTTAGAGTCGATTTTGAGTCGGGGTAAGCTGGGCTCGATCCAGCTTGAAATCAGCTATAATTAAAATATATTTTATATAATACATATATACAATATATATAATATATAATAAATATTATATATATATATATTATATAATAAATATTATAAACTGAGCCGATCTCGAGCCGGATCAAGTCAAACTTACTCGGCTCAAGATCTGCTCAAAAATAAATTGAGATTCAATTCATTTTCAAGCCGGCTCGAAAATAACTTGAAATCTGCTCGAAGTCGATTGGAATCGACTCGACCCGGCTTAAAGTAGAACCAAATCGACTTCGAGTCGATCGAAATATGATTGATCTAATTTCGAGCCGGTATTGACTTAGCTTAAAATCAGATTGATAACAGCCCTACATGTCATTTTATTTCATGTCATTTTTTTTATTTTTTTATTTTCTTTGAATTTTCTTTTCTCTTTTATTTGCTGCTGAGATTTTTTATCAACGAGCAATAACTATAATTTTCATAATTGCTTATCCATCTCAGTATCTTATTAACACTAAGGCCCTATTTGGCGTGAGGACCAAAACAAGATCAAAATAATATCAAAATAGTACTAATTTAAAAAACAACAATAATAATAATAAATAAATTTTTTAAATCATTCTACCAAAATTCAAATATAAAAATATTATTTTACTTTACATACTCAATAATTTAAAATAAAAATATCAATTTTATTTCACATTCTAGACCAAAATATTCAAATCGAGTATTTTGATCTAAAATGTGAAATTAAAATTTATATTTTTATTAAAAATTATTGAGTTTGTGAAGTAAAATATTTTTTTATATTTTTTAAACTAGTACTATTTTGGTCCTGTTTTGGTCCTTGCGCCAAACAAGGCTAAGACTAAATAGATAATTCTTTCCTTTAACAGGGGTCTGTTTGTTTGTAGGGTTAAATTTAATAAGGTTAAAATTAAATTTGAATATAAATATTTTTTTATTAAAAATTGTGAATGATGTGAAGTAAAGTTAGTTATTATGTTGGAGTGTGTGAGTGATGTGATATAAGTTAGTTATTATTTTAGTAATATGTATAAGATGTGAAATAAAGTTAATTTTTAATATTAAATTTTATGTGTGATGTGATATACTTGGTTAAAATTAAACCAGGTCAATTTTAAATGCGCAAACAAATAGGGCCAAACATTTATTCTTTAATCTGATTATATTTTCACCTCGTATTTTCTTCATTATGATAAATAGTCTTAATTTCTATTATATAAAACTCATATTACATTCTTTCAATTACAAGATTTTTCTTATATCGTCAACAATAGCTTTTTGTCGTTCAGAAAGCTTTTGTAAAAACTAGTAGTTGGAGGTCAAAAATCCTCTTCCCTTGCGAAGAATACCTGATCATCGATGACATATAATATAACAACAATAGAAAAAGTAGAAGAATCGAGAGACATCATGACAAAAAGGATATTGCCGAGAAGAGAGAGCATGACAAGATGAATATAACATGAAAATATATATATATATATATATTTGTAAGAACATTCAGCTATTTTGAGCAGTAAAAAGCTTACCGGATCTGGTGGAGAGAGGGAGGGTAATGGTATAATTGTAATTTAGTATATTTTTTAATAATAAAAAATTAAAAAAAGACCCAGATGATATTTTTAAAAATCTAGGGACTCTGATGATATATTTAAAAAATATGGACATGTGTGATAATAATCCTTAAACTCAGGGACCTGGATGAAATTTGCCCTATATAAAATACAAAATAGTTTGCATAATTATAACGGATGCTTTTTAAAATTTACAAAGCCTAAACTATGCTTGAAACTTATACTCTACAGTCACCTAAATGACATCATTATTTGAGCTATGTTTGGTTGGAGAAAAAAAATAATTAAAAAAAAATTATAAAAAATTTTAAAAAAATGTGTATGATGTGAAATAAAATAAGTAAAATCATATTAAAAATTATGTTGGATGTGAAATAAAGTGATTGTTTAATATTAAAAATTGTGCAGAATTAGATATAAAATAATTTTTAATTTTTTTTAAATAAATTTATGATTCTAGTCATGACTAAAATAAGCCAATTATTTTTAGCCTGTTAACAAATAGAGCTTAATTTTGTATTTTTTACAGTCAAAATTATTCGACGAGAAATAAATATAACTCAAAATATTTATATAAATTATTCATATGTAAACATAATTCATAATGTACCTAATATAACTCATGTAAATAATGTATGCAAGAAGATACATAAATATAATATATGATTATTAAAATATCATACTTATACTTAAATTATATGTTTAATCCAAGACATATATTAGTTTTTATTTGTTAATTTTAAACTGATATGTCACATTACAATAAATTTAATATTAAAATTAATTATATTTCATATTATATATAAAATAAATAATTAAAATAATCTATTAAATTATATTATATAAAATTTAATATTAAGAATTAATTATATTACATATTATGTATAAATAAAAAATTAATTTTATTTTATATTTTACCGTATTAAAATAACAGTGAATTAATATTATATTATACTTAATAAATTTTTATGTAAAATAGATTCAAATAAAATTTAATTTTGGGAACGAAAAAGATGATGTCAGCCCTATCATCTAGTAGTGCCATCCATGCTCAATCGAACTAACTACCTGCTAGATCGGACGACCCTTGAATTGTGATTCTATTAAAATTAATAATAATAATAAATTAAGTATAATGTGTTAAAAATTATATAGATATAATATAAAATAAGTTTTTTATATTAAAATTTATATATTGAGGATAAAAATAAAAAAAATATTTAATAAAATAATTGGAGGCTATTTTGGTCATGGCCTGGCCAAGATGGCCTCCAACCAAACAGGGCCTTAGCTGTATCCGTCCATCAAACTGCTAATTTTTTTTTTGAAAAAATCAAACCGTTAATCGCCTTTTCGGCAAATCCATGCCTTTAAAGTCTTATTTGTTTCAAGATTTTTTTTAGCTTAACATAAATTTTAATTATAAAAATTAATTTTATTATACATTTAACACAAATATAAATTTTAAAATTAATTTTATTTTGCCTCTTATATAATTTTTAATATTAAAATAAATTTTTTTTAATATTAAAATTTAAAAATAAATTAATATTTTTTTATTTAAAAAAAAATCTCAACTTAACGAGACTCGAGTCTAACAGGCGTCAGAGACCCTAACGGAGACCTAGAAAATTAGAAGCCACGTAATTGATTAAGAAGGAAACCCGCATAGAAATATGTATGCGGTAAAACCTTTGGGAGATCTCAGATCGTGGGCTTCTCGTATTAATCAGGCAACGAGGCACGACCTTCTTCGCACGCACGGTAGCCAGCGGAAGAAAGAGGCTTGGAACTTTTTTGTCATGACGGTAGAGCCCTTACTTTTGGCTTATAATTTCGAAAATGCCCTTTCTCTAGGGAATTCAGAGAAATGAGCAGGGGCATAAAAGGGAGTTCGCGTCGAACGAATTGTCTATTTCAACCCCCATTTTTGGCTGAATCGCCATTGCTTCTGGTAAGGCCGTCATCCTCCCCTTCCTCCGTCGTTGCCTTGTGTCTCTGCACCCACGGACGGCTTCATCCTTCATACTCCTTGCTCCGTCGTTGTTCCCGTTGGCTCTGTTTTTCTCTTCGTTTTCTCTTTCCGTTCCTTCAAACAGGAGATACAGTGGCGGTGCCGCCATCGATATGGCCCGAGCGATAGATGAGAGGGTGTCGAGGATGAGATTTTGGAGTAGAATGACCGCTTCCTCGAAGACCCTCCCAGCATTCGATATGATGAGGTCTACTCCCTTTCCCCCTCCCCCTTCTCTGTTTTTCTTGCTTTGGAGGAAGATTTTGTGATTCTTCTTGAGTCGATCAGATTAGATTTTGGACAATCCGTTTTCCATAGACATGACTTGAGGTTGATGCGGACTAGGGACTCAGCCGATTCTTTAATGGCGATCACGATTTTTGTTGTTCTCTAGCAAAGTTCTTTTCCTAATGGAGGAAATTGTTGTGATTTTGGAGTAATCTTTCTGCTTCAAGTTAGATTGCGGTTATGAACAATGAGCTACCGCATCTATTCTTGCTTCTTCTTATTAGCTCTTGTTTCTTCGGATTTGTTTTCAGTGGACATGGCTTAGTGGTTTTATGAGCTAAGGTTCTATCTGGAAATTGATCGTTGTGTTTCTCGAACTTCTGTTCTTCATATTTTTAGGGCTCGGGTTTGATGTTGCAGAAATATTTTCTTTGTTAGCCGAACAAGCGAGGGATAGATTGTGTCTCAGCGTTGGGTCCTGTCGGATCTTTATGGGTCTGAGATCTACAATTTCACTGGTCAATCCTATTGTGCAGAGAGACCGTCGTTTCGTTTCGTAGGCAGTTGATGGTTGATATCCTTTCAAATCTCTCGTTTTGTGTCCGAGGTTCTCCACTAATGTTGTTTTACTGGTACATACTGTCTGATCTACTGAATGAACAAACTGAATCACATCTTGTTGTTTTGCTGAACATGTTGAGTTCAATATTCCCTGCATGATTAGCTCGAATCTGTGATTTTTTCTTGTTAAGCTTTCCTTTTTCTTGGATGACAGTTTCACAGATATATTCTACTCTGCATCTCATCTTCTTTCTGTTGATCTTCTAAGTGCATGGCATAAGAAATTATTTTGTATCTTATTAGAAATCTCTTTTGGGTTAGGCAAGAGTTCCTTCTCTGCTATACATTTCTCTATTAAATGTAGATCTATCGATACTTGCTCTGTTATGTTCATTGCTATTGATTGGATCGGCTAACCCTTTGCATAGATACCAGAAATTAAGTACGGATTGCCCTCTCCCCAGCAACGGAAGAAAGCCGGGATTGAAAGCATGCAAGGAAGATATTTCGGTTGTCAACAATGACCAGATCTCAATCTACAACTCGCCCGCAGACGCGAAACACCTCCGGATCAAGTCACCGGCGGCATCTTCTCCTCACGCCTCACACTCTTCAAATCCTTTACCGGCCGATAACGCGGCGGCCACCAGCTCCTCAGTTGCGACGGCGCCCAGGCCAGATGGTTCCGGCCACCGTGAGGTCAGCCCCATCCGTGGAGACGTCCTGCTGCAGTGGGGGCACAGAAAGCGGCTGCGGTGCTCAAGGTCGGAAAGCCGTGCGGCCGGCGATGCAGAGTCCTCCGGCCCCTCGAGGAACGGGTTCAAGCCACAGCGCCGGTGCTCGATCAGGTCGGCGGCGGCGGCGGCGGCGACCTTTGCCGACGCTCCTCCGTCCTGTTCTACAACCACTGCTAACCTTGCAGCGCGTATTTCAACGAGTAAGCCGTCGTGCTCTTTGTTTCCCTTTCGTTTCGGCCATCTTCTCCGCTGATTCTATCTCGTCATTATTCCCCTCTCTTTTGCCCTTCAAGCTTTTGAAACTCCGATTAGGTTTTAGTGCTCGGCAGATCTCCAATTTTTTGCTTTTTTTTCTCTATGCGGACATGTCGCACCATTTTCAATTTTCATGACACCTTTTCTTTATTTATTATTAGTTCCCGTCAATGTCTATGCGGCTATTCCGCATATATTACCTTCCGGATAGTTACTTCTTTTTTTTTCCAGAGAGGTAGAAAAGAAAATAGTTGGTAAATAGGAGCACCATCTCACTCTTATCGTTTCTTTGGATTTGGGGGAACAGAGGACAGATCCGGCGTTTCAACAAGAGGAGAGAAGAGATCTTTCCCTTCACCGATGGCCCTTGCCGCCTCCCCCGCTCGGAACGGCTGCATAGCCGCCGCCGGCGACTCATCGGCGAACTCGGATTCTGCGAGGCAACGGTCGGTGGACCAGTTCGGCTGCGCCGCCGCCTCGGCCGCTGCCGGCGGCGGTGCAGAGAAGACGAAGGCAGATCAGATCGAGCTGCCAAGGATCTACATATCGCTGTCAAGGAAGGAGAAGGAGGAGGACTTTTTCGCCATGAAAGGCACCAAGCTGCCTCAACGCCCTAAGAAGAGGGCAAAAAACATCGACAGAACTCTCCAGGTATAATCATATAGATCTGTTCTCCGTCTCTAATTTCAAAATCTTTCTTTTAAATATTCTTTTTTTTTTTTGACAGAATTTAATTTTTCAGATTAAAGAAGCCTTTTAATTCTTGAAATCTATGGCTTGCAGTATTGTTTTCCAGGGATGTGGCTCTCTGACTTGACACGGGCCCGGTATGAAGTGAGGGAGAAGAAATCCGTGAAGAAGGTAATTTCACCGCTATTTCCTATTTGTCTTCCTCTCGACACGTGTCGATCGTTGCATTAGTTGGTGCGACGGTCCATGATTCCTTTGATGCGGCCGCATCGTGATCGTCCGTTTTCCTCAGTGCCAGCAAACTCTGAGCGGGTCATATGTTGAGAACCGCTCCAGAAAAGATCTAAATTCTAAATTATTTTATACGTCAACTTATATTCATCAATGCTTTAAAAAAAAAAAATTCAATTCATTAAGAATTATTCATTTATTCTGTGTTATTGATATCATTTTTTTACATCTTTAATATCTATTTACATACCTTTTTTTTTCAATATTATGTGTAGATATCCTAAATATACGCAAGGGGTAATCATTTCTTTAATGATTGATTGATTTCCATATATATATATGCAAAGAATCTCCAAATAAATTTTCTGTATTTTGAGCATTAATTGCACTAGAAGAATCTAAATGGCAGAATTCAGCATTTTTTTTTTTTAGAATTTGTTAAAAACATTAAAGAAATTTACGATTTTTTGACAGAAGAAAAGGGGGCTGAAGAGAATGGATAGCATGGACAGCGACTCTGAATAAATTGCTGGCGCACTCCCTTACTGGCGTTGACGGCTTGGCCCCGAGCGTTCTGTTGTTTTCTTAATGGGCTCTGGGAGGATGGTTAAATGGGCTCTGGGCCTTTTTGGGCTTTTCAGTTGTGAATGTATTTTAACGGGCCGGCCCATTTTTTTATGTCTTTGAAACAGAGCGGTCTTACGTTTTCGTGTCTTTTTCTCTTGTCGAAATCCTTCAGGTTGTATGTTCTGAGCCGTGTTTCGGCTCTATATTTTGCGGTAAGGAATTTGGTGCAGGTTGTTATAGGTTTATTCAACTAATTATCTCGTTCGTTAATAGCTTCTCTCTCTCTCTCTGTTGATAGTGAAATTAAATTGTTTTATATTGATGGCTCTATTATTACAATATGTATGCCAATAATTGAAGCGATTAATCATTATTGATCAAATGTTGAGATTATTTAAAAATGAAGTTGGATTTATAACAACAGTTGTATGGAAGATTCTTTAATGATGATTGGTTGTTACTGTAGTTAAATTAAACTCTAGTTTAATCATGCCTTTAGATTATGTGAATGAGTTTATAAATGGGATAATTATTTACATGACACACAATTTAATTTTATTTATGTCTTAATTATTTATTTTTAGTTAATTACGCTATGCATACTCAAAATATTACAAAATTTTATATACACATTTGAGTTAAAATTTAATCAAAATTTATTTGAAAAAAAAATATTTTGTTAGTAAAGTTCTCTTCCTCAAAAAAATTTATTCTTAATAGTATATATTTTTCTCTTCCTCAATATTACACTAAAGTGCTGATTTGTCCTAAAATTAATTCACGTTGCAGATGTCTCCTTTTTTTGCTGTCACCTAAATATCAAGATTTTAGGATTTTTACTCAAAAAATATAATATGATGAATGTTTTAGATTTTTTATAATCTAATTATAATTAGGTTATTAAAAAATTATGATTACTCATTATAATAAAAGTAAGTTAAAATAATTGTGTGACATGTAGGTAATTATTTTTTTATAAATTGTATTATTCAATTTGTTTGTATCTGTATATTTTGCATACAATTAATGTTCTAGCTAAGTTTTATTATGATCTTGATATCAATTTGGCCTTGTAAGCACAAAAACTCTTGCCTTTTGAGTGTTGGAGAGGGAAGTTCTTTTCTTTAAGACTTGAGTTTGAAGTATGTTAGAGTGATTGAATTAATTATGTTAAATAACAGTGAAATAAATAATGTCATTAGTAGGATTATAAATTTTTACAAAAAATGAGGGTGATATATAAATTTTTGCAAAGAATGAAATTTCAAAAAAATAAAAAAAAGGATGGATGGGGGTTGGTGTATATACAAAAGGATAATATAATAAATGAGAATATTTGTAAAAAAATTGGAGTATTTTTAATTGAGAATAAATTTACAAAGAATTAATTTTAATAGTTTAGACATATACAAAACCTTCAATAAAACATTAAAGTTATTAGAGAGAAAAATATTAAAAAAAATATAACAAAAAAGCTATAAATTAAGTATAAAAAATTATTAAGTGTGATATATATAAGCTAAATAATGAGTTTTTATTTTATAAAGTATAAATATTTGTTCTTATTTAGTGAGATAAAAAGTTAATTATTATTGTTATTTTTTATAAATAAAAAATTATTATTATTTAGAAGATCAATACTATTGACATTTGTACTGTAAACTGTTCAACAAAGTTTCCAAGTTCATGCATGAAATTGAAAGTGCACTCATTTTACCTTGAGCTAATCTGAACATGTGGCTCGTGATTGGGCTCATTATAATATTTGCGAATGAGCTCATATATATAGATATTCATGAATATTAAAATTATAAATAATTTTTTATATATTTAAAATATTATTGTGTTCACGTATATACTTTTTTTTATTATTAATAAATAAGGTGTACTAAAATATTTAACAAAACACTATTAATTAAACTCCGAAAGAGCATTATATCGAGCCTTATGATTAAATATGTTTATGAACTTCATATGAACAATTCACAAATATTAATGAACTAAACACTAGTATATCTAAACTCGTTTGTTTACCGATCAATCTTTCAAAATTTTATTCAAAGCTTGTTTATTAACGCCGATGAATTGATTCATTTATAGATCTATCCTGATTTTGATATTAACTACAAATTATAATCTTAAACTATTCTCATGTTGTATTTTAGTATTTGTATTTTAAAAAAACTCATATTAAAAAATACCAAATTTTACGAGTTGTATTTTTGAGGGTGCAATATGTGAAAACTAGGAACAAATTTTCAGTTCGAGAGCTAAATCATTTGGCTCCCGACTATTGACCACCATGTGTGTTGAAGCAGTGGCCCCCACACACTTGGTGGCCAACTGGTGGTTGCCAATTGGTTCAGCAGTCGAACCTAATATTTTTTTGGAATAATTACCTATATATCACACAATTTAATTTTATTTATGTCTTACCCATCCATTTTTAATTAATTACACTATGCACATTCAAAATATTATAAAATCTTACATACACATATTTTAATTTATTTTTATTATAATGATTAGTCATAATTTTTCAATAACCTAACTATAGTTAGATTACAAAAAATCTGAGTCGTTCATTATATTATTTTAAGGATATTTAAATATATTTTGAGTGAAAATCCTAAAATCTTAATGTTTAAGTGACAGCAAAGGAAGGAGACATCCGGGACGTGAATTGATTTTAGAACAAATCAGTGTTTTAGTGTAGTATTGAGGAAGAGAAAAATATGTATTATTAAGAGTAAAAATATAATTTTAATAATTTACTAACAGAATATATTTTTTTTAAATAGATTTTGATTAAGTTTTAACTCAAATGTGTATATGTAAAATTTTATAATATTTTAAGTGTGCATAGCGTAATTAACCAAGAATGAATGGGTAAAGCATAAATAAAATTAAATTGTGTAGCATGTAAGTAATTATCCCATTTATAAATTTATTCACATAATTACTTATCCCTAATTTTTTTTTCTAAAACTAGAGATTAAAGAGGCATGAAAGGTTAAATGTCAAATGTGATCGTACTAAAATTTAAAATTTTAGGGGGTGTATACTGCAATTCAGAAAAACACATTACTCTGTCTATTTTAAATCAACTGAATTTATATAAGCATAGCACAATTTTATAAGGAGCAATTATATATATAATATTATATTTCATAAATTTAATAAATTTTATATCTAATTTCCAAAAATTATAAAATTTACTAAGAACTGTCATTAAAAACTACATTTCCATATTTCATTTGTTCTTATTACATTATTCATTCATGATCTTTATTTTAATTATAATAAAAAATTTCAGATTCTAATCATTGATTTAAATAAAATAAAATCTGCTCATTTAAAAGATAGTATTTATTTATTAAAAATAAAATAATGATGATCCAAAATATAGCTGTAATGTATAAAAAAAATATTCTATTTTAAATAATAATATTTATAAATAGTAATAAAATATAATTTATAATTAAATTTTTTTTTATAAATTTTATTATTTTTAAAAATTAAGTATAAAATCAGTAATTATCACACTTTATAATTAGCTTTGAGTCTCCTGGGCTCCCAGCCTAGGGGTGTTAACAATATCCGAAACTCAAAATATCGCTCGGAACTTGTTCGATTTTTGAATTGATTCGAAATCGGTTCGAAAATTTTTAATCGAATTATGACTAAGGGCTTTGGCTCGAAGTTCATTTCGAGTCGATTTTGAGTTAGCCCTAGCTCGCTCGAAACATGATTCGATTTGGCTCGAAATTATATGTTTAACATATATAAATAAAATGTCATTATATATAATTTTGCTAGTAGTTTATTGGTAGAGTGGAGGAAATTTGATTTTTTTCTTAAAATCTAGAGATCAAATCCTCGTAAACATATAATATTTACATATATTTTTTTACAATTATGAGCCGATTCAAATCATAATTCGAGCTAGCTCAAAATCAATTCATTTCAAGCCGAGGTGACTCGAATCATGTCCCATGTCAATTTCGGATCGATTTTGAGCCGAGCCGAACTCAAAATTTTTTATTTCGAAATACCTTCGACTCTCTCAAAATCGATCCGATAACAGCCCCTACAGCCTACTTGAATCTGCAAGCCGTAGTTGAACTGGGTGAGTGGTGGGTTCAACTTGAATCCAATCGAACTCAAATCAAATTAGTTGAGCCTGAACATTTTTTTATAGAAGTTGAACTTTGAAATTGACAAACTGAAAAATGGGTCCAAATAAATGGCATAATCTCAGGTAATTATATGATCTACTCAAACTTGGTGAAATCAAAAATAAGGTTATTGGTTTGCATAAACCTTCAAATTCGATATTATTACTACAAAAATAAATATTCAGGGTGCATTTACTTGGATGTAATAATAATTTCATTTCATTATTATTTTTTATAAAATAATTATTTTAATATTTATTTCGATAGTTATTCTTTTATTATTTTTTATAGATTAAAATTATTATTTCAAAATTACTCTTTTTCACAAGTATATACACATACACATATATATACATGTATATATATGTATGCATCACTATTTGCATATTACATATATATGTATACTTATATAAGCTACATTTATCTAATTATTTGTGTAAAAATAAATTTAATGGTAATAAATAATAAGAAATTTTATTAAATTATATCTATGAGTATTTTAGTACTTTTTCTCTATTCACTTTTTATGTTATATTCTATTTCATCCAAGAAAATAAAGTAATTATTATTCCCTTTTGTATGGAATGATAATTCAATTCTAATTCTATTCTATTTCATTTAAGTAAACGTTCTCACAACGAACTTAAATTCGGTTTAACTAATTAACAAATGTCTCACAAGATTTCAATTAAAATTTTTTTAATTAATATATAAATAGTCTAAATTAAGGGTTTAAAATTCGGTTTCGGTCACTAGATAAAAGTATCATTTCGACAATTTCGATAGTTTTGATAATTTTGGTATCAGCAGTTTTCGTTTCTTCTATAAATTATTTAAACTTTATAAATTTTAATTTAAATTAAATTTATTAATAATAATAATTGCATATTATTTTTGTTTTTTTGGATAAAATTGAGTTTCGGTGGTTTCAACCGAATTTCGGTAGTTTCGGCCGAAACGGTCAAAACTATCGAGCTTTGGCTGAAATCGAAACTCGGTGGCTTTTTTGTATCGATTTTAATGAAAATTGATACGAATTTATTAAGTTTTGATAATTTTAACTGTGTTTTAAAAGTATGGTGTAAATCTAGAAAAAGGAGACCACATAATGTGTGTACCTGTACATTTTATGCACCGCTGCAGCGTGCGGTGCAACCGTGCGGGCCAATGCCCCAAAACGTTGGCACAAATTTGAGCCCTCGGATAGAAAAAAATAAAATAAAATCTTTTCTATAAAATAAAATCATACTTGAATGCTATAAAATCTAATTTTTGTGTTTAGTAATTGAAAATTCACATTTAAATACGATTTTTTTTTTAAATATGGGCACCAGTTTTGGCAAAAATGTTATACGAAAATATATATTTTATAAAAAAATACATAGACTCATGCATACAAGTATACTTAGGTACATAAATGCATTAATAAACAAACTAATATTAAAAACTACACACATAAATATATAAAGACCTACTTATAACGATCAAATATAGTATATATACAAATAAAAATGTACCTAAATATTTATTTAGGTAATACATGCACATATAAATGCATAAATATATACATTATCTATATATAATTGTAGTACATAAGTAAATATTAACTAAAATTCAACGTTGAATCCCAGCCGTCCACGTGGCTCCTTAAAGAGGCTATACTTAATCTTTGCTTGGTAGGTTTCTAGCTTTGCAGAATGATAATTGACCTCTGCACCTTCCGGAGATGACACCCCAGCTGCACCATCCCCACAAACATCGGCCACGATGATTGAACGCTTGCTCTGTATAACATCGGGCACGATGTTTCTCCGGCTCCTACAACCATCGACCGTGATGGTTGAATGCTTGCTCAGCATAACATGGGGCATGATGTGTCTCCGGATGCCATTCTCCCCCTTTAATATACTAATCCCTTTGGCAGAACATCAAGTACCGGTAATCTCAAAATCCACATTTTGCCATCAACAATAAATATTAAAAATTAAAAGATATGTGCATAAAATTGACGTGGGTGCCAAAATTGTGGAGCAGGTGAAAGATCTTGCTTTGCATATTGTTATTTTGATGAATACAATAAGTTTCAAGAATGGACTTGGGCGTTACTCTCTAATAATATTGTTGCTTGGCTCTGTTTGGTAATAAGAAAAAAAAGAAGATTTTGTTAGAATTTTTAGTCATTTTTGAAAAATATGTATGATGTTAAATAAAGTAAGTTGGTTATATTAAAATTTGTGTAGGATGTAAAGTAAAGTTGATTGATTTATTGAGAATTGTATTGGATGTGAAATAGAGTGATTGTTTAATGTTGGAATTTGTGTGAGATGAAATATAAAAGAAATTTTAAATTTTTTTAAAATAAATTTAAGATTTTGGCCATGACTAATTTTAGCCATGATTTTTAGCCTATTGCCAAACAGGAAAGTATAAAAATTTTGGCAATTTTATTATATGGTATCACATTAATTTTTTTACCTATGTGATATAACTAGGGCTTTTAGAAGTTTTATGTTACAACAAAACAATTTGTATTAGTGCTAATCCAAGTATTCAAATACTATATAAGTTGAACATAAATATGTATATTTATAGTTTATAAAATTATGTAAAAAATTTCATTTTATAGTCTAGTACGGAAAAATACTTTTGTTGGAAAATCAAAATTTGGATTTAAATAAGGTAATATAGTGCCTAGGAACGTAATTAATTTTTTGTGCATAAAAGTTTTATTTTTGTATATTATCACAAGTATTATTGATAGGAGCGAGAACGATCTAAGTTCGAGCTAAGCCAAGTATAGCTTAAGCTCGATTCATTCTCAATTCGATTCGAATCCGAATTGACTCGAGTTCAGTGGCGAAGCTAAGATGTCAAATTAGGAGAGTCAAATAAATTATTTATAACAATATTATAACAATCAGGAATGCAACTGCACCCCCTGATGCTAATGTGGCTCCGCTACTGCTCGGGCACTAACCTAACCTAACTTTATCTTTAAAATATTTAGAATATAATTTTTTTTTTTTTAGAATTTGAATTTAAGTTAATTGCATTCATAAAATTATCTAATATATATTTTAATTACATTTAATACATATATATATTAGTATTAAATAATTATAATCAAATTGACTAAATATATTATTAATATTTTAAAAATAAACATTGAAGGAATTGAATTTGATTTAATCGGATTGTAGCTGATAAATTTATTTAATTTTAATTGTTGAGTGCCTTATCAAATACGAGGATCAAGCCCACTGAAGGGATGGTCCTCCGAGCCCGGGGGTTAAAAGACGGGCTTGAGCCTCTGTCCTTCCGGTTTTAAACTCAAACGAGATCCAAAGCGCTGGGCTGTTGTGCGAAGGGTTAGGGTTGAGGCTTTGGCGGCCGTGAGTTGGCTTCCGGGGTGGAGGAAGAGTCAGGCAGAGGGAGTCGGGAACTTCGGGGCTTCGTTTCTTCTCGGATAAGGGAAGGGGGGATCTGTCGTGTCGCGATAAGGTTGGTTTGATTTCGTTTGATGTTCTTGATTTCCTGTTCAATCTAGTTGTTGTAAAGCTTCGCTGCTAAGGTTTTTCTTCGGTTTGAGGGAGTTCACCTGATGGACAAAATTTTCAGGGTTGGTTAAAACATCAACGTAGTTGGATTCTTGGGTGGAAGTGGGTGATAGCGTTCAATTTCTGCAACAACTTGTCTCGGAGAATCAATAGTTTTAAGTTTTCATTAAGTATTTCTTGTAGCCCAAAATTAGGGTTTTTGGCAGTTCATTCTCTAGGTGAATTTTTGTGTGTGGAGATTTCTCTGGAAGAAATCTAATAGGATTTTTGTATGATAAAGTTTGCAGAATTAGGTCTCGCTATCTCATGACAATTTTTTTGTGAGATAACGGTTTTTGTTTTCATTTTGATTGCGTATTGACTTTGAAATTTTCTTTCGAATGGCAATAGAGGATTTTTTCCCTTTTTTTCTTTTGTAATGTATTGGCAATAAATTGTATTGACCTTTATGCTGAATAAATTTATTTTAAGGTTCATAGATCGAAAAATCTATTCTTGCCGAATTTAGTGAGAATGATATAGTCTTCTTTCTTTACACCTACTGGGAGTTTGGGACAACTGATCCTTTACTTCCTGTATGCTGTTCCTTTTATGTAGATGATTTTGCTATTTGTTTTATCCTCGTTATTGGATCAAATTCGTTGTGACCATAAATATCTTGCAGATGGCAGCACATGCTCTATCCACCGAGGCAATCGCATTGACTGAGAAAAAGATGGACATGACTTTAGGTGTGATCCAATGTTTAATGTTGTCTTAAAATTCTGCAATATGGCGACTAAATATTGAGGGAGGCATCTGTTTTATGGGTTCCTTGTTTCTTTTGTAGATGACATTATCAAAATGTCAAAGAAAGCTTCTTCTAAGGGCAAACAGCCTCCTAGGGCTTCAGTGAGTTTTGTTGTTATTTAGTACTTTTCTTTTCTTTCACTCAAGATTACTGATGCACCTTATAGTGCAATGAATTCTTACGTTGATGCTTTTCATTACCTTCTCCTTATAGAATAAAAGCCAGGGAGGCTTGAACGACCGAGGTGCACAACGCAGCGTTAAAGTCCAGAGGTTTTTGAACTCTAGGTCATCAATTAGACAGGTAGCAAAATGCCCATCCTGAAGCTCTCCCAGGTGCTACCCTCATATTATTCTAACATTTGAATGTCTATTACTCATCATATTATGGTGAAATCCTTTTTTAGGGAGTGCTTGCTCAAAGGAGGACAAATTTTAAAGGGAATCAATTTCCATTGACAACTGAGGTTGCAAGAAGGGCTGCAGTTGCGCCTATTAACAATATCATCATCAACCCAAGAAAGCAAAGGTTAGGACATTTCAAATCATTCAACTTTTGTTTAGCTAGTTTTAGGAGTGGCATCTAGTCAAGCTCCAGTGGTTCTAATTCAACCAAAAATCAGAGTCTTTCATTTTATCTAGAAAAATAAGTCATTTTTAAGTAGAGTTTCATTTGAGTCAATTAAAACATTCAATTTTGAGTTGATCTTTTTATTGATTCTAGGTGAGTTTTTTTTTATTACATTTATATACGTTGATTTCACTTTTCCTAACCTCTTTATACACTTTAAGAACTTCGTTGAAATATACGTTTGCATATATACAACCACAATGCATATGCTTATGCATAATTGTAATTGGAGTTTGTTTTTGAGATGAATTAATTTAGTCTCGAGTGTTTATCTTCTGGTCACATGAAATTTGACTCTGTTTAGAGTCGATTGAAATTGACTGATAATCAAGCGAGTTTAGAGTTTCCATCATAATTGTCAGCTTTTGTAGGCTTACATTTCTTATCTAACATATGTTGTATGTCTGATATTTTACAGGTAATTCATGATTTTGTGAAAGATGACACTTGAAGCTGCTTTCATGTAGTATGTGTGGTATTGGAGTAATGTAGACACCATCAAATCAGAACATCAGCCAAAATAGCAGCTAATTGATATTTTGGGTTTGCAGTAATTGGATTTGTCCTGTTTGGTACTGGAATTATGATTTGGTTGCTAAATGAGGTTTAGGGATCTGTCATTTCTTCCTTCTCTGACACGTTCAAGGTCTTAGGTTTCAAACATTGGTTTAGTAGTGACCAGTCTCTATGATCGCTTAATTTCTATATTCATTTTGTCAGTCCACATGCTACTTGTGAATTACATGATGGATGTGTAAAGATTTGCTGCTGCCCAATCATTGCCATGGATTTTTGATGTTGAATTTGGAGCTTTGATACACCATACCTCTGGATGAGTTTGCTGTTTTCAACCTTGAAATTTTAGTACCAGTAGCAACTTGGTTGCCTGGATTTCTGTTGCATTAAATGCAAAGTTTGTCATCTGCCTTCATTTATGTTGAATTATTTGCAGAGCAGGTTTGGCATTTTGATATTTTCAATGCTTTTGTCTATCCTCAGAAGCTTATTAATGCTATGGTTTGTGTACTTGGCATCAGTTGAGCGGTAGCTGTATTGCTTGTCCTATTTGACTAAGAATCACAAACATCTTGAGAAGGCACATAGAGTGGATATTCCAGAAAAGGGTTGAATTATCTGCTGATGTTTTGCGGATCATTTGATATGAGGACCAGGGCATCAATGCTTGTTGACTTGTGGAAATATGTTGGAAATAGTTTAGGTATAGAAATTCTGAAGGACCTTGGGAGTTTCACGCATGACTGGATGATTGGTTCTTATAACCGTCAGTGAAGTAATAGACAGAAATCATAAACTTTAGTTTTGACCAATCAATTTACAGTTTGAAAACGTCCAGTGTGATATGTTTAAATGTTGGATGCCTGTGGATAACTTACCCTCCCTTGAGGTCTCTCACGAGTTGTAGAACACCTTGCTTTGCTGTTGTTGCAGATTTTTGCGATTTGCTGGTGCATCTATGCAGGTTGACATTTTCATGTTTAGACTTTAGAGAGAAGATTGTCTCAGAGAAGGAAATAACTGAGTCGACAAGAACTCTAAATGACGGAGATAGTTTTACCATTTTGAACTGTTAATTATCTTGTTACGCAAAAGCTGTCTGGATCCATTAGGGGAAGGAGATAACGGTTAGTGGAGAATCCATGTGATCTACAGCTTGATTTTTTAGTGGAGAATCTATGTGATTCACTGCTTGATTTTAGAATCTCTTTAGGAGTTAAAGGGTATTACTGGCTTGCAAATTTCCTGTGAGATTGTTATCTACTTGAAACAGATCATATTGCTGGTGTTATATGGTTTTCTAACAGGATCTATTCTGCACTCCCGATTTACCGTTACATTTCTTTTGAATGAGGGACACTCCACAACTGGTCTAGCTGTTTACGATTTATTCATGCATAGAGAGAGATTTATTTTTACTCTGGCTGAGTTTTAACATAATGGTGAAATTTCACCCACAATTGGGTTACGGTAAGTTGGGTTCTTCTGCATTTTTTTCAACGCCAATGATTGCTTGTGCTATGCAGGATTGCAGCTGGTTTGATACAAAGGAGTGCTGGTGATGGTAGATTTGCTGGAAAGGTATGTTGTTTATCCTCTTTATTTTGGGGTGATACATACTGGCATGCGGATGTAAACTGGCTTGACCAGGTAGATTGTTTCTGGAAATTATTTGTTTTGTTACTCCGTGTATGCTTGCTAGTGGAGAATAATGGTGTTTTGGTACACCTTCTAATTAGTGTTTTATGGGTTTTAGCTAGTTTCAGTTTATGATGATTATGAAATTTTTATTTTGATAAATTAAAAGGGAAATCTGAGTAAAATTTATTGAAGATGAAATTATAGAGATAGGGTTGTATGGTTTGAAATGTTATAGTGCGTAAAAGATGCACTGTTATGATATGTGAAAAGTTTTAATTATTAAGAAGGCATAATGAAACCATAGTTCCAAATTATTCTAGTTAGAAAACACTCAAATTGACATTTCAGACATTGTATTCAACAAAATCTACAAGCTTGATGCCAAACTAGTTTGGGTCATCTACATAAGCTTGTCTTCTCATTTAGCTCTATATTTAGTACAAGTGGGTGAAGGTCATTTCTAGTGGTCTTATGAGTTTTTTGTTTTCCCTTCTCTTTCTTTATCATTTGATCTACTCATTTACATTTAAAGGCATATAGAGGCAAACAATGAACATGATTGAATTCCAAGCTAAAGGTGCGACTGCCACCCGCTTTCTATTACAATCACTTCTAATGTAGTCCATTATAATGTGAACAAACATCCATGCTAGGACCCATTTGGCTCAGTGCCAAACAAGTCCTCATCCTAAGTTTTTATTTTTATTTTTTTACTTTAATTGATAAAATATATAAAAATTATATTATTCTCCATCTCACACAAATTCTAATATTAAAAATTACTTTATTTCACATCTCACATAATTCTTAATAAATTAATCAATTTTAGTTCACATTCTACATGTTTTTTTATGAACTAACTCCCTTTATTTTCAATCATAACTCCTTTTTTAAAACCCCCAAAAAGTTTTCCTCCTCACCCATTTTGGCATCATGCCAAACGAGTCCTTAGTATCCGCACCACTACTACTTCGAATATTTGGATGTCTTACTACTTAATTCCCCATTATTTTCTCTAATATATTTTAGCTTATCTGTCCACAAATATATGAAAGTTTTCTTTTAACTTTGTAAGCATCTTTCTGTTGCGTGGAACTCCTATTACATTTTGTTACTTCAACCATCTTGCTTTTATTTTGTTATTACCTTTATATTTTCATTGTTGTGGAAAATGAACGCCTATGTTGGAACTATTGTCATCTAATATTGAATATAATACATTGTTCAATTAGTCTAAACTAAATAATTCAGATTATAGCAAGTGACGCTTGAAGTTAATCCCCCGTTTATGCTTCTCTGAATGCCTGATATGCACTCTGCGTTTGTGATCCCTAGTTATTTTCTTTCTCGACTTCAACTTTGTGCAGAAGGACGCTATGACTAACAAACAGAAACCTAAGACCTTGGATGCTCTCTTCGCGGGCATGAAGGAGCAGAGAATAAGAACTGTGTCCCAGCAGATGGCTGTGCGCTTCCAGGGTCGGGCGGTGGCTCAGAGAAATGGCCGTGGTGGTTGGCAGCAGCGGCGAGGTCGAGGTGGGGCTGCAGGTGCTGGTTCTGGTGCTCGTTTCGGCACTTTTGCCAGATGAAAACCTGCTGGATCTCTGTTCAGATCATGTCTTCCATATACTTTTCTCTTGTGTGGGATTTTCGGGGCAGTTTCAAGCATATCATGCTGTCAGCTTAGAAATGTTTGAAACTCTGATATCCGATCATGGTGTTATGTTTCTCTTTTGTTTCTGATGGATTCTCCTCTAAATTTAGGTTTGTTCTACGGTGCTTCTGATGTTATTAGAAGTATTTCTTATTTTTCTTTATCAGTCGTGTTATTTTTTGCATTAAATTTTAGGCTTTGTTTGGCTCGATGGTCAAAATTAGGATCAAAATAGTATCAATTTAAATAAAAATAATAATAATAATAAATAATTTGTTTAATTATTCATGCAAATTTAATATAAAAAGTTATTTTTTGATTTAATTCATTGAATAGTTCAATGGATTCGGAGTTTAATGCACTGAATAATTCAGCTTAATTTATTGTATTGTCTTTGTGGAGTCTTGCAGAACATGCTGTGGCTGTTAGTCCCGGATTTTCGGTCTCCTTTTAATATTATTTAATCGGGAAAAGTTTGACTTAATGTTATATGGGTTAACAGTTATTAGATCAATCTAATTTAAATCTGTGAAATTAAAATATTTTAATTTTAAATTAATCAAATTGTTCTTCTATTTTGTCTTTTGATGTTAATTAAAGCATTTAATAAAAAATATTTTTTCTAATTAATAAGTTAAATTGAATAGAAAAAATTAATCATTTAGGGGATGGTTGGTTTAATGTTATTTTAATGTTATGTTATGTTATTTAGAGAAAGCAATTGTTTGATTTAATAATATTAATAAATAATTTTTAATTAGATTATAAGATTATTAATTAAAAGATGACATTAGATATCATGACTTGCCCTTTTATTAATAATAAATGATCTATTTATACATTATCAAATTATAGAATTTACATGATTAATTTAGAATTTAGAAAAATTTAATTGTATATAAGCTCAAATTAGAGTATTAATTTATATTATATTGATGTTATATTATATTATTTGTGCATTTTAATATTTAGATAATGTTTTATTTATAATTTTTTTATAAAATTATTTACACAGTATTTTCTTAATCTTAATTAAAAATTCAGACAATTTAAAACAACTAACAAATCAATCAAAATATATCAAAAATGGGTTTCATGGACAGTTAATGATTAGTTGGCTTTAATCAAAAGAGTTGCTTATTAATAACGTAATTTGTAAAGAAATTTTCAAAGAAATTGTAAAAAATTATATAATATACAAAATGTATATTTTATCAATTTTTCGCATAACATCTGTATTTTTGTTTTTTTAATATATTTTTAACTTCTAAGATATATATACTAATAAGTGATTTTACATTTACACAATATGCATATATAATAATTATTTGTAATTTGGTCATTCATGATTATTTAGATTGGAGAAATTATATCATTACATATTTCTATAATAATTGGTCTTTTTCACATGTCAATCTTTAACTTCATATTAATTACCGGTTATCATTTTTAAATAAACTTAATCCGCTGCTATTGACTTATTACGAATTAAGTCAAAATACAAATTATAATATTAAAAAGGGATAATTACCTACATGCCACACAATTTAATTTTATTTATGTCTTACCCATCCATTCTTAATTAATTACGATATGCACACTCAAAACATTATAAAATCTTACATACACACATTTTAATTTATTTCTATTATAATGAGTAATCATAATTTTTCAATAAACTAACTATAATTATATTACAAAAAATCAAAGTCGTTCATCATATTATTTTAAGGATATTTAAATATATTTTGAGTGAAAATCTTAAAACCTTAATATTTAGGTGGCGGCAAAGGAAGAAGACATCCTCTTTGTGAATTGATTTTAGGACAAATCAGTGCTTTAGTGTGGTATTAAGGAAGAAAAAAAATATATTATTAAGAGTAAAAATATAATTTTAATGATTTATTAACAAAATATTTTTTTTCAAATAGATTTTGATTAAGTTTTAACTTAAATGTGTGTATGTAAGATTTTATAATATTTTAATTGTGCATAATATAATTAATTAAGAATAGATGGGTAAGGCATAAATAAAACTAAATTGTGTGGCATGTAGGTAATTATCCCTATTAAAAAACAATTAATATTCATTTTTTGTTAACTTAAAATTTTAAATTAATGTGTTCAATCGAGATATAACTCCGATTTGAATTGAGTTAATCAGTTTAGAGTCGAACTCAAATGTTGCGTTTGTTAGCAGACTAAAGCTTGATCGGCACATGTATGAAAAAGATGAAATTTGTGTTTAATACTTCTAATTCTTTTAAGATAGAATTAAAAAATATTCTGTCTTTATAATTAGAAAATTAAAGTTAGATGCAAACAAATCTGTTGGCAAACTTATTAAAAAAAAAAACATTGGTTAAAAAAGGAATTTCATTTCATAAAAAAAAATGAAGAACACAAAAAATGGTCCACATGAGTGAGGCCCAATCCTAACACGCATTATTACCTCAAGAAAAACGAAGAAAAAAAAAAGTAACAAAGGTAGAAAAAAGGCGGGCAGGCGCTCGAGCTTATGAGTTATGAGACATAACATTCATCTAGCGCCGGGTAGTGGTGGTGTGGGTGGTGGTAGTGGTGCCGCCGCCGCCGGAGCCACCGATCCCTACCGCGTTCTTGACGGCGTCCGCCGCCCCCTGGGCCATCTGCTTCACCTGCTCTCCGGTCTGCTGCAGGAAGCCGCCGGCTTGCTCCGCTCCATGCTGCGCCTGCTCCACGATCTCGTTCTTTTTCACCTGCGCATTTCATCAAACATCTGCCGGGCATTAGCAATCATCTATTGCAGGTAGAGGGAAGAGGAGAATCGAGGGACGGGGGTTCGTTGCCTGAGCATGGCCGGCAGCCTGGCCGGCTTGGAACCCGATGCTTGAGCGATCAGCCATTTCGATGGATCTTCGAGATGATCTTCGTCTTCTACGTCTTCTTCTTCGATTGAGTGAGGTGAAGGTCGATGATGGGTAGCGGAGGTATTTATAGGTGATTGAAGGTGTGAGAGAATGAGAAGGTGTGGCTGGGGATGCAAACTCGTGGCTTTGCTGGCTTGTTTAGCGCTCTGGGTGTTCAATGCCGTTTGACGAAGTATTTGTGGATGATGAAGACGAGCTGAGTTATGAGATGAGTCGCCGAGTCGCGAGTGGGCTTGGACCGGAATATCAAGTCAGAGCCCAGCTTGTTAATGGGCTGGGCTTGGACCGGAGTTTCAAGTCAGAGACCAGCTTGTTATTTGGGCTGGGCTTTTTTGTGCGTTTTGCTTGATATTTGCACAATAAAATTTTAAAGATTATATTTGTTTAAATAAAACTCGCGCTGCCCATAATACAGTTTTACTACGGTGGTTCATAGAAATATTTAATATTGACTTGAGGATAACAAGCTAGTAATATAATGCTGTGATTTGTTTATATATGGAGTTTATGAATACATAAAGCACATTATATCTATACTCAGCTATTATCATTCTTTTTATATTTTTTTATTTATCTTATATATCTATTTTATAAGTATGAAAGTATAAATGAGAAAATATGCTTTCATTAAATAAGTCTAAAAAAAAACTTTGCCCATTACTACTCCTTTGCCCTTTCGTAAATCCCAATTCATGTGAACCTATAAAAAATTGTTACTTGCGAGGCACTCAAACTAAGCACAATCATCTTTTTCTTTTACAAAATTTCACAAATTAATTAAATTTTATAGCTTACAAAATTTTAAGATAAAATATTCATTTTATTTCTCATAAATTAATTTTATTTTATATCAAACATAAATTTCAGTATAAAATTTGACTGTGTAGCTGGATCATGTACTCAAAATTCACTAAATTATCACTGAAAAATAAATAATTTGTGTATTTAAAATCAAATTATTCAAAATAGAATCATTTCAGCAAAAAAATTATCTTATATGTTAAAAAAAATCGTTAAATTTTGCAATATTTAATATAAGTATTAGTACTAAAATTTATGATATTTCTATTATAATATTATACTAATTCAGTTATATGATTGATAATTTAATTTGAATCAACTTTAATAATTCAGTCAAAATCAAATAAATTATAATAATTTTCAATTAAATTCATCTCAATGTAAAAACACTCCAATTTAGGAATTGAAATAGACTCATGGCACCCTAATAAATGTTGAAAAAGAAAGAAATTACTTTCAGAAAAAGAAATTATTATCAAAAAAGAAAGAAAAAGAAAAAAATTACAACACGAGAATGGAAATTTTTTTTTCCCCTTCTCCATCATTTCTTTAAATTTTAAATTCCTATCTACCTGCAGCTTACCTCCGAGATCAGATCCGAGCGCCACCGATCTGTCCGATCCGCAGTCAGCACTTGAATCGGAGCACTGATCCGTCGCTGGCGGAGACGGCGACACGGCAGCCAGCCTTCGCCTCGACGGGGTGCGTGAAAAACCTCAGAACCCTAACCCTCCCCTTCACCCTCATCCTCGACTCCACCACCATGCTTATAGCAGGCGATGCCGCCACGGGGAAGGACGGTACAGAGAACCCCGCCTCCATGTACTTGGTTCGGCCGCCGTCGATCTCACCGGCGGGGATGTACATGAATCCTACCTGGCTGCCCGCGTAGATTAGCTGAAGCGAGCTGTCGTAATGGGAGAAGGAAGCACGGTTAGGGTTCCGGACGGCCGCGTACTGCAAGAAATTGAAGCTCGCTGTGCCATTTCCGGAGGAGAATCGAGGGAGTTGGACGGCGGAGACCTGGATCGTGGGCTCGCGAGGCCGGAAGAGGACGAAGAAGACCACCGCGAGAGCGATGGCGACGAGGATGAGGAAGCAAGCGGCCAGTGCGCAGGAAGCGAGAATTGTTCTGCCACCGCCGCGACGTTCGCGATAGATATAGCGTCGGGGAAGAGGGAAGCCGTCGGCGGATTTGTCCATGGCGGCGACTGATCTCTGCAATCTCTACCTTCTCACTCTGTTTGAGAGTGCAGAGTCGGTGGGAAAGGACAGATACGTCATTTTATATCAAGGCAAATAACATCCTGGTCTCGTGTGTTGGAGCCCATTTAAAAGTAAGTATGCATGAAAAATTCATTAATAATTTTTATGCTCTTTTCATTAAAAAAAAATATTTTTATTTGATAGCCGAGGTTGATTCACAATTTTTAGTTGGCTCTAACTCAAGTAAACAATGCGCCGTTGCCGGGTCTCAAGTCCCGGACGAGAAACGCGGAGGGTTGCGTTAGACAGTCGACAACCTGCGTAAAACTTGTCGAATTATTCATGATATGAATCCTTTAGAAATTTGCGCTAAAGCTAGGGCGTTCCCTAGAAGTCACGCGCTGTATTGCCTGAATACAGTGAAAAATGGGCAATGGCCGCTGCATTGACGCCCAGGTATAGTGAGAAGTGAACAAGGGTTCCCACATCATGGACGGATGCGGGTAAAGAAGCTAGTCCATCATACTAGAACTCAAGTCAGTAGGATTAGATTAGGAACTTGGAATATAGGCAGCCTGATGGGCAAGCTAATAGAATTGGTGGATATTATGATTCATAGAAGAATTAATATTTTATGCTTGCAAAAAACAAAATAGATTGGAGAGAAAGCTAAGAAAATTGATAGTTTAAGTTTTAAATTTTGGTACTCTGATAAGAATAAAAATAAGAATGGAGTGAGTATAATTCTAGATAAAAGCTTGAAGGATCACGTAGTGAAAGTTAAGAGAAATTGTGATATAAAAATTATAATTAATAGAATGATTATTAACATTGTAAGTGTGTATGCTCACCAAATAGGTTTAGATCAGTAGATGCGAGCATAAAGAAAGTTTTTTGGAATAATTTGGAAGAGTTAATACAAGAGATGTCTCAGGAGAAAAGATTATTTATTGGAGGATATTTAAATGAACATATTGGAAGTGTTGCTGATGAATTTAATAGCATTCATGGTGGATATAATTTTGGAGAGATAAATGAGGAGGGTAAAACTATTTTAGAATTTTTTTAGCATATGATCTTGTAATTGCTAATACTTTATTCAAGAAGAGAGAGGAGCATGTTATCACGTACAAGAATGGAACTTCAAAATCTCAGATTGATTATTTTTTTATAAGAAAATGAGATTACTTGGATTGTAAAGATTGTAAAGTCATTCCAAGTGAATGTTTGACTACCCAATATCTATTAATGGTTTTAAATTTCGAGGTAAAGTATTGGAGAAGAAATAATAAGTCAAAATTTTATCCTTGGACTTAATAATGGAATCTAAAGAATGAGAACAGATGTATATTTAAGAAGAATGTTTTAGAACTTGGGCAATGGAACATTAACTAGAAAACTAATCTTATGTTGTTGACAGTTGCTAATTGTATCCGTAAAGTGGGGAAGAATGTGCTAGGAGAATTCAAAGGAATGATTCCAAATAATAAAGATACTTGGTAGTGGAAAGATGATGTACAAGAAAAATTAAGGAGAAGAAGATTTGTTATAGAGATTGATTTAAAAATAAAAATAAGGATAAGTGGGAGAAATATAAAGTGGCTCGATGAGAATCTAAAAAAGAGTAGACAATGCAAAAAATATGACTTTTGAGGATTCGTATAGCTAGACACTCAAGAAGGAGAAAGACAATTATATAGAATTGCTAAGACAAGAGATAAAAAAACTAAAGATTTAATTAACGTAAAATATATTAAAAATGAAGATCAAAAAGTACTTTTTATGGAAAAAATATATTAAAGATAGATGGATGAGTTACTTTCAATAACTTTTCAATGAAGATTGTGAAAATTCAATTGATCTTACGGAACTCGGCACCCCAAAAGAAAATAAAAATTACTCTTACATCTGACGTATTAGTAAAGCTGAAGTCTGGAAAGCTTTAAAGAAGATGAAGCATAAAAAAGCAATAGGACCAGATGACATCCCAATAGATGTTTGGCAGTGCTTAGAAGATGAAGGAGTTTCTTGGCTCACTAAATTATTTAATATGATTTTGAGGACTAAAATGATGTCAAATGAATGGAGAAAGAGTATATTAGTACTTATTTATAGGAATAAAGACAATATATAAAATTGTGTCAATTATAGAGAAATTAAATTAATGAGTCATACTTTAAAATTTTGGAAGAGGGTGATTGAACAAAGATTACGTTATAATACTAAAGTATTAGAGAATCAGTTTGGTTTTATGCCAGGTAGATCTACTATAGAAGCCATTCATTTATTAAGAAGTTTAATGGAGAAGTTTAAGGAGAGAAAGGAAAATCTCCATTTGATTTTATTGATTTGAAAAAAGCTTATGATAAAGTCTTAAGAGAAGTACTTTTGAGAGTTTTAGAAAAGAAAGGGATTTGCACTGCTTATATTCAAGTTATTAAAGACATGTATAAATGAGCTGTTACTTATGTACGGACACAAGGAGGTTTGACTACGGATTTTCTTATTACAGTTGGATTACACCAAGGCTCGGCTTTAAGTTCGTATCTTTTTGCTTTGATTATGGAAGTTATGACTAAACTTATCCAAGATGAGGTGCCTTGGTGTATGCTCTTCGCAGATGATATTGTCCTTGTTGAGAAAACTAAAGAAGGAGCTAAAGCGAAACCAAAGCTTTGGAGAATTGCTCTAGAGTCTAAAAATTTTCATCTCAGTAGGTCAGAAGTTGAATATATGAAGTGCACAATTAGTCAAGAAAGAAATACGCTTTAGATACTTTGGATCAATCATACAAAATGATGGTGAAATAGATAATGACGTTATTAGCAGGATGGGTAAAATGGAGAAATGCTTCTGGTGTGTTGTGCGATAGAAAAATCTCATCCAGAATTAAGGGTAAATTTTATAAAACTCTGGTGTGTTGTATGATATATGGTGCTGAATGCTAATCTGTAAAGAGAAAATATATGAATAAAATAAATATTGCAGAAATGAGAATGCTAAGATGAATGTGTGGATATACATGAAAGGATAGAATGGGAAATAAGTATATCCGAAAGAAAGTTGGTGTTGCACCAATTAAGAATAAACTTAGAGAAAGTCGGCTTAGATGGTTTGGACACCTAAATCGTAGGCCGATTGAAGCTCCAATTAGAAAAATTGAGTTATTGGCTTTTGCCTATGTATAAAGAGGATGAGGAGACCAAAGAAGACATGATAATAAACTATAAGAAGTGATCTTAGTTACTTAGACTTAGATAAGAATTTGATAACTGATAGAGCGCGATGGAAATAAAGGATTCATATAGCCGACCCCACCTAGTGGGATTAAGGCTTGGTTGTTGTTGTTGTTGTTGTCTAACACAAGTAAACATTAACTATGTTAACACCTCGATTTAAACCCTACATATATAGCTTAGGACAACTAAGCAATGAGGTAGAACATATTAAAGATCAATGCCACATGATTAGAAATTTATCTTATGTTACGCACATAATAGCATAGAAAATTTCGTTCCAACTTCTCCTCACAATGGCTGGAGAATCGAATTTCTGGTGACTTGATCTTTCTCGTGTGAGCCTCACGAAACCCTATGTGGTGTGGCATCTGAATGCAATAATTTCTTTTGTTTGAGAGATGCAAGTGAGTGGTTGGGAAAGGGAAGGTACATTACATCTTGACCTCTTGCAGGAGCCTATTTGAAAGTAAATAGGCACGATAATTCAATCATAGTTTTTACACTTATTTGATTTTCAAGGTTAATTTACATTTTTTAGTTGACTCTAATACACAGTAAAATTTTATAATGTTAGCACATCAATTTGAGCCCTACATATATTGCCAATGACACGTCAGCAATTAGGTAGAACATATCAAAAGTTAAAATGTATAAATTTAACTCACACTTACTATTAAAAGAATTACCATAGTAGAGCCCAAGTTGAGCATAATATATAATCAATGAATACCTCCTAACTAAAAGGTCTAGGCCAATGGGTAAGTAATGCAAGTGGGAAGGTAGGATTCTATATGTAATTAAACTTGATTAACTTTAATATCAAATGTGATGCAAGTGGGGGAGGTATAGACCTAAAAGTAACTAGATTTAATTAGCTCTGATGCTAAATGTGATGTAGGTACGACATGTGGCGGTCGTACAATATATGTAAGTGATTGTTTTATGTATGAATGTAATTTGATATCCTTGTAGAGTTCAGAGAAAACTAACTTGAATTCAATAAAATCAAGTAAAGTTGATTTTGCAGTTAATTTGATGAGTTTTATGGTGATGATGCTATAGTAAATCACATATACAAGAATACTGCATGCACGAAAATAGAATCTTCGCAAGAGTTTAACGAATGTAGAAAATGTGCACGATGGGATTTGTTAAGCGAATGATTTAATAAAATAACAGGAGCATTATACTATAAATAATATAAAAAGACACAATACAAATATTTGATGAGTAAAATGAGAATTTGTAAGTTATTCGTATAGTCACAATTAAGATAGGAGATAAGAAATATAAAATGAGAATAACAAGCTTGGCGCAAAAAATACGATAAAAATAGATGATCGATTATAAATAGAATGAAATAAAGTATAAAAAATAGAATAGAGGTACAGAGCTGCGACGAGTTGGTGGTCAATTTGACTGTTTTTCAAAGTTGGGATGCCTCTAATTCTTCCTTAGCGTTAGGGTGTTGCTAGAAGCATTTTTCACAATGACAGGAGCTTAACGCTCAAAAAATCATTGAAATCGAACTTCTAGAATTCTAAAAATGACCTTCGAAAATTTCATTTATAGGGAGGGGAGGTTGCCAAGGTTGCCATGGTCAACCTCCCAACATGACTCAAAGCAGGGATGGGTCCAGGTGCTGGTCAATGGTCCCAGGCCTTTTTTTTTTTTCATTTTTTCCTCCTCTCTCTTATTTTTTTCTTTTTTTTTCTTTTTTTTTTCAAACATGCAAAACGAGAGAATTGTATGTAATACATAACATATACATAAATACAATTAACGTCCTATGCAGGGTTCCTCAATTATACTTGTGTTTCATTAGCGCGGGAAATATCAAGGATGCCTTGCATTAGTAAGAATCTTCAATTATATATTAAGACCATAACTTGTAGTTAATATTTAATGTAGGATAAGTCTTCTTATATATCCCAACAAATCACTAACTCACATAAGAATCCATCCATATTAAATTTTTCTTCATCTAATGTGTTATTCAAGGGAATGCATTTCAAAGCCCACTTACTCTTGTAATTTTTCAACCATAGTAAAAATCACAAGTGCCATAAAAGTATAATCCGCATGAACTTGACCCATATAAGACCTAATTGAACCATTAGCTCTGATACCAGTTATTAAGGAATTATCATAGGGGAGCCTATGTTGGGCTTAACATACAATTGATAAACATTTCTTAACTCAAAAGTCTAGGCTGATGGGTAAGGATTTTCAATTGAATATTGACATAGCTTATGTTGAATATTCAATATAGTATAATTCTTCATGTATATTTCAATCGCCTGCCCATGGGACTAGCATGAGACAAGTAGAGAGTCAACCTCGTTAGGCTCACATGTAAATGATCAAGTCATTGGCAACTCGATTCTCCATCCCATGTCGAGACTACTAACTCTACGAAACTTTATCTACGTAGGCAGTATAACGGTAAATATTTCTCTCATATGTTAGTACTGTACATTTTTGGAAGCATGACCTCCATTGACAGTAGCTCGCTAATATTAATTGCCTACAGTACCTTGAGCTACTAGTCTGTATTAGCACCGCAGGCACCACCATCCACAGGAGGATATACCAGTAAACTGTAAACCTAGAACACCAAGAACACCTCTAATGGCTCTATCTTTCGGCAAGCTTCAATGAATAATGACCCAACACTCGTCATGAAGCATAAATTTCTTAACTCTTCCTCACTACTCAGGATTTGAAACCATGTATGAAGTCAACGTAAACAATCATATGCGTTTAAGTTCAACATACGGCTTTGTAACTCGACAAGCTATTTTGTGGAATCAACTCCTCTCCTCTCATGTAAACTTCCCGACCTTTTTGTAATTAAGTGACAGTGAGATCTTTAATTTAAAAGTAGTATAAAATTTAGATAACGTTGATATATAGATAGCATTGAATTAAGCATCTTCTTAACGTCTTTCACTTTCGCACTTATATCCCCCTGCGAATTTTTACTATTTTTGTTTCCATGTTGATTTAGCTAACTTCTAATTTCTTATTTTTACCTTCAAGAAATGTATAGTTGAAGCTTATCATATTTCAATGAAAATCATCTTATATTTGTACATAGCTCAACCAAACTGAGTATGAATTTTGCTTTTCAAAGAATTAGTAAAAGATTTTAAAGTATTTTGTTTAAATAGAAGTGCTTTTAAAATTATATCACATTAAGAAAGTATTTAGTTTAATGTTATTTTAGTTTTATATCATATTATTTAAAAATAATAATTATTTAATTTAATAATATATATGAATAATTTTTTAAAATATCACCTAAAAATAATATTTAAATTATAAAACATAATGTTAATATAATATCAAATCAAATGTCTTTTAAGATAAATTATTATGATGAGGCCTATATGAAATGATGTAGAAATCTCAGAGAGTTTCAACTGATTCAAAAACTTAATAAAGCTTAATTGTTAGCTGACTGTGATCTTAGGTATCCTGTTGTAATTTTACCCTTCGCAGAGAAAAGATTGAGGGCGAGGGGAGGCCTGGGAGGCTGGGAGGGAGCAAGGAGGAAATGCATGAAGGGAGTTGGTAGGAGGGCACTTTAGGCACATGCTTTGCTTATTAAGATGATTGTTAAAAATTAAGCATAATTAATTAATTATTTATTTTTATTAATTAACAAACTAAGTATGTTTTTCCCGCAAATGGCGTTAATACCCACACATGGGTAACTCCTAAGGCTCTATTTGGTTGGAGGAAAAAAAAATATAATTTAAAAAAATTTTGTGAAATTTTTTAGAAAAATGTGTATAATGTGAAATAAAGTGAGTTAGTTATATTAAAAATTGTGTTGGGTGTGAAATAAAGTGATTGTTTAATATTAAAATTTATGTAGGATGAGATATAAAATAATTTTTAAAATTTTTTTAAAAATAAATTTAAGATTTTAGTCATGGCTAAAATAAGATATTTTTTTAGCCAGTTGTCAAACAGAGCCTTAGGAGTAGAAGTCGCGACTTCTTCTAAGTTATTTTTTAATATTTTTTTTATTATAAATATAAAATTATTTTTTTTAAGTTTATTTGTATATATAATTTAAATATACAAAAATAATTAGATAATTATACATAAACATACAAATGTAACTCTACATTTATTTTTTGTGAGAGCCAAAGTTAAGTTAAACTTTACTTAAAATATATTTTGATTCTTTTATGTGATTTAATACAATTTAATTTGAGTTTAAATTGAGTCAAAATTTAAGTCAGTTACAAGTAATTTTGAATAATGTTCACAACCCTACCTCCTACACACTTTAATAGAGAAAGAAACATAATATTAGGAATAATCTCATATTTAAATTTTATTGAGTGTTTTCGAAAGTATAAAAGTATGAGTTTTATATAAGAGATTAGAGCCTTAAGTAAAACTAGAATAAAATCAATTAAAAATGTAAAAAAAATTTCCCAATTTATATTAGTCAGTATTTTCAATTTCACATAATCAAAATATAGAATATATGAAAATAAAACAAAACATTATTAAAAATTCAAAAAAATTCTTAAAATTGCTTAAATTTTTTATAAACTATGACGTGGAAGTAGGAGAATATAAAGAAAAATTCTAAAAAATTTTCCGAAATAAAATTAGTAATAATTATAACCTATAGCTTTCAATTTGTGGGTCATGCACATATAACTTTTTAACTGCTTCTTAGAATT
This sequence comes from Apostasia shenzhenica, assembly GCA_002786265.1. Lineage (NCBI taxonomy): Eukaryota > Viridiplantae > Streptophyta > Magnoliopsida > Asparagales > Orchidaceae > Apostasia > Apostasia shenzhenica. The sequence continues at coordinate 6,084,984 of KZ451950.1, forward strand.
TGATATTATTTATTTTGCGTAAAATCTTTTTTTGGAAGACGATAAGATTCTGGTAACTCTTACACGATGTTGTTACCAAAAAAAAAAAAAATCTTGCACAATGTTGGTATAAGCGTTGACTTGTGCAGAACTCTTTAGATTCACATGAATAAGATTTAAATTAGATTCATTTATCGTGTTTTTCCACTCTTGGTATGCCATCTTTAAATATTTATTTCATTGTGTTATTTATTGTTTTTCCATTCTACTTATTGCTGAAAATTAATGTAGGTTTTCGAATGTTAGTTATTATAGTTTTAATTTAGTTACATATATTAGTTAATGTAATCTTAGTAATTTCATTCTAATATTGCCTAATTACTGTTGAAAACTATATTTCCCTTGTGCTATTTTATTGTGGTAAATTCATTTTCTTTTCTAAACTAAATAACTTTATGTTGAGATATGTAGTTGAGATTAATTGTTTTTAGAATAAGTTCCTAAAAGGCTGTTATTGCAGAGATTTAGGCCCTGTTTGACAATGAGCTAAAATTAATCATGATCAAAATTTTAAATTTATTTAAAAAAAATAAAAAAATTATTTTATATCTTATCTCACACAAATTACAACATTAAAAAATCACTTTATTTCACATCCAACGCAATTCATAATAAATCAATCAACTTTATTTCATATCCTACACAATTTTTAATATAATCAACTTACTTTATTTCACATCATACACATTTTTCAAAAATCACTAAAAATTTCAACTAATTTTTTTTTCTTATTACCAAACAGAACCTTAAACTCATATTTATCACATTCTAGTTGATTTAATATTATATTAGTATTTTATCCACTGCATTCTTTTTTTATAATTTAAAATAAATAGATAAAAATTATATGAATTTTAAAATTAAAGATAATAATTAATATATAATTATATATATTTGGACTTTTTAAAATATATTTTATTTATTTTATGTATATAGAAATTTATAATAATAATATAAAGATATTAAAAAATTAATAAATCTTAAATTAAAAATAAATTTGTAACCTTACGTATAAATAAATATTAAATATTTAAGAAAATAATGATTAACTCAATTAAAATTTTTAATTTATTTTTAAAATTCTAAATATTATCTTTTAATTAATAATTTAATAAATTTATAAAAAAATATTTATATATGATATTAATTAAATAATTATTTTCTCTAAATAATACAATATAAAATTAAAATAATATTGAACCAAATGGCTTTTAATAGAACATAGAATCTATATTTAGAATCATTAAATTTAATTTAAATTTCAGGAGAATTTATATTTACTATTTTGCTATTATGTAAAAAATAATAATTTAAAAATACTTTCATATAAGTTAGTTATTATTCTGATAATATGTGTAGGATGTAAAATAAAATTAATTTTAAATATTAAATTTTATGTGTGATATGATATGTCTGTTTAAAATTAAAGCAAATTAATTTTGAATTGTCAAACAAATAGAGTAAAGAATTGAATGTATTTAAACTCAATTATATTTAAATTATTTCATGATTTTATCTATTTATGATAATGTAATATAAATTAATATACATAATGAACTACAAATATAATGAAAATTTCAAAATGCATGAAGTCAATTTAAATTCAAAAGTCAACTAAAATTAAAATTTTAATCTACAGCAGTCGAGTTTAATTTACAATTAAAATATTTAATTGATGGTACATAACACAAAATGTAGCCATCTATTAGTGCTTTGTTTTAAATTCAAATTTCCAGATTTTGGTCCTAAATTTTAATTCTTTAAATCGACTCCTTGCAAAATTAGAAATTAATCATAGTTTTTATAATAATAATTATAGTTTAATCTTCAAATTTTTTAATTTTAATTCATTATAATAAAAATTATAATTTGAATATATTCTTGTCGAAATTATTATTTGTCCACCTATTTTTTTTTATTTTTGATCTTAATTTTAATTCCATAAACTTTATCCCATATTAATTTTAATCTTAAATTTTAATTCCTTAAAAGTCCTTCGTATAAAAATTATAATTTAGTCTTAAATCTTTAAATAAAATTTATAATTTGATATCTCATTTTCTTAATTTTTGATGTTAAACTTTAATTTTTTATAATAAAAATTATAATTTAATTATGCCAATTACACTTATTCTTAATCTGAAAACCTAATAATAACTTCAAATTTGTCTTCTATTTGTCTAGTTTTAAGTCTTAATTCCTTATACTTAATTTTTTTTAAAAATTATAATTTAATCTTCCTTAGACTTTTAATTTTAATTTCAAGTTATAAAATTTATTATTTTATTCTTTGATTTTATTAATCTTAATTTTATATTCTAAAAAATTATAATTTATCTCGGACTTATATTTTAAAAATTTATAATTTAGTTCTTATTGTTTTCTTATTCTTGATATTAGTTTCTTAATTTTAGGTTCTAACAATTAGATTTTTCAGCTATTTTTAATTTTTTTTATTAATTTCAATACAAACTTATTTCTAACTCAAAATTTCATAACTTGTTGTAAAGCTTATTTTATTACACGAACACAGTAATTTATTAAATAAATTTAATTAATAGGAAAATATAATAATTATCATTAAATCAGCTAACTTAATTTGACTACTGGATTTTACAATTTTTATATTTCTTGATTTCAATCTATTATTTATATTAATTAAAATTTAAATGTGATATTATTTTGATGTTATATTATATTATATAAATATTATTATTGCATATAGGTATTATATTTTGACTGATAATTTCAAGATAATATGTCCTACTGAATGCTCACTTTAACAAAAATAATATATTTTTAAAATAGACGCTCGGGTATGTAAGCTAATTACACAATTATGTGAGGCGTTAAATAAATTTATTAAATTCTTTAAAATTAAAATTTATGCTTTTTGTTTTTAGATAATTACCAACATGCTACATAATTTAATTTTATTTATACTTTACTAATTCATTCTTAGTTAATTATACTATGCACACTCAAAATATTATAAAATCTTATATACACACATTTTAATTTAATTTTATTATAATGAGTAATTATAATTTTTCAATAACCTAACTATAGTTAGATTACAAAAAATTTGAGGTGTTCATCATAATATTTTAAGGATATTTAAATATATTTTGAGTGAAAATTCTAAAATTTTAATGTTTAGCTGATGGTAAAGGAATGAGACATCCGTGACGTGAATTAATTTTAGAATAAATCAGCATTTTAGTATAGTATTGAGAAAGAGAAAAATATATATCATTAAAAATAAAAATATAATTTTAATAATTTATTAACAAAATATTTTTTAAATTGATTTTAATTAAGTTTTAATTTAAATAAATATATATATATATAATTTTATAATGCCTTGAATATGTATAATATAATTAATTAAAAAAATAAATAAATAAATAAATTAAATTAAATTATGTGGCATGCAATTAATTTTTTTTTTTCCCTACCGCAGGCCGCCTAGCATGCCGCGTCCGCATTCACGATCGTTCGCGTACACCTCCGACTGTCCCCCGCTTCCGGCGACTGGTGAACCATCACCGCGCGCCTGAGGACCCGCCACCCTCCAGACCACAGTTGTTGCAGAATTGACGCTCCACGTTCGGTTACCTTCCCTCTGGCTCAGGTAAATCCCGACCCTAATTTAATATTTCCAGGTTTCTTCGTAATCTATTTGGGTTTTTTTTGAAAGTGGGATTTGTTTGATTGCTCACCTGAGAGCTTTTTATTTACATATTCCAGAGAAAATTCCCGTTAACACGTGAAAGCCACTACTCTGCATATTCCACATCAGACTCTGTATCTCGACTTTCCTAATCGTTAAATCCATATTTACCTTCGATTGATTTATTTTTGGATTTTACACTGTTCTATTTGCGGGATTGCTATTTTCTTATCTTTGTGAATTATTCTGTCTGCTCTGTGTATTGTTCTGTGGATATCTGCCTATTGCTACTGTTCTCTACCTGTTTTCTCCCACATTCAAATGCAGATAGAATTTAATCATGAGGCTGTTAAAGGTTTCGACTTGTAATCTGAAGCAGTGGGCCATGGATTTCGATAATAATCTCCGTAACGTAAAGGAATCAATTTCAAATGCAAAAGAGGCGGGGGCTGCGATTAGAATAGGGCCAGAGCTTGAAATCACTGGTTATGGCTGCGAAGATCACTTTTTAGAGCAGGACACTGTAACCCATGCGTAAGTTTAGTACATTGCTTATACCAGTTTTTTACTTACTGTGTATTTTTTCCTATATAGTGAAAATGATTTTTTGTAAAGTATGATTTCAAGCCAGAGAGTGAAAAAGACTTATTTCTGCATTGATGGTTATTTAGTATACTATCATTCTCTGATGCATACCTTATAAATAATTATATTATTCTGGCTCTGAAAGTCATCCAAAATTTTGGCTTGTGTTTGGTTGCAGATGGGAATGCCTCAAGGATCTGCTGTCCACTGATTTGACTGACAACATATTATGTAGCATTGGCATGCCCATTATACATGAGAGTGTACGATACAATTGCCAGGTTTTCTGCTTGGACCGGAAAATTATTATGATTCGCCCAAAGATGTGCCTTGCCAATGATGGAAATTATCGAGAGCTGCGGTGGTTTTCAGCATGGAAACTGAAAGACAAGTTCATTGATTTTCAACTTCCTGTTGATATCTCTAATTCTATATCACAGATTTCAGCACCATTTGGCTTTGGTTATATTCAATTCCAAGATGTGTAAGCTTTATTGACGTTTTACTACTATGATATTTTATAAACATTCTTGATGACTGGGTTATTATTTTGGTGGTGTTTCCTTTGATATGTGATTCAGGGTAACAGAAACTTTGCAGTTTACGTAGTTGTTACTTTCTTCTGGTTCTTGTAGAAGTGCATCCAAATCTAATGTTTTCCTTTTGAAATTTGTACCATTAAAATTTAAGTAACCTGGAAGGAATAACGGCTTATTTTATCGTTAAAATTGAGAGTTTAGTTGCCATATTTGTAGCACCTATCAATCTCTTCATGTCCACTAACTTCTAATTTCTTACTATTATACAATTAATACTCATGTATTGTATTTTAGATTGTCAGCACTATGATGTTTTGCTCGTCATTGTGTTTTAAATTTTGAAAAGAATTGAAGTTGTCTTTCCACTTCAGTGCTTGTATCTGTTCTTCGTTATCCTTTGAGTTCGCACATTTGAGGAGGTAGTTGTTGTACATGTAACAAATGAAGTTTAAACATAGGATTATTAACTCAAAACATAAATTGAGAAGTTTGTTCCTGGTTTCAGAGCTGTTGCTGCTGAGACTTGTGAAGAGCTTTTTACTGCTGGTTCACCTCGAGTTGGGCTTGCATATAATGGTGTTGAGGTATTTATGAATGCAAGTGGAAGTCACCATCAGCTGAGGAAACTTAATGTTCGAATTGATGCAATTAAAAGTGCAACTCGCCTCTGTGGTGGTGTTTACTTGTACAGCAATCACCAGGGTTGTGATGGTGGTCGCCTTTATTATGGTAATCATTATTTGTACATTTTGAAAGCTTTCAATGGTTTGTAGAGCTGCTCAACTTTATGTTGTTGTCCTGTAATTGTAATAAGCATGAGATGACTGAATTAGCACTCTTTTGTTTCAAGTTCTTCTGATTTGTAGGCATAGTGCTTATTTTTTTTGATGTTCGCATCTTTTTGGAATATTAATCACATTTTAAGGTAATTGTTAGGATAATCATTGATGCATATGTCATGGCAAATATTGTTTTTATAGAAAGATGCCTATTAATTTGATGTGAAGATTTTATAAAACTATTGTTTGACAGCTTTTTAATGATGGTTGTGACAATATATTTAATCTTATAAAATTTAATATTCAAAAAAAATAAATATAAATTGCTGTTACATCTGGCGTATTAGTAAAGCTAAAATTTGAGAGGTTTTAAAGAAAATGAAGTGTAAGAAGGTAGTTGGGCCGAATGATATCCCAATAGATATTTAAAAATTTTTGGAAGATGGAGTGTCTTGGCTCACTAGATTATTTAATATGATTTTGAAAACTAAATAAATGTCAAACGAGTGGAGAAAAAGTACATTATTATCTATTTATAAGAATAAAATTGATGTACAGGACTGTGCCAATTATAAATGTATTAGATTAATAAGTCATACTTTAAAAACTTTAGGAAATGGTAATCGAGTAGAAATTACGTTATAATACTAAGGCGTCTCAAAACCAATTTGGTTTTATATCCGGTAGATCTACTGTGAAATCCATTCATTTACTGAGAGGTTTAATGAAAAAATTTAGGAAGAGAAAATTTGTATTTGATTTTTATCAATATGGAAAGAGCTTATAATAAAGTCTTAAGGGAAGCACTTTGAAAAGTTTTAGAAAAGAAAGGAATTTGTACTGCCTTTATTCAAGTTATCAAAAACATGTATAAAGAGACTACTACTTATGTTCGAACATAAAGTAATTTAATTAAGGATTTTTCAATTACAGTTAGACTACACTAAAGCTCAACTTTAAGCCCATATTTTTTTACATTAGTTATGGAAGCCCTGATTGGACATATCCAAGAAACAGTACCTTGGCGTATACTTTTCGCAAATGATATTCTTTTTATTGATAAGACTAAAAAAAGGGAGCCAAGGTAAAACTCGAGTTAAAGAGGAATACCTTAAAATTTAAAAATTTTCATTTTAGCAGATTAAAAATTGAATATATGGAGTACAAATTTAGTCAAAATAAAAATACTTGTAGTAAGATAACAATTGATAATCAAATTATCGGGAAGAGTAAGTGATTTAAATACCTTAAATTAATTATACAAAATAATGGTGAAATAGACAGTAATGTTATCAATAAAATTCATATAGGATGGCTAAAGTGGAGAAATGCTTCTAGTGTGTTATGTTATAAAAAAATTGTACTCAAACTTAAATGTAAATTTATAGAACAAATGTAAGACTAGTAATGTTATATGATGCTAAATATTAGCCCGTAAAGCAAAAACGTACAAGTAAAATAAGTATAACAGAGATGGGATAACACGAAAATAGACCGCATAAAAATAATTGCATTAGAGGGAGAGCGGGCATGGCACTTATTGAGAATAAGAAAACATTCTAATATTTGAGGTGGTTTGTATGTGCATCTTCAAGCATTATAGACCAATTTAGGTAAGTATGTGGTGATCCAAGTCATAATTTAAAGAGAGAAAGTGGACCAAAAATAACTTGGGATGAAATCATGAAAATATATTCTTAGAACATTTGTGTAGCTTTGCTTCATATAGAGCTAAATGGAGTAGAGAAATCTATGTAGCCAAGTAGTTTGGCTACATGTATCGTCAACTATTAGAGGCCATGGTACGTAAAGGATTTAAGTTGTAATATAAAGAGATGAAGGGTGGGCTAAAAATGACTTGGGATCAGATCATAAAAAGTAATTTGAAACCACCTCTACTCACAGAAAATGTTGCTTTACATAGAGCTAAATGGAGAAGATAAATTCATGTAGCTGACCCCAAGTAATTGGGATTAAGACTTTGTTGTTGTTGTTGTTTGGTTACTCAATTATGTTAGTTAATATATGCTTTGTTCTCTCTTAGCTTGAATTTGAATTGCAAACATATTTATGCTTATAATTGCCTTTGTTACACATCTCTTTTGTGGACACTTGCATTTTGTTGCACCTTTGTAAATCCTTTCTTTGAAATTTGTTGCATGACTCCTTTAGCTTCCTACTAATTGATGTGTTTGATCCTTATGGATCGACTGTTAAAAGCATAAGCTGTCAGCACATCCTACATCACCCACCCATTTACCACTATATCACAACCCAGCTTGCCCTGGGTTGTCCCACATCTTTTTCTTGGTAAAAGGACTGTGGATGCAGGGGTGTCCATTGGAAACTGATAGAAAGCAGCATTGTGCAGTCTCCTTGTTTTCTACTTCATTAGATACGAACTAAAGTTAAGTTTAGAAGTCTTCCTTTTCTGTGACAGTTTTTCTTCATCTAATTTCAAGATGCTGCTTGATCACATTGATTTTACTGGTGTATTCCATCTTTCAATTGGTAAACATCAATTAACAATAATTTCTTTTAACAAAATAATAATTATTCCAGATGGGTGTTGTTGTATTGCTGTAAATGGGGATGTTGTTGCTCAAGGATCTCAGTTTTCCTTGAAAGAAACTGAAGTTCTGACTGCCGTCGTGGACCTTGATGTTGTAAGTTAGATACCTTTGTGCTTGTTATATATCCCTGTCAGCTTCCAAAAAAATGTTTTAAATTCCTAAATTTATTTTGAGCAGCTTGTATAAAATCCACAATCTCTCAGTATTATTCTTTTTTGTATAATTTAGGATGGAGCTTTTTTGAGTTGGACGTTACTATGAAATGTTGTTTGAGAAACTTACTCTTATTTGGCAGGTCTCTAGTTATCGAGCATCATCAAGTAGTTTCAGGGAATTAGCTAGCCTCGAACCAAAAATTCTCCAGGTTAAAGTACAACGAAATCTTTGCCAATCATTTAAACTACATATTGTTCCTACTAATCCTATTGAGGTTAGTGTTATTCTCTTAAATATTTCATTTGGTTTGCTAATTATCTTAGATTTATTAGTGTCTATAGCATGACTGCTTTGTGACTTTTCATGTGAGTTGAACCATATTTTCTTATTGTAATTTGGTTTTTATGATGTGCTTTTTTCACTTATAGTATTTTAATTAGGCTAATTGAATGTTCATAATTTTCTCTAAATGCATCATGTGTAATTTTCTTTTGAAACTTACCGTATGTGATTTTAGAGGGAAAAAGAAAGAGATGTAAATTTATGTAGATGCAATGACTCACATTTTAAAGTAGATGTATTTATCTTTATAACACATATATACCACCGTCTTGATGTATTATTTTATCTACACTTTCGTATTAATCTGTATTTTTGTCATAAGGTTAAGAGGCATGATTTTTCTTTCAGAAGATTAAAGAAAAAATAAGTTTAAGTGAAATTAAAGTTAGAAAAGTTAGCTAACTTGATGTTATATTTCAAGATGACGAGTTTCACTCGGAGCAATGTTTTAAAATACAATATTTATTTTTGGTTTAATGTTAATTGAAACTCAAAGGTTTTGTAATGAGATGTCATCCATTATATGGTCTTTTTTTAAAATGGAACCGAATCAGATGCATTTGAGAAAAAATTAGAATGTTTTATTTGAAAATGATCATTTTATGTGATGCAAAGACATTGGACCAAACTCTTTAATGTTAAATGTTAAGGTTGCATTTTAAAACGCATGCTTTTGAAAACTTCAGAAAAAACATTTAGGACCGTTTTGTACAATATTTTTAATGTATAGAGTTAAAAATACAAATTCTTATGTTTAGTTTAATGTTCATAAAAAAATTTAAATTCACATACTTAAATGATATGTCGTCCCCAATTTGGTGTTTTTTAAAATGCAACCCAATTAGGCACCTTTCCAAATCAAGTAGAATACTTATTGAAAATGTTCATTTAATGAGTTCAAATAACATTTAACTAAACACTCATTTTAAAAGTTTAGATTGTATTTTCAAACACAACATATATTGAAACTCATCTCCTTTAAAATCATCTAAACAAATGTCCCCTTAGTGATTTTATGCTATGCAGAACCACTCTTTTGTTCAAGATCATTTTTGAAAGATGTCAATCAAGATCATGTTTTTGATGATCATGATAGTCGTATTGACAGTTCTGATATGCAGATTAAGTATCACTATCCTGAAGAAGAAATTGCGTTTGGCCCAAGTTGTTGGTTATGGGATTATCTAAGAAGAAGCGGTGCTTCAGGTTTTTTGCTTCCACTATCAGGAGGAGCTGATAGTTCCGCTGTTGCAGCTATAGTTGGTTGTATGTGCCAACTTGTTATCAATGGTGAGATTTCTTTATGACTTTACCTTGATTTAGTGGATTGGTAGGCTAGGAATATGATGCAGGACAACATGTAAAATATAATCCTACTGAGAGATCAATAATAAAATTAATAGAACATAAAATATTACGAAGATAAATACTGATGATAATTATGTAAGAATAAAAAAAACCTCAATATTACAGGGAAGATCAATTTTAAATATTTTAAAAATAAGTTCAAATAATGTATGGATAATTCACCACAAGATTAAGATAATTCAATAAATCAGAGTTGAGGTACGTAGTAAAATAGGTAAGCCTCATAAATAAATATAACTCAATAGTAATTCATTTGCACTATAATGTCTATGTCGCACAGGTGAGCAACTCAAACAGTTTCAACAACAAAAATCACCACAAGATTTCACAGAATACTTAAAGTATTAGTTAAGTTTTAAAGTTATCTAATATAGAGAATCTAAAACCACAGAGATGAGTCATAACGATCAACCTGGCGAGCGGACATGAGCGGGATAGCAGATCAATGATAACGGGTCGAGTGATTGGTTGACAACAGCGGATCGCCGTGAGAATCAGTGGAGATGTAAAGGCGGCATCAGTTGCTGGTGGGGGTATACGAGATGTGGTCATGGAAGTGTTGGTGGCGGTGGACTGTGGAGCGGCATTCCACGAATGAAGGCCGAGTGTCGGTTCACTGGCAGAAGGCGCCGATGGATGGCCAAGAAGCCGAGCCGCGATGCTACGATGAGCTGGGCGAGGACAGCATTGCGATAGGTGCCATATCGAGCTCTTGGATGGAGGTGTTGAGCGCACTGGGGTGGTGGTTGTCGACAGGTGCGGCGTAGTCGGCACTGCCGTGGTGGTGGAGAGCGGGCGAAATAGTGAGAGGTTGTGACTACAGGTGCTGTGAGCGAGAAGTGTACAACATAATGAACCAAATAGAACCATGCGACTGAAAATTATAAATAGGTACTTGAACTAATAGGAAGTTTGAAGTAGAGCAAGTGATTGAGAAGAGTTGGGGAATGCCTTAAATTTTTTTAAAGTATTTGGGGATTTTTACCCAAGGCCCCAACCCTTCCCTTCATTTGAATGTAACACTATTTTCAATTCAAATTGATTTCATCCTAGGATTAAGAAAAACACTATTTGTCATGGGGATGGTGAAATAAATCGATGGTTCGATTTCGTGTCCCCACTAGAATATTAAACATGCATGGGGATGTGAAATAATCTAATCGATGCATTAAGGGATATCAAGGAGAGTTGAGAGTTGAAAATAGCATTTCTTTGGATTTCTGCAATTTAAAAACATGCTGAGAGCGAAAGCTCTTAGGCAAGAAACGTGCTTGAAGTCAAAGCTCTTAGGCAAGGAAAACTTGTTGGTTGGTTTGAATTACTAAAAATCAATGTTATAATCTAAAGGATATCTTTGTGTTGGGTCAATATTAAATGTCAAAATTTATGTTGAAGTAGTGCTACGAAGCTTTTTTTATGGTTGGGGAAAAGCTGCTACCTTAGTTGAATAGAATGTAAAGATAGAGTCACCACAAATTCCATTGACAAGGTATTGTCTGATATATAAGGGTGATGCACTTTTCGCCTGGATTGGGATAGTCTTGTTCACATTACTAGGTAGGTAGAATGAGTTAAAGTGTGAATTATTTCTATATAAGCATGGCTTGCTTAATTAGGTTTCCGTTAATGTCGAACTTTGTGGCACTTTGTCTCCAATATTAGCATGACTTTCGAATTGCAATTCTTGGATACTTGCAGATATAGAAAGAGGTGATGAACAAGTCAAAGCTGATGCAATAAGAATTGGCAATTACAAAAATGGAGAGTTCCCTGGTGACAGCAAAGAACTTGCCAAGCGACTATTTTATACTGTCTATATGGGAACTGAAAATAGGTGCGAACTGAATATTTAGAGATTTCTCTTGTATTCAACATGCATGAGTCACCATACTTCTATCTAAACCATTTAAATTCTTGATATTTCCCTTCAGTATCTATCAAAATATGGGCTTGACAAGCATGCTGGTACCTTGAAAGTTAAAGAAATTGTATAGAGTGGTAAAGATGTTAAAATACTTTTTATTATCCCTTCTGTAAAGAAGTAGTATGTGAGTTTTAATAAGCATAAAATTGTAGCATATGTGATGTATATTAACACAAATTTTTCTAAAGATTGAAATGGAGCAGCACATTCACTATGATAGGCAAAAAATAGGACCAGCTCAACTGTCAGCAAACATGGGTTGTTTCTTTAATTTTAAAATCTTCAGCTTTAATCAAAGAGCTTGTAAAGTGGGTAAAATGACCATGATCTTTGTTTAGTACAATAAACGAAACCTTGGGACAAAAACTTTGAACTGGCTCAAGTATAGATTTTTTTAACTTCCCTGATGGATGAATTGTCATTTTTCATGTGGTTAATGTCACTTGAGTTGGGTAGCTATTATTGAAAACATATATGACGGGCTTCATTGACAAGAAGATATTCTCTACCAACAGTCTTCTTAAGTCATGAAGAACCTTCTATCAAAAAAAAGTTGTCGTGAAGGACCTTTTACAAGGGTAAACTGAAACATACTAATGTTTGCTTTAACTTATCTGTACCTTCATCTACCGAATCAGACATTGAAACTTTAGACAATTTTTGTTTTCTTCAGTAACAACTGATTCTTTGTTGCTTGCAGTTCTGATGCTACAAGAGCTAGAGCAAAGAAATTGGCGGAAGAGATTGGCTCCTGGCATCTTGATGTCAATATAGATTCTGTTATTTGCGCACTGCTCTCTTTGTTTCAAACACTTACAGGAAAGAGACCTCGATACAAGGTAATTAATTGCAATTGCTACTAGGTGGAAGCTAATTTACAAAATAAGAATAGAATACCCTTAATGTCTACGAAACTTGGTAATAATTTGCAGCTCTTTTAACCTCAGGTAGATGGTGGATCAAATGCTGAAAATCTAGGATTGCAAAACATTCAAGCTCGTGTAAGGATGGTCCTGGCATTTATGTTAGCATCTCTCATGCCATGGGTTCATGGTAAATCCAGTTTCTATCTTGTACTCGGCAGTTCAAATGTCGATGAAGCATTACGTGGTTATTTGACAAAGGTAATTTTTCTTTTTTAAGTACTGCTATTTTTACTGTTCAATTGCTGAACAATGGTGTTAGAAGCTATGGGAAATACAATGTAGGTTGGACTAACTGCTTATATGACAATCTTCTGATACTCCGTGCTACATTATCCATCTCTTATCTTAAGAAGGTAGAATTAAAGGAAAGATTTCGCAAGATAAGCAGGACATTTCTGACATTTTATACATAACAATTTTATTTATATATCAAATGTCCAATTTGTGGTATTTGCACACCATGAAGTGACCATAACTCACAAGTTGTCTACATTGCTTGTTATTACCTTTTTTTTTTTTGATGTGATAAGGAACAGATTCTTTGTACTTAACAGAAAAAGAGATTAAACTATCTGGAATGTGCCCAACATATGAATTTTTAGGTTTGAGTATTTAACATAGAAATTAGACAATTTAAGAGATGTATGTAGATTCTTCATTGCTCGTAATGCATAGGTTCAACCAGAGATTTGGTATATGCAGTGCTATTTCTTTTTGGTTGTCATCTTGTCAAGGGCTCTTGAGGAGATAACTGCATATATTCTCAAACAGTTCAGCATTTTGCTTATCTAATAGACCATATTTTATTTGATATATTTTTCTTCATTTTTGTTAGTATGACTGCAGTTCCGCAGATATTAATCCAATTGGGAGTGTTAGCAAGAAAGACCTTCGATCTTTCTTAAAGTGGGCAGCTATTCATCTTAATTATCTTTCTTTGGCAGAAATTGAATCTGCACCCCCGACTGCTGAACTTGAACCAATTCGTTCCACTTATAGTCAGGTAGTTCTTCTTCTAGTACACATTTCATGAGCCCCCTCCATTGTATTTGTTGTATGCAATCTTAGGACTTGTTTGAGCTCTACAATATTTTGGCTATTCCAAACATAAAAATAGTTAATTTATTATAAAAACAATAATAATAATAATAATAATAATAATAATAAATTAATTTTTATCTCATCTTACATAGTCTTCAATATTGGCTGGTGATGATCAACTGCTCAATGTTTTCAAAATTAATAAAGGCCACTATTAACTAAATATATCTGAAATTTGTTCATATTGTTTCAAATTCTCTTTGATATAAGATTTCATTCAATCTTCTCTCTCTATCCAAACTTTTAGAACATGGAGAAGTTTTTTTTTTAAATATAATATATATATATAGAGAAATTTTTTGATCTTAATGTTTCATGAATTCCCGTTTTGTTTATTTACTATTATAGAGACCGTGGAGCATGGCCATCGAATATTTATTTTAGCATAAACAAAGGACCATCAAATATTTCATTGACATATTCCATTTGACCAATTAAGAAATACATAATTTCTAGTTTTGTCATAATATAGATGCCCAACAGTAGGCAGCTTTAAAACTCGTGCTTCAGCTTTTATGTTCATCTAGTACTTGTTCTAATGGCGGTTGATGCTTACAGTTAGACGAGGTTGACATGGGTATGACATACGAGGAGTTATCTGTGTATGGAAGACTCCGAAAGATCTTTCGTTGTGGTCCTGTGTCAATGTTTCAAGTTAGTTTCCATCTTCTTCTGTACCTTCAGTCTGTTATGATTGAGTTCCTCAAGTTCTTTTTTTTTTTAGTTAGTGAGCACCTTTTTTTTAAGATAAAGTTAGTGAGCATTTTTAATAGAGCTGAAAGCAGGAAAATCCCTGTAGTCAAAACTTAAGTTCGGGATTAAGTTTTTGTTGTTGTTGCTGTTCATTTGCAATTAGTGAATACATTGTTCATCAAAAAGTATGTAGTTGATAACTGAAATGATTTGCATTCTATACACATAAACACTTGATTTTATGCATTTATAAATTTATAAAAAATCTTTTCTGACATGATTTAGATGCAAAATCCAATTATCCATCGAAATAGGAGATTACTTGATGGACACCCTCTTTCGTAGAAAATGCCTATATTTCGTTGAAATGATTATGCAGAAAGTGTGCAAGGTTATTGAAAATAAAGTAATTAAGAATGAGTGTAGGTGATTTTGAACAATAAAAAATGCTTCATTAAGATTGATTCATAAGATAATAAACTTATTATCTATAAGAGCAGAAAAAGAAATGTGACATTAGATAGAAATAATGGATACATGAATACTACTCTGAATTGTCCAATGATGATTATGAGGAAGAGGATTTGTGCATAATGCTCTACTTTTTTATAACTTTTGTAGAATCTCTGCCACAAATGGCATGGTATATTTTCCCCAGCAGAGGTCGCTGAAAAAGTAAAACACTTCTTCAAGTACTACTCTATCAATCGACACAAGATGACCGTTTTGACGCCTTCCTACCATGCCGAAGTATCATCAATCCCCTTGCCATTTCTTGACTTTACCATAAGAAAGTTGGTTTTTTACACCGTTAAATTTTTGCATAATTTTCCTAATTCTTGCAGAGCTACTCGCCAGATGACAATAGGTTTGATCTCCGTCAGTTCCTCTACAATTCAAGATGGCCCTATCAATTTCGCAAGATTGATGAACTTGCGAGAAAGACGGATGCTGATAAATCTGCTGCTGATTCAGCTGTAGTAAGAAGAGACGAATCAAATTCCACTTCTAGTTCTGGGAACGGAAGCGGTCTCGGTGTTATAGCAGCAGGCTCCAGTAACCCAAGTGTGGGTTATTGAAAGGTTTGAGGGCTTATGAGTCTAATCAGATCAATTGAAATTTATGCATTTACCACTGAAGTTGTGTGGTTTTTTCAGTTATTTTAGTCTACATGAAGATGATAATAGTTTTAAAGTCATAAGCAAATTTATTTTTGAAGGATACCTGTTTGTAATTTGCTGACAATGTAGTCTAACTAATAAAAGCATAGTGATTCTTATTTTCAGTTGCAAGATTGACTGATTGAATGTGGCTATGTGAAACATAGTTTTAAGTTTCAGCAGGCACGCCCAAAACTGTCAGTTTTCGATGTTTTTATTTCAGATTCAAATCAATTTGGTTTTTCAAGAAGGAACTACTCTCAGAAATCTTTGTCGTATTTTTATAGTAATTTTTTTTAAAATAAATACATAATAACCAAAATCTACTAGAAACCATCAAAATTAATTCTTTAAACTTGCAATCAAAATGTGAATTGAAACACATCTATTTCATCATATTTTAACTATTTGCATTGTAAATTTTATATTAGATATTATCCTAAGTCTGCTAGATGTAATATTTATGTGCATGATGAAGAGGTCAAAATATGACGTATAATTTAATTTACGATTGAAGTGTTCCCAAAAAAAAAAAAAAAAAAAAAAGATTTGTGCATTGTCTGATATTTGATGCTGTGCTGTGCTAATCGCTTTATTGGCTAAAACTATTTCAGTTATTTTTCTGAAAGTAATAATTTTGTTTGGCGAATTTGAACAGTTAAATCAGTTTGGCTTTGAAATACAATAAACTCATCTTAAAAAATCTTACTAATTTTTTATATTTTTCACATTTTATATAAATTTTAATATTAACTTCAAATTTATATATTTTTTATCTTAGTTTTAATATTAAAAGTTAACGAAATTTCCTATCTTCAAATATTTAAAACAAAAATAATAATTTTATTTCACATATAAAACAACTTTTTATATTAACAATAAAATATATCATTTAAAAACTATAAAGTCCATATATTATTCGTTAAATTATAATTATTAGATAATGTAGAGATTAAATCTAAGATGTACTGATGAATTAACCCTTAATCCTCTGCTGATCGCTTTATTTAATAATTTATTAATTTTTATTACAAAGTTTAAATCATAATATTAAAATTTAGAGAGATTTATTTATAGGATACAAAAATTTTAAAAAAACTACATATTTTATACTAATTTTTAAAAATTAAGATGAAATTTTTTCTGTATTTTGTTTTAAAATTATAATTTAAAATTCAAAATCTTAAATTTATGCCTTAAATTACTTTAATACTAAAACTTAACACTAAACTTTAAACGTTAAAAGTTAAATTCTAAAAACTAAAATTTAAATTTTATTTAATCATTTATATGTAATTTGATTTAAATTCAAATTATTAAGATAAAAATTTTTATTATGAAATTATAAATTATATGTAATAAAATAAAATGTATAAAAGCACATTAATAAATTATATCATATTATTTAAAAAAAATGTTGTAAAAAAATATAATTTTATTAAATTTTTATATCTTGTATATAAATTTCTTTAAAATTTAATTATATTTCACAAAACATTATTATTTTAAAATAAATAAAATTAACTTTATTTAAACCATATCAAGATGATAATTTTTTATATTTCATTTCATTTTGTTATGTATTATATTTCATATCTTGCACGTACTATAATAATTTTCATTTATTTTATTTCACATTAAGACAAATATCACTACATATGATGAGTTCAATTATGCATGCTGGCGTTACTCCGAATAACTGCAATACTATAGAATCTTTGTAATGAAAACTCAGAACTAATTGATTTAAAGAAATTCAAACCACAATTGGAATTATAAACTCTCTTTCAAAGTTTCCATCCCTCTCTCTCCCCACTATCTCCCTCTATGGTCCTGTTTGACGCGAGGACTAAATCAAAATCAAATCAAGACTAAAATAATACTAATTTAAAAATAATAATAATAATAATAAATAAAAATTTTTAATCATTCTACACAAATTCTAATATAAAAAGAACATTATTTTACTTTACATACTCAATAATTTTTAATAAAAAAATTAATTTTATTTTATATCCTAGACCAAAATACTCGATTCAAATATTTTGATTTAGAATGTGAAATAAAGTATATATTTTTATTAAAAATTATTAAGTATGTGAAGTAAAATAATATTTTTTATATTAAAATTTATGTAAAATAATTAAAAAAATTTATTTATTATTATTATTATTGTTTTTTAAATTAGTATCACTTTGGTCCTGATTTGGTCCTCGCGCCAAACAGGGATAACAATTAATATAGTTCCACAAAATGAATGAAATTCATGTTTCAGACAAATTTGGAACTACAAATCGAGACAATGTCATTTCGTTCATTTCAGCCGAAAAACTTGTTTAAATCGAGAAAAATAGTTTAAAGCATTTACATGCCGACAAGGGTCGGTCACCAACCCATAACTGTTCTAAAAGGTGGAACAACAATAGTAGATACATAAGACTTACTCAAGTGACACTAGTAGTAAAAGACAAATTGTGATGACTTGGGACTAAAGAGAACAAAGAGTGATTGACAAAGAGCGTGAAGAGGCATAAAAATAAAGTATCCTATATTAAAAAAAAAAGAAATTTTTTTTGAGCTATATAAATAAATAATATGACCTTAAATAATAAAAGCACCTTTTGAGCAAAACTGTGAGGCTAATGATAGGAAGCTCCGTATTTAAGTGTACTTTAGTTGAAGTACTGAAATGGGTGACCTCCTAAGAAGTAAGCAAGTCATGTAGTTCCCAAAAACTAAAATAAACAATACGTCTATATTTAAATTACAGGATGTTTCATAAATCGTTCCAACGAAAAGACAATCGAATACATATAATAATGTCACAGTTCCCATACAAATATGAGATCAACATGGAAAACACAAAACTGTATCACAGTAAGGAACTTAATGCATCAGAAATCTATCCTAAATCACAACTACAGTAATCAAAGTTCACCAAAGTTCAATAAGGATGATCTATGATCCTAATTTTGCTAAATAGTGTAACATTTAATCAGATTAAAATTGATAATATAAGACTATAGTTTTCGTAAAAAACATCTAATACAAGTAATGCATTAAGGTTACAACGATTCAATTTTCTTTCTTGGAGAGTAAAACGGGAGCCACAGGACACTTCTATCTCAAGACTAACAACATCTGATGGGTGCTTAAGTGCATTTGGAAATAAATAAACCCCAAGACAACAATAAAATTATGGATAGCTAATGCATTTAAAGACAGTTGGGGTTTGCCAATTTGCTTAAAAGTTTACTGATAATTGGTTCAGTTAATCCCCAAAGAGAGTTGATAGGAGCAGTTTCTGCACAAATTTAGCTCTGACTGTGGCCTGCTTGCGCTTCTGTTCCCTCTCCTCATAGCTAAGAGATTGATCAAAGCTGCCATAATCAAGAAAAATTGGAGCCTTTGTGATTTAAGCTTCAAAATTACATTATTTGGTGTTGCAAAGTTCAATTCTATTGATATATGATCGAGAAACTCTAAATGAGAAAACTAGAAGATTGATTAAGCATTGCAAGAACCTTCGTATTTAATGTAAGCATACTCCATGAAGACATCTACCATAAGTACTCACGAAAGGATGGAATACAGACATGATGCAGAATAGCAAAAAAATAGCTGTATCTAGTTGGGATAGCGCTATGCCTGTTACAGTACCAATCATGGTCTAAGAAGTCTTTGAATGCAGAGAAATGATATTAATAAAAAGCATTAAAAAAAACATTTGTTTTTAATATTTACCAAATCTGAAACTGAAAGACCTACACTTAGTCATTAATGGCATTTGGTTCAATACAACGTCATCTATATTACCTAAAAAGTATTGTGTATTATGGATTAGAGTGTTAATAATTGTCAGACTTTATAATCTTGAAGTAATGCACCTTAAAATTACAGCCTCCGTGTTCTCCGTCACGAAATCAGATCCTCATCTTTCTTATTCTAGCTTCTATTGCTTCTTTGTCATTGACTTATTCATAGGTGGGGTAATATCTAGTCACCTAAGAATGACACTTTTTGTGAACTTTTGTAATTCTATTTAAATGTGTAACATCACAATAACATTGAACTAAACCGCCCAAGCAGAATCAAATTATTAATTTACACCATCTTCCAAACATGTCCACAAGTAATTAGATTTCTTTCAGTTTGTAGGCATTTCATGTGTAAACTCATGTTACAGTTGATTAACAGTAATAGCAAGGAAAGAATAGAGATACCTTGATTTCCAACTTTGTGTTATCGTCGTTGTCAATTTGTTGTTAAAATCATAAGCAGTTGAGAAAGAAGATTTAGAAGAATCTTCAGCTTCAGATGCTGGGATATTCAAAATGAGAGCGGACAGATATGAGTCAGCAGCAACAGTTGATGAACTGGGGTTGCTTGACCGGTAAGCCCCACTTCCGAATAGCACCTGCAAGTGAGTCTCGCGAAGATCTCTCCCCAACAGAGAAAGTGCCTGGCTGCTAGGAATAGCAAGTCTCCGTAATCTTCGGCATCTCTGTAAGTGATCCCCGGTTATGGAAAACTAACTCCTAGTTTAGCTAATGTCTATGCTTGCTTCGTCATAGTTTAGCTGGAAATTATGTTTGACAATCAAAATTTCCTTGATAATCACTGGAATTTTAGTCAACTCCAAATCAACTTGATTTTCTTGTGCCTAACTCACTCAAAATTGAATAGATAAACTCAAATGAAATTGATGTAAGCATAAAGTACAAATTTACACTTGAATAATTTTATGAAAATACTCGATGTATGTACATATGTTATTGAGTGCATGTTAGAGATTTATAGAAACAAACATTGGCAAAGATATAATGTTAGTGACCTAGCTTAAATCATCTAAAAATTGAACAATTTTTTTTTTTTAAAAAAAGCAAATTCTAAGTTGAAGTTGTCTCACTCAAACTTGAAAGGATGCCAACCCTATAGACAACCTTATAGGTGCATATTACAAAAGACTGCAATGTTTTGCTAAATTGTGATCATCATTCCAACAAAAATTCATGATCTTGCTAAATTGCTGCTTCATTGAATTTTATTTCACCTTTTCAATGTTAGCTTTTATACAATTTAAACAAGTTAATGTTCATTGTTCACCATTTTACATTTGCTTAACTGCAGGAATGAATCCTGAAAAACAAATTTTATCGACTAAACTGTTATTTAGTGTGATTTACCTTAGACATTCCCAAGCTACTAGATCGATATAGTCAAATTCTTTAACTAATACTATAGCTACTGAAAAAATAAATTTCTGGTTCGGTGATACTAACACACAGCTCAATGCTCAATTCAAAGAAAATCTAGAACATGGTTAAACTTGATTAATGGTGCAACTATGAATAGGAAAGGATATCTTGAAGAGGTTTCCATGCTGCAGAGTGATATGAGTCAAAATGTCGCTTGCAACCTTGACAGAGCAAACGGGGCAGACCTTAAGAAGTCAAAGGAAATATTATGCGTGAATCGTCGCAGAATTTCGCAAAGTCAACAGTGTATTCAAGATCTCATTGGCATATTCAACAAGTTTTTATCTTTGATTAGTGTCTGATATCCTATTGACTTCTGGGAAGCAAATGATTAGATTTCTGATTGCTTATCAGCAGAAAAGATGAAGAAACTATCCATTTAACAAAGGCAATTACACATGGATGAGACAGTACTGTACATAGCATTGCTGATGAAATGTCTCCAAATGTAAAAAAACTTTTTGTATAAGAAGGTTTCAGCTATTAAAATTAGTTAACCCAATCACAATCATATTTCTATTTTCAAGGAACATCGGAAGCCAAGCCTTACAGCAACTTTGGACTCAAAGGAATGTTCATCTTCCAGATGGGTGCACAGGGATGAGATGTCATGATCCTCGCAGCAGAAAGGGCACGAAAATTCAGAACGAGCCTCGTCTTCTACCTCAAACTCATCGACGGCAAGCCGATCTGGAATCCCAAAGTCTAAGCACGCGATTAATTTAGGAGGGAAGCCACGAGCTCAAAAGATTGACGAACTTGCTCCAAGTTATAGAAAAGGGGAATACCCAAGCAGCAAGTCAAATAGGAAAGGGGAACAGATACCTGATTGGGAGTTCTGGCGCTGCTGAAGAGAGTAGTGCCTCTTTGCCGCGATGAGGCGAGAAATCCACAGATCAGAATCCATTCGTCGGATGCCCGGCCGGTAGGCGAACCAGACTACCAGATCGCCGAAAGGTTTCACCTTCTAAAGAATCAATCCCCCACCAAGGCGAAGGGCTGCCTCCCCCTTTTGCGCTCCGCTTCTATCCTGCTCCAAACTCCCCCTTCTTCCTCGGACTTTCCGTAGTGTTTTCTTCCAATCCGCCGTGTAGAAGGCTACGAGCTTTCCGAGGGAACGAGGGGAAGAGGGTAGATGCATAAATTTTGTTAGAGTCCGAAATTATCAGATATATTTCATATAGATCCAAAATTTTCTATATCTTATCCAACACGTCCCATTTGACAAAAAACTCATTTTTTATTATGTAAAATGTCAATTAAAAGTCAAATTAAGTCATAAAAGAGAACCTTTCATTTTGAATTATACTTATGCATCAATATTAATTTATTCTTTTGTAACAAAATTATGACAAAGCAAGATATCCTACAAACATTTTTTTTTTGTTGATAATCGAAATCCTTCAAACATTTGAATGGCCAAAGAAAAAAAATTATAGCATGAGTTTAGAGCCAGAATATGTTTCTTAGAAAATAAAATAATATTCAAAAAGGTTGATTTTCTAGCAATTTTTGTGTCGGAATTATTTTACTTTATAAGAATTAAAGAAGATTTTGAATTATTTGAAGTTTTTGATAAAGAAGTTGAAAAATATTTTATAATTTTTAAAAATCATGCCACATAAAGAAACATTAAGTTAAAGAATTCTTTTATAAAACATATGGAAAAAATTAACTCTTATAATTCTATTTTTATTGTAATAGAAATTATTTATTAATATATGCAAATCTGTGGAATAGAATTCCTCTACGTTACTTTTGATCTAGTGTGTTTTCTAGTAATGTATTTTTTTTTTGCTCATTTTAAAATTTTAATTCAAAATTTTATTCAACAACTTTTAGCTCATAATAACATCGCTTAAGTCTACGTGATAGCATTTTTGTGTCGACTTTAATTTGATATATGAACAGCTGAAATAATATAATAGCACTTAAAATTAATCCACTATTATACTTGAATTACTGGCATGCTATTATAATATTCTATATTTACATATAGTCTTTATATTACTAATAAGCATTAAAATTTTGCTAGTATTACAAAATATGCACTTTGATAGTTATCCTAATATCTTTAAAAAATATTTTATTTTTTGCAATATATAAACAAATATTTGAAACTCCCTGATGTACTAATAATATCTTGAAATACGTACTACTATAATTGCAAAATAGTATATTCTATAAAAAATATAAAGAAAATTATTTTGATAATGTTAAAAATTAAAATAATTTATTTATTATAAAAAATTTTTAAAAAAATATTAAATTAATTTTTATAACATCTATATAATTTTTAATATCAAAAAAATTATTTTATTTTATATACTATATAATTTAACATAATTAATTAATTTTTTTCTTATTATACATGGTAAAGAGTAATGTTATTTTTGTTTCCGACAACCGTGTGAGGCGGGGTGGGTTGGGTGAATCCAAAAAATGTTCTTTCTCAAGTAATTGGACCAATAATGATATTTATCCCACGTGGCATGGCTTTTATGAGCAAATGAGATAGGGTCCACTTTTGGTTTATTTTTGAGTGAGGAGTTTGGTTCACTTAAGGATGGAAAACAAATGGGTGAAACTTGTGGAAATCTGAATGCAACTGAGGTTGCACGGCGAAAACGGGGTTTCTTTACTTCCTGCCACGTGTCCGCCTACATCTACGTTAATGGGGGGCCAGGGTTGACGGGGCTTGCTCCACACTTTACTGGAGCGGAATGATCCAAGTTCGAACTGAGTCAGATACACGATTCAAATACAATTTATTTCAATTTAATTCAAATTTAAATTATTTCATATCAATTTTGATATGGCTCAAGCATTAATTGAGCTAATGCAAACTTTTCAAAAAAATTAAAAAAGCATTTGGTTCAATTTTATTTTGATGTTATATTATGTAAAAATAATAATTATTTGATTTAATGATATTCATAAATAATTTTATATAAAATTATAAAATTATTAGTTAAAATATGACATCTAAATTACATAACATAACACTAAGATAATAACAAATCAAACGCCCCTTAAATTATTTTTTTAAAATATGGGTAAATCAACATATATCTTAACCATATGTAATATATTGATATACACAAATAATAAATAATTAAATTAAATTAATAAATATATTATTTATTTATTTTTTTAAATATTGAGCTGTTTGATTATTAATTTTCGAACCATATTCTCACCCCCACAAACATATTGATCCGATAATATTAAATTATATATAATACGAATCTTGTGCAA
Organism: Apostasia shenzhenica; assembly: GCA_002786265.1. Lineage (NCBI taxonomy): Eukaryota > Viridiplantae > Streptophyta > Magnoliopsida > Asparagales > Orchidaceae > Apostasia > Apostasia shenzhenica. Next base: position 6,109,358 of record KZ451950.1, read on the forward strand.
ATCTAATCGTGTCATAGTGCATGCTACAATGTTTTGCCATATTATTTGAATCTGATCAATCTAGTTAATCAAAAGTATACTAATGATAGAAGTGAACAAAAATATTTGAAAAATCGCTAGTCTAAAATTGAATTGAACAAATCAATTTGATTTGATTTTAATTAATTATTTTCATTCAATTTCATGTCAACTCCAAAATTCATGCGTTGAATTTGAGCTTATTAATTTGTGATTTCGTCTAATTAAACTGGGCTTAGCCCAATCTTTTAGTGGCCATCAAGATATAAGAGTAGGCCAAGCTGTTGTAAGAAAAATATAATCAAGTACAAAAAGATAAAAATCAAATTATTTACATTGAAAATTCTCCTAACAAAAAAGTTTCAGCGTTTTGAGAATATATATCTAGATGGAATAATTACCTACATACCACATAATTTAATTTTATTTATGCTTTATCCATTCATTCTTAGTTAATTACGCTATGCACACTTAAAACATTACAAAATCTTACATACACACATTTAACTTAAAACTTAATCAAAATTTATTTGAAAAAAATATATATTCTTTTAGTAAATCATTAAAATTATATTTTTACTCTTAATGGTACATATTTTTCTCTTCCTTAGTATCACAGTAAAACGCTGATTTGTCCTAAAATCAATTCACATCGCGGATGTCTCCTTCTTTTGCCGTCACCTAAATATTAAGGTTTTAGGATTTTGACTCAAAATATATTTAAATTTCCTTAAAATAATATGATGAACGGTTCAGATTTTTTGTAATCTAATTATAGTTAGGTTATTAAAAAATTATGATTACTCATTATAATAGAAATAAGTTAAAATGTGTGTATGTAAGATTTTATAATATTTTGAGTGTGCATAGCGTAATTAATTAAGAATAGATGAGTAAAACATAAATAAAATTAAATTGTGTGGTATATAGGTAATTATTCCTATCTAGATTGAACATCTAAAAACATTCAATATTATATTTTTAAAATATAATTATTTTATAATTTAAATTTTATGAAAGAAATAATATATAATTAATATTTGAAATTCTGAGTAAAGATAATTATCCCGTTATAAAACTGTCTGTCTCGGCCGAAACCGAAAATCACGTTTTCGGCAGGGTCGGGTCAGAACAATTCCGAAACCTTTCCAATCGATCTCTGTTTCGGTCCAATTTTAAAACATGATCCTCACCTTTCGATTACTGCTGTTCCTACTTCGAAGCAACTCCTCGGTCGTCGCCCCTTCTCCAATTGCCGATTTGGGGTTTCCATTTGATCATTTCTGATATAGGATTAGGGTTAGGGTTAGGGTTTTCTCTGGTTATTCAAATTTCACTTCTTTTCAGGGCTAAGGGTGTGGTGCGGGGGTAAATGGCAACGGAGGCGCAGCAGGGAGGAGTGGCGGCTAAGCCGGCGATGCGGAAGCCCGTGTTTGTAAAGGTAGATCAGCTCAAGCCGGGGACGGGTGGTCACACCCTTGCGGTAAAGGTGATCGATTCGAAGACTGTGTTGCAGAAGGGCCGTGTGGCCTCGGCGCACCGGCAGACGAAGATCGCCGAATGCGTCGTAGGCGATGAGACGGGAACAATTGTATTCACCGCCCGCAACGAACAAGGTCAGCGTCTTTTTTTCCTCCTCTTGCGTATCATTACACTTACGTTTGCAAATTGTTTGCTTGTTGACTTTTTGATTTCTATGGCTTTTATATTTGTGATTGGATTGCGAAATGTAGATCTAAATCATGAAAGAGTTTTTTTTTTCCCTCATCTAACTGGGTCTGATGAACGGTATCTGTCACGCGTCGATCTGCTAATGCGGGATTGGCCCCGGATTAGCACAGCAGACCAGGAGTGATTTGTAGAACTCACGTTTTATTTTATGTGAACGTCATTACTGTAATTTTTAAAATAAGATAAGCCATTTTATTTAAATCTAAGTCTTCCAAAAGTGTAAAGGGTTTTTTTTTTTTAGCCTTGGACACCACAATTTCTCTCACCCTACTTAAAAATTGTAGCAGTAGTGGTTTGAGCCTAAGACCCCTTGACGCAAGCAAGCTATTTCTCCATTGAACTAGGAGAACACCACTAAAATGTAAAGGTTATAATACAGTTTTTTTATACAAAGGTAGCTATACCAAAATATAATACACAAAACCAGCTATTAATATTCCACTCTCACCCGTCCTCTTGTGGTGTCTGTGTTATACCAAAATACAGTTCTCAGTAGAGAAATAAAACTCAATGTGAAGCAAGCAACAATACATCATACAGGTATTTACCAGTATAAGTAAAACACGCGTCATGCTTGTATCAGGTAAATCACATATAACATGAATATCAAAATAACATAAGTCACATTTAAATCTTAATTTTACATCTTTTAGGGCCCTAGAACTCTTTTTTGGATCACTGTCTATCATCTCATATTGTCGGGGACTTATTCATCTCCTAAGTGCAATGGAGAAATTGCAATGTTAATGATATACCACATCTACATCTTCTAGGATTTACATATAAATTAAAAACTAATAATAATAATAATCAAATAATTTGAGTAGATTCAATTGCATGCAAGACGAATTGTGGAATTGGATGTTTGATTTGAGTACTTTGCATATTTAAAAATTCTAGAACTTTTGGAAGCATATTACCTTGCTTGATTTACTTTTGAAACACATATTCATGAAATTGAATGTTAGTGTTAAATGTGAAAATATTGTAACAGATTGGTATCTCTGTGTGTAGTTGGAAATATAATCAAATCTTGCTCATGTGGTTTAAAATTTAGACATATTATAGTTTAATATGTTTACTGCATTTTCTATAACTGGAGATTGTCTAATATTTGATTCTTTGAACTATTTTTGCTAAAGTATCAAAATATTAAAGACAATCAAATTTATGTGTAATTTATTTTGTTCTATAGAGGATTTTCATGCCTATAAAGTATAAACTCGTATCTTAAATATTATCAAACTCTTAGAATTTAATAGCTTTCTAGTTGTTTGAAGTAAACCAATAGAATCTGTCTAAAATCCTGCTTCGACACATGCTGTTGGTTAATAGTTTTTAAAGTGCCAAGTGATATTCAAATTTTATGAAACATAGCAGTTTTTGCTTTCTTGTTCACTTGTATAATTTTTCATTCCTGGACATATTTCATTTATATAACTTTCCTTCACAAATTCTGTCAAAACATTTCATATAAACAAAGCATAACCATTTTAACAGCATATCCATAATAAAGACATACATTCCATTTCAAGAACATATTTCTCAGACCGTAATGATGAAAAAAATGTGAAAATTTGTATATTTTTAAATCTCAAGTGACAAGTACCTCAGTATACATGTATAATCACTTACAGAATTCAAAGAAAATGCTCTATTTTTAAATCGTTCAAATTTTCTGTTAATTCCACATAAAATTTCACAAATATCTATTCTTCATCTAATTCACTTCTATTTTACATAAATAGCATGCAACTCATACAATCAACGAACTTATCACATTGGAAATAGGGAAATTCAATCCAATGTGATATGTTTGTTTTTTCTTTTACTTTCCAAAAAAAAAAAACTGAACATATTGCAGGTCTGTCTGTTGTTCCTCCTCTCCTTTCTGTTGTTCGTCTCTTTTTATTTATTTTTTCTTCTATTATATAAACTATAATTTATATAGGATATATATCACATAATTAAATAGATATGTTATATTTCTTCTGTGCATGTCAACCACATCAAACCTTTGTTCACCTTAATTAAACTTATCCCCCTTTTATTGAAATTATAATAAGCTCAAGTGATTTACTTTTCTAACTTATCTTGATTATTTATAGAATATTTATTATCACTTGACCGTAAGTAAACAATAATTTTATCTTAATTGGACACCTTAACTATATTTTGTAATTAATAAATTATGCTAAATCCAGTGAATGCTCTAGTTATCACATTAACACATATAATTTGCTTAAACAAATTTTGGGACATTATAGAATGGCTTGAAGTTTAATATTCCTATATCGACATCAAATTTGCTTGTATCTTCTATCAGTTTTCTTTACAAGGATTTGAAGGTACTTGCTTAAACAAACCAAGCGTCGTGTGATTGTGGATCTGACATTTTTTTTTTGCAATTAGATATGCCTAAATACTTGTGTGCCATTCTTGGATACGTACATAATACTATAAACTTGAATTAGTCTACTCATGAGAGTGATAGAGAAGATTTATTTTCTTTAAGTTATGGCAGATTTGTGTGTGGATTAATTGTTTGATATAGTTGTCAACCTATATCAACAAACTAGACATAGGACTGTAAATAAACTGAGTTAAGTTAAGTATTATCTTGTTCAAGCTCGTTCATTTATTTTTTGGTAAGATTTATTGCATGCAACAATAATAACAATAACAATCAAGACTTTATCCCACTAAGTGGGGTTTGCTACATGAATTTTTTGTTTTCATTGTACTCTATTAATTAACAAATCCACATTTGGTCTTAAGTGTGTAAAGTCATTATTTATAGTCTTTTGCCTTGCATTTTTTGTTTCCCTCTTCCACTTTTTACGTGGTCCTTGTAACTTTATTGAAGCTTCAATTGATTTACGATTTATATGCCCATACCATCTAAGCTTATTTTCTCTAAATTTATCCTCAATTGATATTACTTTAAATTTTTTTTTGCAGATATATTCATTTTTTATTCTATTTTTTCATGTATATTCACTCATCTACCTTAGCATCCTCATTTTTGCAACACTTATACCTATTGACTATAGCTTCAAAAATATAGGTCAAGCTTGTTATCTAGTATCTTATTGTGCTCAAGCTATATAAGCCTTAATCAAGCATATGTATTTTAACTAAATTTACTTTTACTAATTTTATTATTACTTAATAAACATAAAGATTAATTAATTCATTGTAACTCTTGTGAATTTGTTATTGGCGTAACTTTATCTAGGTAAATTCATTCCACCCAAGTCCATGAACATAGAACATGTCATTTGAGCCCTTTCTAGCGAATGTAATGTAAATGGGTCATTTTTTGTCTAACAAGTTCCCACTTGGGTCCTAATTGTCAGATTTTGTCAATTTTTTCTGCTAGTAAATTTTATCATTTTTTAAAATAAAAGCAATATTTAATATATAAAAAAGTACTTTTTTACCCATTATTTCTTCCTTTTATCTTCTTCTAACATCATTGGTCCACCTTAAGCCGGTTGTTGCCGCTGTCGTCGTTGCCATTGCACCCAGGTTCTTGTCGCCATGTGCTACCGCTTGCTTCCCCCCTCTCTTTATCCACGTTTCCCTCCCTCTCTCTCCTCCCTAAGCTTCGTATGGCTGTTGTACCAAATGAGCTAGTCACCACCTCTCTCTCTTTCTTTCACCCTTTTCTCTTCTTGCTTGTAATGTGCTTGAGTGGCAGCAACGGGCTAGGTAAGAAAGTGGCAGGTTGGAGGCGATGGCAGAGAGCTAGCGATGATGGCGAACTAAAACTATAAGGCAAGAGGGGGGAATATGCGTATTTTAATCTTTTCACTGTCATTTAACAAAAAATGTGATGGAAGGTCCCGCATGATCAGTATTGCAAAAGTAGAGATTCAGATGACATGTTTTGTGTTTTGTGGACCTGCATAAAATTAGGGGTCTATCTCAGGACCCAGAAAAATTACTCTTATATTATTTTATAAAATTTGTAATTGTAAGTAAGATTATTAGTCATAATAAATAGATTAGATCATGAATATATATATTCTTTTTTTCCAAGCATCACATTTTTTCCTATCCTGATTGGAAATTGTAGCAATGTGGATTCAAGCTCAAGACTCCTTGGTTCTAGGCAGGCTCTCTCCCCACTGGACTAAAAGAAGCTCTACGTGAATGTTTTAAAATACAAAATGTTGTTAAAATACAAAATGTTGTTAAAATGCATTATAATTATTGCTACTAATTTAATTCTATTATATTGTACATTTGACCAATGTTTGTCAAATCTTTACAAAACATATGTGTATGCAAGTAACAATTATATAGAATAGTATTGAGATTTAAATGAGCTTGTTCATGAACATAAATGATTTTGTCATGCACATAAAGAAATCATTGTTCAAATGTTTAACCTTTTTTGCTAAGGTTAACGAATTAACATAAACGATCTTTTATCAAGTAGTTATGAACAGCTTGTTGAATATTTGGTTCACTAACAATCTTAGTTGGATAAAAGGTTTACGGACTTGTAAAAGCATTTTTAGCTAATATTCCAAAGAAAAGATTCTTACTCAGTGTCACATCGTTCATAGTCATCCACATGGATAAATAAAAGCGGAAGAGGTTAAGCCTATGATCAATGGAAGCTTTAACAAAATATTTGAACACTTGAGCTATATTGTTGAATAGTCTAGCCAAGTGATGGAGGCGAAGAAAACTCCATCGGTCTTCTATGATACAGGATCCCCTAGATATCCCATGTCCAAAAAGGTGGCACAAGTACTAACTATAGCCTCAAATCACTGCCTAATTTGCTTAAAAGCCGCGTCAGGACATTAGATATCTCAAGGGACTACAACATGCTAAGGAAATATTATTGTGTCCCATCATCATCTAGCTATAAACATAGGAAAAGAAAACCAGCAAAGGGTGATCTAATCGTTTCACAACATCCACAAATCTTGAGAACTTCGTTAAGTCTATGGTGCTTTCTCCAGGCAGTTCGACTCAGTTCTAGGATATAGAGTATTCTTCAAATTTAAATTCTCATCTTCTCCCCTGCCAATGTAACCCTTTTTTTCTTTGGTTGTAACAACACCTCTTTTAGTGGATTTCAAACCGCTCTTCATCAAGTATGTTTGGTGCTTTCTCCAAGTATTTCTACTTAGTTTGGGGATATAGAGAATCCTTCAAATTTTAACTATCTTCTTCTCCCCTACTAATCCAACTTTTCTTCTCTAATTGTAACACTTCTCTTGTACTAAAACTAACATAGTGGATTTCAAACTGCTCACAAGGCGTCATTGTTTTCCCATTGTTCTGGGTTTCCACGCAAAACTCGTGTTTGTTTTGTGTTCCTTGTCTCCACTTTACTCTCTCTGTAGCCGTTATTTTAGTTGATGGAATTTCCCATCAACACTGATTTTTTGATTGGGCAGATGTTTGGTATAGAAGTCACTGGAACCAAAAAGGTTGATTATGTTAATAGCACCATGAGTGGATCTTATTGTGCAACAGTTTTTGGTGCATCTTCTAAGTCTTGATCTATCAATTCCTTTATGCTGCAAGCAGTTATTATTTATGATCATGTAATATGCATGGTTTTATTTGAGGTTGGAATGTTAATTTTCTTCATAATCATGTAAATTTGTAAGCAGTTCAGTAGTTTCGTAATATAATAAGGAAAACTAGTAGCTGACTAGCTGAAGCAGTTTTTTGTTTTTTGATGAAAAGTTTTTTTATTGCTAATGAAGCAATGTTGTCTACTTTTTTTTTTTTGCCACAAACACTTTGATGGATTTTTTAGACATTTTTATCTTGTATGAAACAAAACCTAGTTTTTTTTCGAAACAAAACCTAGTTGATGAATCATATGCTTTTATTTTTAGGCTTCATCTCATAAAGTATTTAAAATGAACTGCACGCTTGATATTTAGGTAATTAATGATTCTAACGTAGTTCTGCAACGAAATGGATCTTCTATTGATGAAATGGATCTTCTATTGATGCCTTGATAATTCATGTGCATTTTCCTGTTCAGTGCGGGATGCTGCCATATAGCTATTTATTTCCCTCACGCTTGGAATTAAGAACATACCAACGCAGTTACTATGGTCTCCTTTTAATCCCTTTTTTAGAACACATATCTTGAGATCAAATGAAAGTAGTGTGGCTCCTATTTATCCATGTAACTATGCATTTGTGGTTTTTGTTTAGCATGCAACTGAAGATACGATGATGCTACTATTATATATTCTTTAATGACGTCTATTAGACAAAGATTGAACATCCTCAGAACTTTGCATGTTCACTGAAATTCCAATAACAAGTGAGCTTATTTTCAACAGTTGGGATGATGAATCCTGGAGCCACTGTGGTCCTCCGCAACGCAAAGATCGATATGTTCAAGGGGTCAATGAGGTTGGCTGTCGACAAGTGGGGGCGCGTTGAGGTTACTGAACCTGCCAGCTTCACGGTAAAGGAGGAAAACAACTTGTCACTAGTCGAGTATGAGCTGGTTAATGTGGTTGAGGAGTGAACTTTGTGTGGAGGAAAGCTTCAAAGGTCTTTCTTACTTGTTTTGCTTTGCATCCCAGATCATGATTTACTGCTTCTTAACTAGGCAATATTTTCAACAGGAGCTGCTGGTGAAGTTCTAGAAAAAGCATTAGCAGCTGTTGATTTTTTTTGGTCTAATGTTAAAAACTAAGTCTTATCATGATCTTAAGTCACTGAATTTGGCCATAATATGGATGTTTGAAGGGTTTGTAAATCCATCAATGGAACTCATGTTTGTGTAGTTACATTTTAATATTAACGTCAGGGCATTTCTAATTTAATGATATTCTCCTTTTTATCTTGTTTATGTTTTATCCATTGTTGGCAATATTTAAATGCCTTTATTTCAACTGCTGAATGAATTTTTAGATTGAATTCTGATATTACTGCACAAGATAATATGAAGGCAAACTACCCTTTTGATACAAAATCTCTTATGCAATTGAGGATGCGAAAGTCTCTATTTCTTGGTGAAATAGAGTACTTGAAATCCAATTTTCTTTCTTCCTGTGGAAAGAAAATTTATTGTAGTTGATTCTAACTGATTAATTTCAGAAGGACTATAATTTACGAGAGAGAGAGAGAGAGAGAGCAACATGAAACTGAAGCATAAACTTCAAATGCTCCTGGTAACTTCTTTTTACTATGAAGCATTCAGTTCTTAACGAAGAAAATAGTTGATCAATGCAATTATGCAAGAGAACTCCAAAGCCTTCATGTTCGTGCTAATATGGCACTTCAGTTCTCAACATTTCGGGCCCTGCAATTATATCCTCCCATAGAAGTTCAGAAACAGCTTGCGTCACTTCCCCAACATTTCCTGCGATCCAAATATCATCACAAAACCCAGTCAGAAAATGAGGTTAAATTATATTCAAGGTTTGACCATCTTTCACACAGTTTCATATTTTTTGAATAATTTCACGTGTATTTTCATCAATTTTTTATTGCATGGAGGTCTCCGAGCTTTCAAATTAATTTCACTATTGCTTATTTAAAAGGCTTCTTTTTACGGTCTAATAATTTTGATGAAGGGGAAAAGAAGCTTTATAGAGGAAGAGCACAAAAGATGGAGGGAGATGAAGAAATGGGTAGCTACCTTATTAATAACTTACTTCAAATAGGGTAAGGGATTAACCTCTAAATTATGTTTGATTGTTAGCTCAAGTTATTCTAGATTTCTGTCTAGCTGTTTAATGACTCATTGTTGGTTATCTCAGGATTTTCGCTATGGTCCTATGGAGCATGAAATTACCCAACCGGTGAATGGGGTTGGGTTTTCCTTAAGTTGGCGGGGTTACTAAACTCGGGTAGGAATGGTTCTTTTAAAAGCATGGTTCGGTTAGTTGGGTTACCCATCCAAACATTCCCATATGGGGTATTTTGATTTGAATTGACGGAAAAATTAGCAGGACTTGTGTGAAATGATTGAGAGTGATCTTAAGGACCTATGGAGAACAATTGAAATGGCATAATCCTGAAAGACAGTCCCAACCTCGGAGATCCGAACAGTAATCTACCCAGAAATTCAAGATCCAAAAAATGAATTAACGAAAGGTTTCTCACCATCTCCTATAGCATCTCCATCCCACTCAACAACAGGCATAATAGGAATCAAGCTGCTGACAAACATCATCTCAGATGAGCTCTTGGCCTCTTCCACAGATACATCTCTGCTCTCCACACTCTTTAGAATCCCCTTCCCCACCAGCTTCTTCCCCAGCATCAGTAACCTCTTAGCTGTGCAACCATGGAGAATTCTATCAGGTTTAGGGAGAATAAGTTCTCTTTCTCTGCTCACAAATGCAATATTAGCATTAGGTCCCTCGGCAATACACCTGTCTTCATCAACCCAAATTGAAGCGAAAGCTCCCTTCTCCTCTGCTTCCATTTTCGAAAGAACATTAGGCAGATAATTCACATTCTTCATGGTGGCAAATTTTGGAGGTTTCATGGGAATGGTGGAAGTTATGACCTTAACTCCTTCCAGTTCTTGAGTGAAATTTGTGTTGATGACTACTGAATAGAAGGCAGGCCTTGGGTTAATGGCCGGTGGAGATAGTGAGAAGTCTCCTGGTCCAGAGCTCAGCCAGTAGCGGACTGAGCCTGTTTTGAGCTTTGAAGCTGCTGATAGGAGAAGAAGGATCCTTCTTATTGTTGAAGGAGGGTAGGGGGGAGTTATTTTTGCTGCTGTTGCCGATTTCAGGAAACGGTCCAGATGTGAATCCAAGTTGTATAAATATCTGCAAATGCATAAAACATGATCAATCTTAGAATAGCATATTATATAGTGATTTATATGGTTATATGTTCAAATAGTTAAATATTTGGTATAAACAATGTGCTTTCATTTTATTTTTGTAACATTTTTTTAATCAAGATTACTTCTTTCCGAGTATATTTCTTCTGTGATACCAGTTCTAGGCCATTCTGTTTTTATCAGAACTATGCAATTAAGCATACTTGGGTAAGAGTAATACTAAGGTTGATGATTTCCTTTGATATTCTAGCATTACACTTTTAGGGAGGAGAAATTATTGGGTCTAGAGCAGATAACTAGTCATCATTTCTGGGAGTTAAGATTGCACGGCACATACACACACACATATATATATATATATATATGAAATCAAACGACATAGTAAATTAGAGAAAAGAAAATTTGTGTTAATGATGAATCTTTGGAAAATGCTGTATATAAGTATGATAGTATTATATATAAGCATGAAATGTAGCATTATCTTATTTATATATAGCTCTATAATATTTATACACTGGACTATTTTGCTTATACATAACATACACATAGCATTAACGTGGTTAATGTCATTTCTTTTTTTAATCTACTCCACTCTGCTATTGGGTTCGGCATATTACGTCACACACATTGATTGATCCTTGAAGAGATGATCTGTTATGCATCCCAAACCAAATAATTTCCTCTCACAATGAGCGCCACTTTACCTAAAGCTGAATGGATAAAAGAAATTCATGTTGTCTGACCTTCAACTAGCTTGAGGTCAAGATTTTATAGTTCTTGTATACTGCTTGTGCACATCATGCTAGTCCAAATGGCATGAGAAGGGATTGCATCGAGTTGAATTTGAGCAAGTCATCAGACTGTACTAAAAAATGTAAGTTTTTTGCATTCGAATGGAGTGACTTTGATTTCAGTGCCTTGAGCTATTTATTGATATATGTTATACGTACATGCTCAGATTCAGAATGTTGATAGTATGAACTGTTTGATGCAGGTGTTTTCAGTTACCCATTGATGAGCATTGTGGTATCAAACACACCATGGCCTCTGTGAACCATATGATCATCTATTGGAATCGTCATTAAAGCAGGATTCAGAATGATTCCACCCAGCAAGCTGGAATACATCGCTCGGTAAGGATGTTCTTCATCTGGCTGATCAGATGATGCTTCTCTCATCTTCTCAATCGCCTGCGTTGCATATAAGCAATAAAATATACTTTTTTCAGTGTGTGTTTAGCATGATAAAAAATAAAATCATATGGAATAAGTGAGAAAGCAACAAAAGGAGAGTTTAGTTTAATGATATTGAGATGCTATATCATGTTATTTAGAAAAGTTAATTGCTTGATTTGGTGACATGTTCAGTGAACATTGCAAAAAATTATAAAATTATTACTCCAAAATTCTATTTGGATATGAGATAGGATTAGTTAGCTTCTTGATCCCATTAATAAGCTAGGAAGCATGGACACAACACACAAACATGACAATTTCTTAAATAATATAATAATTTTTCTTATGATTATAGAATTTTATTATGATTTTTTTTCAATATTATAGAAGTATCTAAGAAGCATGGAGTCGGAGGTGATTCGGGGACGTGGCATGACACTTTGAAATATACAAAAGTATCTATGCTTTTTTGTTAATAAGCTACCTTAGCTAATGTGAAAGATTTAACTCAAAATTGTGTTTGGTTGCTAACTTATATTAACTCAGGATCTTATTTGGGTGTTTAATAACTTATCCTGGAGTAAGAGTGATTAGTTAGTTCTCCGCATGCCTTACTTACAGGGGAGGCTAGGGTAAGGTTAACCTAGATTAGGATGGGGGAAGCCATGCCTTACTTACAGGGGAGGCTAGGGTAAGGTTAACCTAGATTAGGATGGGGGAAGCCGGTGTAAGTACCCTGGGTTAACTACATGTATTTAAAAGCATTTAGTCAATTAACTTGGTTAAGTTACCCCATGTTTACCCATAAACTAAATGACCGCTAAAATAACTTCATTCTAATTGTCATGGAGTAATGCGAGATTAAATTAATTTTTTATTATTAGTTTTTAATATTAATGACATTAAATGGTTAAATTAAATAAATAACAATTTAAAAATAATATAGAAATATTTGATAGCACTGAACTAGACGCTCCGTGAGATTCATCTGTCTTAAGTTGTAGCATTAAGTGAGAATGAGTTGGGATGATCAAGAAGCTACGGAAACACCTCATAAGTTGAATAAACTGGAAGACGGAGATCAGGCAGCCATTCCCCCTCCTTTCCTGGTTTTTCACAAGAGTATTTGGGAAATTCACACCCTGTGGGTAATGAGGGCAATGGGGAGCAACGGAGAGGAGGAGAAAAAGATGGAGATGAAGGAGATGAAGAATGCAGAGATCTTTGAAGAATTGGAGTAGTAATCGGTCTACAAGGAAGAGCCATAATGTGTGTATATGAGAGAGAGAGAGATTTGGAAGAGAAGTTGATGGAAGCCAGGAATTTGTAGGCAGGTGAATGGTGGGGTGGTGGCGTTGATTTCATGTTTATAAAGAAAAATATTGGAGGGACGAACAACGGCCTTTGTTTGATTCTCATTTGAGTACACAGGAGTGGGCATGGGATTGGGACCTGCCTGGATCAACCCGACTCAATCTAACTCGTTTCAAAAATATTAGGGCTTAAGTGATTAATTAATGAATTAATCATACTTAATTTTAAAAAAAACATCTTTTATAAATCACATCTGCCTTTTAACCTAATCACAAGTAGTACAATAACGACAATAACATAGTTATCCCTTGCTAGAGGTCAGTACAAAGTAGAGATGATCTGTCAAGTTTGGGTCAGATCAATTCTAATTAAATTTTGTTAAGGATGAAATATTTTAACTATTTTTTATATTTCTATAATTTCAAAGAACAAATTACATCCACACTATTTGTATAACAATACAAATTCTTCACAAAATTTTAACAAAAATAATTATCTAAATAAAAAAAATTTAAATAAAATACCAAAATAATCTAAAATTATGCACCAACACAAAAGTTTAAGGCAGCTCTAAGAGATAGGCCTCCAAATCGTCTATAATCTTCAAGCATCGTAAGCCACTAAAGGTGAATTTCACAGCCTGAAGTATTTGATACTAAGAAACATCCAACACATATAAAATGTACGCACGAATATGACGTGTCAGTTCTAGGGGCATGAGTAGTACTGCCATAATAAGAAATGCAAAAACATACATGAATTAACTGTGTTCTGCCCCATGTGAAAAGTAGAAGACTCGGTCTCCTGTGTGGGGTTCGTGTACACGAACCCAGGAAAAGGATGCTGTCTTAACAGATCGTCGCAGCAGTCAATCCAACTATCCCATCTATATTCCTTCCCCACATGTATACGACCTATCAATGGATCGTCATCAATCCGAACACCTAAAATAACAGCAACATCTTGAAATATAATTATCTCTCCAACAGGTAGATGAAATGTGTTAGTCTCTAAAGACAAACGCTCAACTAGTGCAGTAATCAAATTGTGATATATTCTAACATAATCTAGATGCCTGATGTTGCCTACACCAGCAACGTCTAACTCATCTATAAATCTAGGGCATGTGACGGGTCAATCTCGTAGCATAATGAGGTGGCTACCAGGCTGTAGTTCTCAAGACTGCTCCAGATACGCGCATAAGTGCTCCAATGATGGATGAACGACTGGAGGAAGATCATCTCCCGCCGCACTCCTACCGCCGTGTTCTCGTCCTTGTGCCATATCGACTACATAAGAAGAAATAACTTCAGTAATAAGTTATAACTTGTAATATTATAGGCATGGATAAATTTTATCAATCTAATATATGAGTCAATAACGTATTTAATTACCTCACATTTTCAGGATTTCGAAGACATGTGGAATAATTATGTCCAACTACATGACATACGTTGTACGTTCTGCTCGGATCACCCCTTCGCTCATCCAATGTGTTTCTTATCCGACGCGTACGTGGACGCCTTGGCCTCACACGCAACGATGGATTGAGCTCAACAATTCCACAAGCTTCATCAAATGCAACCCAATATCACATATCAGGAATAACATGAAATTCATCAGAGTATGTGTTATTATAACTTTGTATGTTATAGTAGTGTGATATTACTGGATTGTAGTCAACGCATATCTATCCAAGAGCATGAATAATATGAGGACATGGTAGGTGATAAATAAAAGTATGTAAGCATGTATAGTAACAGGTACCATCAGAGTAGTAGGTCACTGTTTGTTTCCCAAAAATATAATCATTAACCTCTCATTCATTGTAATTTATCCTAATGGGGAAATGTACAAGACTCAGCTTTTTTTTTTTGAAATTCGGCCGTAGCCTATAATACTATAACAGTAAAAAGATACATCAGGTACAAAAGATTCGATCCTCGTTGAGGATCGCACAAAAATCGAGTGGGAGGGACATGCCCCTACGTCACTCTGTGTCATCGAAACAAGAAAAGGAAGCTATAAAGTCTGCCGCTCTATTAGCGGCTCTATAAACATGAGATATCCTATATGCCTTGAAGGCACAAAAAAGCTCAGCAATCTGGGTCATGGTCTTGTCGGGAGGGTGTCCTCTAGCTGTCCGGTGAAGGTCCGCAATAGTGATGGCAGAGTCGCCCTCTATCCAAATCCCGTCCGCCGTATCCGCCCACTTTTGGCGGCTGATCCTCACTATGACGAGGCCAAGCGTAATGGGAGTGCATTGCGAATGCCGCGACCATGCTTCTGCTGTAGTAGTGGCAGTGAGTGTTTCAAAGAGCCCTCGCTCACGCAGTAGCTCGCAGTAGTGAAATGGAGGTTGTCATAGTGATATCCGCATGTGTTGTAAACTCCACCCCTGCGCTACTGAGCAATATATGCCGTTCTGTTCTTAATGGGAGCCATCCAAAGTTCACCTTAATCCATCGTGGGGTGGGGATCCCAATGGGTGCAGAGGGGTAAGCAACAGCCTTCAAGGCTGTTGGGATCCCAGTTCCGCACACGTTGGATGAAGGGTTGTTCTTTTTGGGCCTCGCTAAAAGAATAAGTGGGCAGGCGATAATTTCTAGCAAAGGGAAGGTTTGTTGTGGACAGCGACCGTGTTGCGAGATCTCCATGAGTGTTACAAGTGCCGCCTACCCTTAATTGGCGCTGAGGTCAGCTGGATTTTTCTGGACTCCCTTGATTCAGGTTGTCGAGGAAGAGCTTCAAACAGGTGAGTAGTGCGAGAGGGTGATGGAATAGATTTCCCATCAGTTGACAGCCCACCGTTGCTGGATGCACTGTAGGAATGCTGTCACGTTGTACGGCTGCAGGAGTGCAGATATTGTTGCTGCTGTGGGCGAGTCGTCAGGGAACTGATTTGGCTGGTACCGCACAGCAGAAAATGCCCTGCTGTAGCAGTAGAACCGCTTGTTGTAGTCAGGCAACATAAATTGCATTCTGCTGCTGTTAAGGCAGCCCCAAAAAACGACTGCCTTGCTCACAGCAGGAGCATGCATTGCTGCTGCTACTACAAGCAGAAATGTTTCTCTGCTGCTGTTGCAGCAGCAGGTGATTGCTGCTGGTGTTACAAGTCAGCAGGTTCAGCTGTTTTGTTCGCCTGCTATAAGCAAGCAGCAACAGCAGCAGCACGCGAATGCTGCCTGGTGGCTGTAGCAACAGCAGTAAATGTGCTGCTTACACAGCAGTGCAATATCGCTGTGCGCAGCCAAACCTCCTACTGCGAGAAGATGCAGGTTCCCGATGGCGGGCGTGCGTGGGAGGCAGTCCCCTGAAGTCTCTGCTTCTGGGTGTGTATGAATGGGACGGTAGCGTTCCGATCTTCAGGCACTGGAATGTCACCGGTGGCAGCAGGGAAACATCAGGAAAAAAGTTGTTAATACAAAAGGGTCCCTGCTGTAATACGCCAGGTTTTGGGGTTTTTTCCGTAGTAAGGCGCTCCATCAATCGTCGGTACTTCTCTTAAAATTGGTTTCGACCCGAAGCTTTCAAAGGAAAGGGAGCATAGTCGTGCTAGCGGGGGCAAAGATTTGCAGAAAGGAATGGGCATAACAAGTTGCCTTTTTCTGCTCTTTTTCGCATTTCCTCAAATCTCTGGTGGGAACGCCGACCTTTCGTTATTCCTGTAATGGGCAAATTGACTAAGCAGAAGGTTGAGCCATGCTTAGAGGGAGAGAGTGGCAGCTCTAGTTCAGCTCAGAAATAAGCTTCTTCTGCAACCCATACATCAACTTCTTTTGTTTGTTTGATGTCAAGGCTGCTGCTTTTGTAAGGCATTAAACGGACTGGCACAAAGTGAAGCTGCATTCACAAGATCTAAAAGTGTCTGCAATCCGTTCCTCTGTTCAGCAGGGCGAGCCCAAGGGCATCCTATTAGACTTCGCAAACTGCCAGTCGTTTGAGCCAACCAAATGTGGGGATTAGCGTCGCAACCAAATCCTCCAGGAGAAAGGTGAATAAAGCGGGGCCTGGGCGCTGCATCCTTCCAGACCCAACTATATCGGAAGTTCTCTGCCGCGGAAGAGATCTCTGTGAAGAGCTGTGGTGGGCCGGTTTACTTAGAATCCAGATTTAAGCCATAACTAGACTGTCCCTCTCCTCTTTGTGGAGCCTTGGCAGTCTACCTATTCTCAACGCTAGCTCCGAGCCAAAGAATCTATAGAGCTCTGCTTGGTTCCATTCACCGTTCTCACTGAAGAACTGTTCAACGGTGAAGGGGGGCGATTCAATAGTATTGACGAAGGTAGGCCACCTCATAAAAGAGTTGGGATCAACCCAAGCATCCTCCATAACCCTGGTATTGCTGCCATTGCCAATCTTCCACATGGAGTTTTGTATGGCTGTTGTTCCTCCCAGACAAATAAGCTTCCATGCCCAAGAATCTCCCCTTTTGGTAGAGAAGATACTTTCTCTGTTCCCGTACTTAGCCTGGAAGCATCTAACCCAAAGAGTGTTTTCCTTATTAAGAAATTTGAAGGCAAGTTTGGCCACGAGAATGGAGCGCCACTCCTCCAGACGGTGGATGCCTAAACCCCCAGCAGACTTTGGTTTGGTCACTTGCTCCCATGCCACAAGGTGAGCAGCATTCGAATTAAGGTTGCCACTCCATAGAAAGCGTCGGATTAACTTTTCAATCTCTGCCATAACGTTGCTAGGCACAAATGTGTGGGAGAGGCTGAAGATTGGAATAGAGGTGAGCACGCTATTTATAAGAGTGACTCTTCCAGCTAAAGATAAGTATCTAGTGCCCCACGAAGAAATTCTGTTCCTCACAGAATCAATAATATGTTGAAAGTCGGCTTTGACTGGCCTCCTACTTATGAGCGGAATGCCCAAGTACTTGCCCTCAGCTTGGATGCGAAACCCCCATTTGTTAGCAATCATGCGTTTCCTGCTTCTCTTCATCTTCTTGCTGAAACAAATGGACGACTTAGCCTTATTGATTTTCTGTCCAGACCAATTGTTATACACATCAAAGATGCTGTTGAGAGCTCTGACGGCTTTGCAAGTGGCGGGGGCAAACATAAGGATGTCATCTGCAAACAGGAGATGGGTAATGAGCGGCCCATGTACTGTTGTTCTAATCCCCAGCAAATTATCTCTGTTCTGGTGTTGGTTGATGAGGAGGGAAAGTAGTTCAGAGCAGAGAATGAACAAATATGGTGACAGAGGGCACCCCTGACGGAATCCACAACTTGCTTCAATCCAATTTGATTTTTGGCCATTGATCATCAAGGCAAACCTAGGGCCTTCAACACAAGCTAAGGCCCACTTGCTCCAGGTGTCCGGAAAGCGAAAATGCTGAAGCATACTTTCGTAACATTACGCGGGCCCTAGGTACGTAGGGCGAGACTGCTTCAAACTCCCAACCAATAGCGTTGTCCTGTCACTTCAAAAACAAACCAACTGTATGATAATATGTTGCACACACAAGTGCCTGAATGGGCAGGTCAACGGCACACTTCAGAATACCATTGAAGCATTCAGATGCGTTTGTAGTCATAGTACCGTATTTAAAGCTTCCATCATGAACAAATGTCAATTTCTCAAATCCTTTATCTTCCAGCCACCTATGAGCATCCGAATGGACAGTAGCAATATCTCGTATATGCTGAACAAAGCTATTCCAAAGATCAGTGGTACTCATAGTATACATCTTATCACACATAAACTCAACTGCCTGAATACCAATAGTCCGTAAAATCATCTTAAAGTTTTCTCGCAAGCGACGTAGACAATATCGATGGGCATTATGAGGCAAAATAGATGGTACGCCGCGCAATAAACCAGAATGTTTATCGCTAATAATACACAGATCTCGTCGTGTACGGACTAACTCAATTAAATTGCGCATTTTGATTAGAAATCAATCCCATGAGTCATTATTCTCTGACTCAACCGCACCAAATGCTAATGGAAAAACTCTATTGTCAGCGTCTATCCCTACAACAATTAATAGAGTGCCACAATATTTGTCTAGAAGAAATATCTCATCAACACTGGCCAACAAAATTTCCAGCCTTCAATAGATGGATCATACAAATCTTAAAATAAAAATATCAAATTAAACATTACCTTTAACCTCAACTAAAAGTAATCTTACAAAACTTCAATTAAAACTTTACAGAAGCTGCATAAAAGATGAAATATCTCGTGGGAGAAATTATTGTGCCCAAATGTTTGGATAGCCAATTGGGCCTCACCATGTATGCGCTAGATGGGGACTACTGTATACTTGGTGGGGTATGATTAATCACCTAAAAGTTCGTGCAGTTGAAATAATAAAATTTCTGTGTTGGTTATGAATTTTTTTTCCTTTAAAAAAATGAACTTCCTGATCTTGTTTGAACTCACAAAGGTCGTGAGTTCCAATGACGATTCACAGCTTATTCTAAAATTATGTAAAAGAAATGCCTTAGATAGAACTAGAGATGATGGCTTGATGCCGAAAGTGAGGCGAAGACAATTCTTCATCGCCACTGCAGTTCCTGCAGAGTAAGGCACAAAGATTCAGTAATCACAGTCCATGAAAAAAATCATGTCTAAATTGGTTGAACGAACTATTATGGTATCCATCGTCATCATCACAATAGAGTTCTTCATAAGACTGTTGGGTTCGCATATGAGCAATTATTTTATAATAGTAATTCAACAAGTTATGACATTAATATACAAGAAGTAGCTACCTCATTCATTGGCTTGAGCGTCCATTCACAAAGTTATCCCCATCATTTTGTCTAATGATACATAGTTTTAATACTAATTTACGAAAACAATCTCTATCACCTCTGATCAAGCAAAATTTGATCACTAATTTTTCTTCCCAATCTTTTCAACTGTCTCCCTCACTGTAAGGTGTTCCTTCTAATGTTTAATCCACACACAAAATCACTTAAAATTTATTTCTTTTAGTCATCCTCAATAGATGTAAATGACACACCTCTAATTTTATTCAATTTCCACTATTACGATCGACACAATTGTGTGCTATAACGGATAAACTTCTCAACTAGTAAAAATATGAGGAAAGATTTTATTTTATAAAAAATATATTGAAAAAATCAAATCGAATAGATGATGACCATGATTCAATAGTTGAAGCAGTGCACCTGACAGGACTACTACACTCTTCTTCAATCAACTTGCAGCAGAAATCGACATCATTGTGAATGCCATTCAAACAGGAGACATTCAGATTAGTCAACAGTACTCAATATTAGTAAGATTTTCTGCAATTTAATGTGAAGATCATAATTTAGAACAGATCTCACCATCACAAACATGGAACTTTCTGGTTTGTGGGGACATGCAATGCATTCAATTTCCTTTAATTTGTTATAACACAGATCAGATGTGTTCCTCAGTGCTTCTATCGTCTTGTCGATGATATCAAGAACTGTTCCCTGAAAGAATTAAAAATTTAAATCCAATAAGGACAAGACCATATTCCAAGCAAGAGAAAACATAAAGAAGACGACTAACAAAAGTTGCTGCAGGATCAGTTGTAATACTGAGAAGGTTCTGTATGTGCTGAACTATCTACAGAAGAAAATACTTTTGCTCAAAGGAAGACCCAGGTCACAAGGCAAACATGGATCCGGCATTAAGTATAAATCGGAATGTGTTGCCAAAGAAGCAAAATGTCGAACATAGTAAATTTCGAAATCAAAAGAAAATATTAATCAGACAGGCTGTTTAAAAGAAACTGGCTTGCCATGAATTCATAGGGAAATCTGATCGCATTTCTGTTTGATATCAAGAAGAAAGGCATAATTTCCTGTAGTTGAGCAGACAACTTGCACATTAATGGTAACTTTTAGCACTTCAATCAGGTTCTCGTCCACCGAAAACTAGAGACAGTTTCATTTTGATTCATGGCAATTGGGTAAAATTTTTGACAATCTGCTTACATCACTATATGATAGAATGATTGGTGCAAATGTTTACATGTGAAATAACACAATCATCTGAGCCATCCACGTAGCATTACTGTAGACAGGATAACCTTCTAAACAAAAAAAACCTCGACCCGCCAAACTGGTGTCAAGCAACAAACCCAAAATTCTTTGAAGGTTAATGAGAAAAGTTGGGGTCAAAAAACCATTAGGTAGGGGTGAGCATTTGATTGGTTTAATCGGTTTGATTAACTGAATTGAAAAAATCGTTTGGGTTCAGTTTTGAAATTTAATAAACCAAACCAACCAAATAAGACTATAAACCGAAAACCAAATCAACCAAATAAAATTCGGTTAATTCGATTTGGTTAAGCTAAAATCATAATTTTCTCTTTATGTAATTGGTTATCTCCAAAAATTCAAAAATCTTAAAACAATTGATAATATAATGCTACAAGATTTTACAACCACAAAAACTAAAAACATGACAAAATGAATATCATAATTAAAAAAATAATAAATATTTCATATAATTTCAACAATATTATTTTTTTAGCTTTATTCAACAACATTATTACATGATGGTGTATATTTCGATTAATTTGGTTAGTTTGGTTTTCAAATTTAAGAAACTAAACCCAAATCATTTAACCAAAAAATTTTAATTGTCAAACTATTAACTAAACCAATATGTTATAAACCAAACCAAACCGACCAAATTTAATCAGTTCAGTTTGGTTTTTCGATTTGAACCATTTAAACCTGCACAAAAAAGAAGCAATAGTACTTGCAGGGATCTTGTCTAGCAGTTTCCGAAGTAAACATCCCTGATGTCAAGAGGACCTGATTGTCTGAAACCGTGAGGATAATATTTGTATTATTGACATAGGTTGACCTCCGTCAAAGCGACAAATCCTAGCGGGGAGCAAAAACACTCTGCTTAGGAGGGACCTGTATCGCAAATTCTCAATTGAATGCAAGGGACTGCCCTAATGTTACGAGCTGGCTCTTCCCGATACTCCCCTGACTCTTGGGTGTATTAGTGAGATTTTAATTATATGTGTTAGGAGATCTCACCTACCTTTCAGGCTTGACTAGGCTCGGTGACCACTAATAAGAATGTTAGAATAATAAAAATAACATCGATCACGAAATAATAAGGTATCATGTACAATATTAAGCATACAGAATAATGATAACATCAATCCTGTAACTAAGCATCGTTCATGATGTCAAAGGAGATTATCTAAAGAAAGATCGTTCATAGAGGGGTCACGCTTACGATGTTGATCAATGCAAGGAATAAACATCGCTCACGAAAGGGTCATCTCTTACAATATTGAGTTCTTGCAGTGATGCATAAGATTATCCCAAAGCTTTGCATAGTAATTGAAATTGAGAATTCCATATTTATTAAGTCCCTGAATATAATGAGCATCGAAAGACCATAATTATAATATAAATCCCAGATAATCAATAGAATACGAATTCCAGAGGATCAATAAAGAATATGAATCTCAGTGGATTAATAAATAACGTGAATTCTAGGAGACTGAAAGAATATGAATTCCAATGAACAATGCGAATTCCAGAAAGCCGATACAAAATGTGAATTTCAGAAGACCAATGAAGAATGAAGTCTTCAGTGAAGCTTTATCAAGAATGTCCTGAGTTTGCAAGATGATCAATTTAAGATAGAACCTTTTCAGATCTTCTCCACTCCATGTCCTCGAAATTTAAGTTCCATCAGGATCCATTAGATAGTATGCATTGGATCCGGCAACTTCGCATACGATATATGGACCTTCCCAGTTTGGCTCAAGCTTTGGGACTCCAAGGTTATTGCATGTCATTTGTCGCAGCTTAAGGACAAGATTACCTTGGGTGAAATCCCTTGGTTTCACCTTGCAGTTAAAATGTCCCTCAACTCGACGCTTATGTTCTATGTGTTTGAGCGTTGCTAATTGTTTTTTGTGCTCTAGGAGATCCAGATCAAGAAACCTTGAATCATCGTTTTCTTTCATTCAAGCTTCCAAAACATCGACAAAGTTTGCCGCAGCCTCCACTCTGTGAGAGAAATATTTTAGTTCAACAGGTATAACAGCCTTCATCCTAAACGCAAGAGATAAAGGGGAATATTCCACTACTTCACCCTAAACCCTAAACCTTAAACCCTAAACCCTAAACCCTAAACGCAAGAGATAAAGGGGACTCTTGAGTGATTTCTAAGGGAGTGGTATTATAAGCCCACAGTGTACCTAAATGTTCATCAGGCTAGCGAGTTTTAGCTCTGTTCAGACGCTTCTTTAAGATATTAAAAATGTTCTTATTAGCAACCTCAGCATGATCATTAGTATGCGGATGCAAGACGGATGCATATTTTATATTGATTTGGTATTTTCCACAGAAATTACGAATTCGTTGATTGGCAAAGAGAGTACCATTATCAGTAACAATAGTCATATGAACTTCATATCTACATAAAATGTTCGCCCATAGCAAATCCTCTACACGCTGAGCAGTAGATTAGACCATATGTTTAGCCTCAATCTACTTTGTAAAATAATCAATAGTGACTAAGACTCACCTGTAACTTCATACAGTAAGAGGCATTGGGCTCAGAAAATTCAGCCCCCAAACTGCAAAGAGACAAAAAGAGTTTATGGGTTTGAAGAAACCTACTGGTTGGTGTAGATCTGCATAGTATTAGGCCAGAAAATTCTTAAAGAATGTGCATAACCAAACTTCGTCTATGAGCATGAATTTCGCATTCTCCTTAATGAATGGATTTCATGACTTCTATTGCCCCTCCGATCTCAAGCACTTCGTGAGGGGTATAGCATATGATCTTTTGTATAGCTGATTATCGATAAAAATATACTTAGCGCATTCAAGCCTCAACTTCTTTGCCTCCATCTGATTGTTAAGCTGGACACCATTCTTCAGGTAGTTGATAATTCTATTGATCCAGCATGATATTTGATCAGTACATTGTATCTCTGCTAGTTCATAACTTGGCTTGTCAAATATCTGATGCTGATGAAAATTAAATCCCTTTTTTGCAAGATGATTAGCCATCTGGTTTTCTTCTCTAGGGACATGAGATAGAGAGAACTCCATGAACTCCATGAACTGAGAGATTAAGAGATGAACCTTAGCTAAGTACTTTTTTAAAACATTATCTCTTGTCTCATGCATGAGATTGACCTGATTAACTATCAGCTGTGAGTCACTAAAGACTGGAATATGTTTCACGCCCAACCTACGAGCAAACTCTAGGCCAGCAATGAGAGCTTCATATTCAGCTTGGTTATTAGTGATCTTAAACTAAAGAGTTATAGATCGATATAAGACAACATGCTGAGCTAGTCAAGAGAATGTCAACTCCTTGATATTGTTACCCAAAAGCACCATCGTGCAGAGACTGGGGCATAACTTTCTTTTCTGTTGGCACAAGCTCTGAGGTAGTAAGTTCTGCCACAAAATAAGCTAGGGCTTGTGCCTTGATAGTTATTCTTACAGCATATTTAATATCAAATTCGTCAAGTTTAATGGACGACTTCAGTAATCTCCTTGAGACCTTAGAAGTGTGCAGTATCTTAAGAAGTGGTTGATCAGTGACAACTTGAATGGTGTACGTTTGAAAATATGATCGCAGCTTCCTGGCAACCATAAGAAGAGCAAAGGCCAACTTCTTCAACACAGGATATCAAATTTCAGTCTCCAGTAGTACATGACTGATATGAAATACTAAACGTTGAATCCCTTTATCCTCTTTGACCAAAACCGCAGATATTGCCGTATCAGAAACTCCAAGGTATAAAGATATCCCCCACTTCAAGAGTTGTTAAGGTTGGTGCAGTTGTAAGGCACTTCTTTAGCTATACGAAGGCCTCTTCACATTCAAAAGTCCATTGTGCCTTCTTGCCATCACGCAAATATTAGAAGAATGACAAACATCAATCACCAACCTTGGAGATGAATCATCCCAAACTAGTGACTCGACTTGCCAATCTTTGAATCTTCTTTAATGATTTTAGAGATGAAATATTAAGTATCGCCAAGATTTTGTCACAATTAGCTTCAATACCTTAGGCTGAAATTAGATACCCCAAAAACTTACCTAAAACAACACTAAAAGTATATTTACTAGGATTAAGTTTAAGCTTATACCTGCGGAGAGTGTCAAACATCTCTTTGAGATCAGCTAGATGATCTCCCATGCTTATTCTTTTGACTAGGATATCATCTACATAGGCTTCAAAATTTCTTCCTTTCTGGTTTTTGAATACTACATCAATCATACACTGATACGCTGCGACTGCACTCTTCAAACCAAAGGGCATAACATCGTAGCAGAAGGTTCCAAAGTCAGTAATGAAAGCAATCTTTTCTTCATCACCTTCAACCATTTTTATCTGATGATATCCAAAGAAAGCATCCAGAAAGCTCATCACATAGAACCCAACAGTGTAATCTACCATCTGTGTGGCTGGCAGGAATCTGCACTTAGTGGGAATCATGCTAACGTGGTAATCTCCATCAGGCTGTGGAGCAACGATAGCTGTGGATGGCTAATGCTCGTAGGCGATATTGCTGGGAGCAGTGGATGGCCAAACATCGTGACTGATGTTATTGAAGGAATGTGGGTAGCTAAACATCGTGGCCGAGGTTAGAGATAAGCTGGGGATGATCAAACCTCGTGGCCAATGTCAGAGATTTACAAAAATAAAGCATGATTAGTAAAATATTATAACCGATGAATAAAATATCATGCACAATGGTAAAAAGTGACAACCTTTAGATGCGACATGTACGACCAAGATTCAACACTGAATCTAAGTGTTAATAATAATCTTGTAATATATTATAAAATCGTCACTAAAAATGGCATCTAAATGTCAAAAGATTAAGAACATCTAGATAACATGATATAACATTTAAATAATATTGAATCAAATGTCTAAGAGCTTGGCAATGGTTACCAAATGCAGCAGAGCTTAGGAATTAAAATTTTTGAAAAATTAAAATCCACCCAGGTTGAGATAAGATGAAATCAATGATCCAAGCGAATCAAACCTAATCACCCGGCAAGGGAAACACCGACGGCTGGAGCGTAGCAGTTGAACTTAGCGGACTGATGGCGGCCTCGGCATCGGGAGTCGTCCGGAATCTGGGCAAAACGGAAGGATCTCCATGGCCGAGGGGGACGACAGGCCAGTGGTCATCCTCGCGGAGGTTCGACATGATCTTCTCCTCGCGGAGGTCCGCTCAGCGCAAACCTCCACCGCACCAGTTCACCACTCCGCCGCCGTTCTCCGTGCTTCTGGTTATGATGCTAGGGTTTGGGATCAGTGGTCACCGAATACCGAACTACCGAGAAGTTTTTGAATCAAAATAATGTGCGAGGGGCTCCAACTTTATTTTGAGTTGCTAAATTAGCTCTAAACATAATTCAATTTTATTTAAAATTATATATTTAATAAATAGTATTAATATTTTATTTAATCATTTTACATAAATTTTAATATAAAAAATATTATTTTACTTCACATATTCAATAATTTTCAATAAAAATATCAACTTTATTTCACATCCTAAATCAAAATACTCGATTCGAATATTTTGGTTTAAGATATGAAATAAAGTTGATATTTTTATTGAAAATGATTATGCATGTGAAGTAAAATAATATTTTTTATATTATAATATGTGTATAATAATTAAATAAATTTATTCATTGTTATTATTATTATTTTTTAAATTAGTACTATTTTATTCTTGATTTTGATCCTCGTGTCAAACAGAACTTTATTATTGGTGCAGTAATAATAAAGTAGAGAATGTTTAAAAAAATTTAAAAAAAAATTTAAGAGTTGAAAAAATTTGACTCAAACTAGCTTGAATTGAAATAACAGTAATAACACTTCTATGCAATTATGTAAATAAATTATAAATATTTTACATAAAATAGATGATTTTATAAATTTATATAATTTTCTAAAAAATTTATGATATTATATTTTGACATATTAATATGTATAATGAATATTTTAAAGAGAAATGTGACTTGCAAATAGATTTGATTTAACCCAATATCAAAAAGAAATTAATAAGCTCAATTCAAAATTAAAAATTCTAATTTAGAGTTGAGCTTGGCTCTCTCGAAATTGATTTGAAGTCATTTCTACTTCGGGCTACTTACTTGCAGCGGAGATAAACTCAGATTTACTTGAAATTCTTAATTGATCAGTATTTTGTCAATCCAACATAAGTAAAAAATAATGTAATTTTTTTATTTTGGAACAATTCAATATTCTTTTTTTATGAAATATTTTTTTTAGAAAATAACAATTCAATATTCTAATACCTTGATTCTTCAAATTCACCGAACCGTAACCGTCCATCTGTGAATTTTGGTGAAAAAAAAATCTGTGCATTTTGGTGAGGACTGCTTCATCTAAAGAGCATTTTCAACTTCCACAATTTTGATCATTTTATAAAAATAGTAATTTAATTTATTTAATGATAGTTATATATACATTTTGAATATTGTTAGATTATCCTATTATTTGTGATAGAATTTATTATTATTTTAATTACTTGTTATAGTCATTACTATGCATTAATATACATAACTAAGAATAGAGTTATTTAATTAAAATCCTAACTAAAGTTTAATTGACTATTTTTTAAGTGAATTTTTTGTTTTATTTTTTATATATATTTTGGTCATTCTTTTTTTATCATGTGTTATTAATTATAGCTGTTATTTTAATATCTGTTATATGAAATGCGATGTAATTTTTAAAATATACTAAAGAGATATTTTTCTTAAATATTTATCAAATATGCATGTAATTTTTTCAGATGGATAAAAGTTGGCTATTACAACTTGGACTCAAGAGTACATAAATGGGGTTAACAGTTTTCTTGAGTTTGCATTTCTTAGGCCATCAATATCAGGATAAAACTTATGCCCTTGTAGTTCATGCATTAACAGATAATTTAGATCATATGAAGAAGTAGAGGATTAAGTTCATATGAAGAAGTAGGATCACTTAATGATAAAAGAAATTTGTCGTGAGTATACAGTATAGAATAATCATGGGAGAATCATGTTTCATTACTGAATGAATGCAATGAAGAACATAATATTGAAATGATACATGAACAAGTCAATCTTCAAAATGAGTCAAATGAAATTGGAAGGAATAATTTGAATGGTTTATTTGAAGATATTTTTGTTCCTCATGCTCAAACTAGTCAATCAGATGATGGTTTAGATAGGGTTGGACAATCAACATATGAGCACCATAGGGAACAAATTGCTGAAGAACATCATACATTTTTTGAAAAATTGATAGCAGATGCAGAGACAGAATTATATTCTGGGTGCAAATTATTCTCAAAATTATCATTTACATTATATTTATATCATATCAAATGTTTGAATTCGTGGACATCAAAATCATTTGATATGTTATTAGAACTATTAATTGAAGCTCTTCCCGATGGTTCTGCACTCCCTAAAAATACTTATCAAGTTAAGAAAATTATGAAAGCATTTGATCTTAGTTATACGAAAATTCATGTATGTCCTAATGATTGTATGTTATTTTGGGGTAATAAAGTTTCAAAAAATTGTTGCCAAATATGTGGTTCTTCCCGATGAAAAGTAAACCAAAGAGATGATCTAAAACGAAAAAGTTTAACTAAAAGGCCATCAAAGGTACTTTGATATTTTTCTTTAATCTCGAGGTTAAAACAATTGTTCAAATCAACTAAAACTGCTGAAGATATGATATGATATGCTAAAGAAAGGCCAAAAGATGGGTTATTATGGCATCCAGCAGATGACAAAGCATGGATAAAATTTGATAAATGATATCCAAATTTTGCATTAGATCCACGAAATGTTCGGTTAGGTCTTGCTAGTGATGGTTTTAATCCATTCAGAACACTAAGTTTTACATGCAGCATATGGCATGTTGTTTTAGTGCCTTATAACTTGCCCCCTTAAATAGAGACGAAATAATTCTCCTTCATTCTTCTATGATCATTCCAGGTGAGAAAAGTCCTGGTAATGATATCAATGTGTATCTCCAACCATTAATTCATGAGCTACAACTTTTATGGGAAGGTATTGGTTGTTATGATGCTATTATCAAAAAAAAATTTCGCTTGCATACTACACTAATATGGACGATAACTGAATTTTCAATATGGTTGAAACATAGTCGGAAGTTTTTCTACATGGGTTATCGTCGATGGTTGTCTTCGGAACATTTTTTTGACAACAAAAGCATTTTTTTGATGGTACTAAGAGCATAGAATTGCCAAAAAAAAATGAATTCTAATAATATATTATCACATGTTGAATGTATGGAATTTCCTGCATTTGGGAAAGGAAACAAAACTAAGAAAAGAGTCAAAAATAATGAAAATCAATCTAATTATGCGGGATGGAAAAAGAAAAGTATATTTTTTGAATTAGTATATTAAAAGCATAACCTTTTGCGTCATAATCTTAATGTTATACATATAGAGAACAATGTATGTGAGAACTTTCTTGCAACCGTCTTAGACCTTGATAATAAATCAAAGGACAATCTCAAGGCTCGCCAGGACCTAATAGATATGGGCATTAGACATGAACTTCACCCACAATTAGCAAATACTAGAAATTATTTGTTGCCTGCTGCTTGTTTCACTATGACAAAAAAATATATATATGATTTGTAAAGCTATAAAAAATATTAAAATGCCAAGTGGGTATGCTTCAAATTTTTCTAGATGTGTTAATATTAAAGAAAGTAAGATTAGTGAGCTTAAAAGCCATGATTGTCGTATAATTATAGAGAAAATATTTCTCATAGCAATTCGATCTAGTGGTCTGCCAAAGGAGGTCATCTCTATTGTAGTTGAGATAGGAAAGTTTTTTAAGGTCATTTGTGCTAAAGTATAAAATCCAAAGGAGCTTGATAATCTTTAGCAATGTATAATATTGACATTATCTCATATGGAAAGAATTTTTTTGCCTTCATTCTTCACTATTATTGTGCATTTACTTATCAATTTAATAGAAAAGGTAAAACTTGGTGGTCCAGTGCCATTTAGATGGATGTATCCATTTGAAAGATTCTTTTTTTTTCTTAAAGAATATGTAAGTAATAAAGCTCATTCAGAAAGTTCAATTGCTGAAGATTATATTGTTGAAGAAGGAATAACTTTTTGTTCAAATTATTTGGAGGTTCATTATGCCACATTTGATATGCATGATAATAATCCTTCTTCAATAGATCAATCCAACTATTTATTTGGTAGTGTTGGTACTGGCATTGGAAAAGAGGAGATCATTGTCTTAGATGAGAAATCACTCATCCAAATTCATCAATTTGTTCTTAGGCATTGTGACCAAATTGAATCATATCGTGAGTAAGTTCAGCAAGTTTTTATATTTTTTTTGAAAAATATTTCATATTTCACGTCATTATTTGTAATGCATGACTCGAAATTCAATAGGTCATTTGTAAATGTTGAAAAGAGAAAACGACGACGACACACCCACCTGACACCAAAGGATGTTGAGAAACTTATTAATGATACATTTCATGAATGGTTTCGTGATAAGGTAAATACAAAAAAATTAGTACATACAAAATTAATGTTTTTTAAAAAGAAAAAACTAATTGATATTTTATCTAAATTTAGGTTGCTTATAATTGTGATCCAACTATCTCAGATGACTCTTGCCAGAGGCCCTAATATGATAGCAAAGAGATTTAGTGGATATTATATCAATGGTTTCAAATTTCGTACAATATCTCGTGTTAAAGATAAAAAAACTCAAAATTATGGTGTTGTTAACACTACAGAAATTGGAGGTGTGAGTTATTTTGGTCAATTAAGTGATATTTTTGAAATAGATTATTTTGGATCTTTTAAGGTAGTTTTGTTCAAGTGCAATTTGGCTAATGTCACTCTCATGGGAATTAAAAGAGATGATTTAGGGTTTACTTTAGTAAATTTTTCAAGATTGGTTCACACTGGAGAGAAGTTAGAACATGACCCTTTTGTGTTTTCTTTACAAGTAGAACAAGTATTTTATGTGGAAAATCCTAAAAATAATAATTGGTTTATTGTTATACGAACTAGACCAAGGGATTTATTTGATATGGTGAAGCTGTAGTTAATGAAGTTGGTATAGTTGATGTTGACTTTAATGCATATACAATGAGCACTGATAATCTACCAAATTTTGTTCGAAATACTGATCAAGAGGACAATGATATTACTCCCTAAAAATAGGTATTAATTACATGTTTAATTTTTATTTTTAATATTTTGATCAAGTTTATATTAACATTATATATAGTCTTTATATATTTTACTAGTTTAACATAAATGTTAATTATTGTAGATATGACAGTGGGAAAGGTTTACGAAAGTTAGTTTCAATACAGAACAGATTGAGCGTATTTGGGGATCTAGAATCTTACACTAGTCCAATATCAAACTCATCCTTTGCTATGCCACCAACATCACATCCGACCATTGTTTCATCTTTTTCTCATTCGAGCTCTTCAGATTCACAACCATTCCAACTGACCTCATCCAGATCTCGAAGAAAACAAGTGGAGGTGGAATGATATTCAATACAAGAAGACAATATAGAAGTTGGTATGTATTTCAATATAATTTCAGTTATAGTATTATTAAAAAAGGTCAATATAATAAAAAGGTAGGAAATAAAATATTTTGTATGTACTTTCAAATTAGGCTTATAATTAAGGTATAAGAACTATTTTGTATATGCTTTTAGATTAGGCGTATTAGTACTTTGGTTATATGAATTTTCACAACTCTTTTATACCATGTATGTCACACGGACTATCCTGAAACATAGACTGTATTTGTAGCTAGGCTAATTACCAATGTATCTCCTGTCCCTTTTCATTGCCTTCCTCACCCGATCGGATGAGCAAAAGATATGTTATCAAAATGACTTATTTTCCTTCAGTTTTAAAGCAAATAGGTTTACGGCTTTGATGATGAAGGATATATAAACTGGCAGCTGCTTGTGAGTTTCTGAATATAAATAACTGGTGGTAGTGGTGGTGGTGGTGGTGATCGGGATATATGTACAAATGCATTATTTATAGTGGTGTGGTTACAGGCGGTGGTGTTATACCATTATATATAATACCACTAGTGGTGGTTGTGTTATACCATTACAGGATATTATACCACTGGTGGTGGTGGTGTGTATATACATACAAATATATTGAATTGGCAGCTGCTTGCGAGCTTCTACAGGTTGAAATTTATAAATGTAATTCTTTCATAGATTAATTATACTTTTTTTTGGCTTCTTCTAGTACCATCTGTCAAGAAAGCTGAAAAAAATTCAATCAAGAAAGATGAAAGCTTTTGGTGCACAAGAAATTTTTGAATTAATCTGATCTATTGCACATGATATTGAGGCAACTCATGGTTTGTTGGCATGATGCTTTAATTTTTGCCTATCTCCAACCAGTCCAATTCAACTGGAGGATGGGGCACGTCTTTGCTCTATTTTTCAGTATTTAAAATATAATGTAGCCTAGGTTTAAGGTATATATTTATTATTAGTATTCATTTTTTATTCTTATTGACTTAATGTTCTAATTCATTATTTTATTTACAATAACTGCTTCTGCAATTGACTCTTATATTTGAACTTGATCTACTTCATGGCTAAGATTAAAGTGTGTTAGACAGGGTCTGTCTAGTAGTACACGCTCTGTTTAAGCAAATATAAAATACCACCATTGAGTTAAGACAATTAAAAGTAAATTTTTGTTTGTTTGCCTTTTTTGCATATACCAATGATGAACATCTGATGTAGTAACACAATGTAATTTGTGGACTAGATTCTTCTGCTAAACTTACTTTTGATGGCTACTTAATTTGGTGAATAGTTTCTCCTTTAGCTTGTACGCCTATATTCATGTCTGTAGTTTCTTAATGTTATTGATCTAGTTGTTGTTTTTTTATAGCCGAAAAATATTAATGCGAGCCTATTTCTTGTCAAATGTGATGATGTCTTAAGTAAAGCTTGTCATCAGCAAGATCCATGGGTTGTGTCCGATCTGACTCAAACAGACCCAACTCAAACTGGCCTAATCTAATCCAAGAACTGGGTCTTTGTCATTATAGCTTTCATTAGCTTTTTACCATTTTAGCTTGTTATTATAATCTAGTAAAATAAATATTGCTTGATCTTTATCTACTTGCTATAGGGGGCGTTCCATATGTTCTATAGTCCAAAATTTGAAAGCAGGGGAAAAAATAATAGTGAGAGTGAACAGTGATAAAATCCCTTATGAAGAGCCTGAAGCATCAGTGTTTACCTCCTATTTAGGAGTCATTGTAGCTCCTTTTTTTTTTGAAGATTGGAGAGCTCTGACATTGAAACCATTCAAAGAGAACATGTTACTTGACCTTCAGGTGTATTAATTTTAGTTACAGATAACCTATTTTTATATTATATATTTGTTATTTCTAAGTTTACTAATATTTTCTTTGTTACTTGAAATAGTTTAAATTTAAGTTTCCAGCTCAGTCTCATAAATGGGTCTTCCAGTTTATTGGTCAGAAATGGAGAGGCTACAAGGCATCGTTGAAGGCTGAGTTCTTTGATAGTAGACCGATAGAGGATATTAGGGAAGATATCCCTAAAGGCGTTGATGAATCACATTGGATATAGCTTGTTGGCCAATGGTTTAATGATGGTAATCAGGTAATTGATTTAAAGGTTTGAATATTATATAAAATAGATCTATATTCGTTTGAATCAAACATATATTGTTAAATATAGAAAAAAGGCAACTATAAATAGTTCCAATGCTAAAAAGCAGAAATGTCCTCACACTATAGGTAAAATGAGCATTGCTCGAAGAGAACATCAACTGGTAATTTTTTAAAAATATATGTTGTATATATTAGTATTTTTTAAATTTTATTAATATATATCTATATTTTAATAATGTTAGAATATCCAGGATCGACTACTCTTATGGAAAGCAAATAGAATAAAAAAGAATGAGTCTTGATCCAGTTCTGAAGCACAATAAAAATGGGTATACTTTTATTTTTATATTAAAATATTTAATTCATAATGTTCTAACATTGTTCGACTTTATTACTTTTTGTTCATGTATATTAGGAAATAGCGTGTCAATTACTTGCAGAGAAAGGCCTTAATCCTGAAGATAGTAATAACAATGAAAATGAGTAAGTGTTTAGTATGATTATGAGGCCTGAACATCTAGGTAGAGTAAGGAGTAAAAGTTTTTTTTTTTAATCAATAAGGAGTAAAAGTTTTGGGGTAACTCCATCACAATATTTTTCAAATTTAGTCAGTTCAACTGCCTCAAGCTCCAATACTAGTGACTCAGAGGTTAATTTGTCTTGAACGAAAATGACAGATATGAAGGAGAAATTTAATACTCTACAGGCTACATTCAATGAATTATTAGCCATGAAGCAACGTGATCAAACAAATCAATGATATTGTAGTCCTATTGAGGTAAGATTGATTAACTAACTATTGTTATTTTAATTTTCTCAAATTTAATTGCACTTTCTAAATGCTTTATTTTTTTCATTTTTTGTTTAAGATATGGAGCTTGTGAACAATGAAGAGGAAGATTGTAATATTATTACTGTAATGTGTGAAGTGTATTGCATGCATGCTATGCTGTGAGTGACGACCGATTGGGCGACGGATGGCTGACTATGCCAAGCTTGCGAACCAGATAGAAATTCCACGACATATGAGAGGGATTTTAAAAACGCGAAGAAAAAAAAATAATTAATTAATTAAAAGCATTGAGAAGGGCGGGGCAGAAGAGACAAACGAGAGGCAAGGGATTTGGGGGGGGGAGATTGGCGACATGACGATGAAAGATAAGACGTGTTGATCCACGACAAATCAAATCAAAATCTATTTTAGAAGCTGTGTATTCGTATCGGACGGATGGGATTGATGGACGGACCGTTCGATTGACCCCACACATTGCTCCCGCTAGAACACAAAACAGAGAGGACAACTGTAGAGAGAGAAAGACGTCGGCGGCCACATCATCGCCCCCTGCGCTCTTGGTTGGCGTCGAATGATTTCATCATCACGGCCTCAGGGATTTAATGATGGCGTTCCGCCACGTCCCACGCAAGCAAGCATCCTGTGAGTGACTGGGAAGACAATGGTTCGTCCGACTATCGCTGCGACGTTGGATCTAATTTTCATTTCAGAGAAAATTACATTCAAATTCTTAAAATTATAATATATTTAGTTTGAATTTAGTTCCGTTAGAGTTTATTAAGGCGAACTTCGAGCCCTGGTTGATCAAATTGACTTAGTTTGATCTCTATTTTTTTAAATATAAATAATATATTTAATTATTTATTATATATATATATATTGTTAGTTTTTACGTGATCTTGTGAATATGATTAATTTAATTTTTATTTTTAAATTGAGGTAATTTTTTTAAAATGATTTAAATATTAGAAAGCTTGGATTGACTGGATTAAAATTCGAGTCAATTTAAATTTGAAACGTACCAGCTCAAACTCGAATTAAATTGTGATCAGCCGAGTCTGAGATGTGCCCGACTTGGCTCAAACTCGAATCATTCTTACCTCTAGATACAATACTACAAAAGTCAATATTTTAAAATTTCTAATATTTGAGTCTCGAATTGAAATAATTATATCAATAAAATTATTTCATTATTTTTAAATTTTAGATTTTAGTAAATTATTATTATTTCTATATGTACGTCTTATATCCACAAGAGCATAAGAAGAGGGACTCCCTCTTGGGATAATAATTTATACATATACTAATTTAACTTATTTTGACCTATTTCTAATGAGACGAATATGAGTCTTATAACTACATCCATAACTAGCAACTCGTCTCAACCATCTCCTCTTCTTCACACACGTGCACTCGAAGGAAAGTAGATTAAGGGGGACAGATTTTAATGTACATATTAAATTATAAATAACTTAAATGGATATATACGAAATATTTGCACAAATAGTAGTGACTTGAATAAGAATATGAGCTAATATTGGACTTAAATATTAAAACTTTAAAATCACATTATTGAATATTATTTGCATATGTCTAAATACGTGGATGTAATATTTTTATGGGTTATTTTTAATTAAAATAGATTATTATATTATTTAGATGACTATATATATTATTTAAATGGACTATCGCACATACTAAATGGATACAGACCTTCAGCAGTTCAAATTTGATATCAACGTATTATTTTGGAATATGTATATGGTTCTGTTTAGTAGATGATTATAAAAATAATAAATAAATAAATAAATAAATAAATAAAAATGTTATTGAAAAAAAATTTAAGAATATATTATATTTTATTTTATGCAAAGATCAATGTTATATAATTCTTTCGTCCGAAACTCAGTCATTTTCGTTGAGTTTCGGCCGAAGCTCAGTCATTTTTGTTGAGTTTCGGCAGTTTTAGTTGAAACTAAAACTACCGAAAACCATCTTTCTTCGAAAAATAATATTTAATAATTATAATTAATAAATTTAACTTTGAATTTATAAAAATTAAATAATTTACAGAAAAAGTGAAATTATCGATATCAAAACTTTTGAAACCGTTGAAACCGTTGAAGTTGATATTTCCATCTTATGATTGAAATTGAAACCTTATTTTAAAGCCTTTGATTTTTTTCTGCTTAAAAAAAATCAAATTAGTCCAATGATCATCGGTCTTCATGTGCCATATATTAGGGGGTGTAAACTATAGTTTAAACAGAAAAACTGAACTGAACCATTTAAATTTAGCGGTTTGATTTGGTTTAGAATCTAACAGTTTGGTGATGAATTGATATTTTGAGTATTTCGGTTAATTAGTTTGGGTTCAGTTTCACATGTTTGGAAATCAAACAGACCAAATTAACCAATTATTAAATAACCCACATATAAATATGATTTTAAGATTGGATCGGTTGTATTATAGTAATTTTTATAGTATTGACTTTAAATTATTGAAGTGATAGTATATATATATATTTATGAGTTTTTATAGTCTATTTTTATGATAATTATTTAGTATACTTTTTTTCAGAT
The DNA here is from genome assembly GCA_002786265.1 of Apostasia shenzhenica. Taxonomy (NCBI): domain Eukaryota; kingdom Viridiplantae; phylum Streptophyta; class Magnoliopsida; order Asparagales; family Orchidaceae; genus Apostasia; species Apostasia shenzhenica. The sequence goes on from KZ451950.1 coordinate 6,146,507, forward strand.
GTGATAATTAGGATGAATTCTTATAAGGGAGGCTGTCTGAAAACTTGAAAAAATATTTATCATTTTTGATAAACAAATGAAATTTTTGTTATGTAATTTTGTTTATATTGTGATAGTGATGTAATGATGTATTGCAATTGCTTTTAAATTCTTCCACTTTTTTGTTAGCTTATTTTGGTGATGAGATTGAGTTATTAAATTAAAGGAATAATTACCTACATGCCACACAATTTATTTTTATTTATGCATTATCCATCCATTTTAATTAATTACACTATGTACACTCAAAATATTATAAAATCTTACATACACACATTTGAGTTAAAACTTAATCAAAATCTATTTGAAAAAAAAAATTTAGTAAATTATTAAAATTATATTTTTATTCTTAATGGTATATATTTTTCTCTTCCTCAATATCACACTAAAGCGCTGATTTGTCCTAAAATTAATTCACATCGCGGATGTCTTATTCCTTTGCCGCCACCTAAACATTAAGGTTTTAGGATTTTTACTCAAAATATATTTAAATATCCTTAAAATAATATGATGAACGGCTCAAATTTTTTGTAATTTAATTATAGTTAGGTTATTGAAAAATTATGATTACTCATTATAATATAAATAAGTTAAAATGTGTGTATGTAAGATTTTATAATGTTTTGAGTGTGCATAGCGTAATTAACTAAGAATGAATGGGTAAGGTATAAATAAAATTAAATTGTGTGGCATGTAGGTAATTATCCCTAAATTAAATTACTTATTGTGCTAAATTACTTTTATATTAAAGCTATTATCTAAATATTAATATAATAATATTTAATATTATTATAAGAAGATTAAGAAATTTTTTGAGATAAAAAAATATGATTTTAACCGAGCCAAACCAAATCAAATCGATATTTATTTGGTTGGTTTGGTTTGGTTTATAATCTAATTTGGTTGGTTTGATTTTATTAAATTTAAAATTGAACTCAATTTTTTTTTTAATTTGGTCATCAAACCAATCAATTAAATAGAATACATAGGCCTATATATATAATCAATCAAATTTATCTGACCTTTTAGGCAAGCAATGAACTTTTTTTAATGAAATGTTAACAGAATTCAATAAAATTAATGCCTTTATATAATCTTTATATATATATATCTCGAAATGATATAGCTTTTATATTTAACAGAATATTTATTTAAATAATATTTAAAAAAATAATTATTTGATTTGATGAGTTATTTAAATAATTTTTTTAAAATTATAGTATTTCATACAAAAGTGTTATTTATATATTATGATATTTAATTAATATTATATAATATTAAGATACTATTAAATAAAATTATTTTAAAATTTATTTTGATGTGAAATCTGTGCACGAAGTCAAACACTTTCAGATTTATTTATATTTGATGGCTATTATCAGGACGTGCTCCGTTTTTTTTATTTTTTATTTTTAAAAAATCCCATTAATAAGTTTATATTATATGCCAGATATTTGCAATAAAAAGAAAAAAACCTATCAGGGAGAGGAGCAATGCTCCCGCTGTGTGATTTGACGAAACGCATGGGCTCGCCGTACGGTTTGTCATGACCTGAAGATTTCTGTGCCGTTCGAGTAAACAAGTGGAATATCCCTTGTAGGAAAAATTATTGCCCCACTGCAGAGAATTAATTAATTTTTTTTTCATCAAAAATAAAATAATTTTTTTTAATGCGTATGGCAAATTTTGTTGTTTATCATAAAAATATTTTAAAATAAAAAATATTTATACCAAATAAAAAATATTTCATATTAAATAATAAAATTTTTTAATAATATTAACGTGTTATTTAATATACTGATTTTATGTAATAAATTTTTTTTAAGTGAGAAAAAGTAATCGAATTCTGACAGTGCACCAAGTGAGTTATTTAATAATTTATTATTTTGTTCATTGTTTAACTATTTTATTTATTGAAAGTAATTTCTTAATTTATTTATTGGGTAAATGCATTTAGTGTAACATAAAATATTTATGTATTATTGATGAAAGTTCTCATTAAATAATAGAATGATTAAGGTAACAACTAAAATAAAATGAAGAATATAAATCGATACTTATTTTACATTGAAAATTAAAACTAATGAAAAACTAGGCGTTTATTATAATAAAAGAGAAGTTATTAAAAAAGAATTACAACAGTAGAGAAGAGTGAAAGAGGGTTCAGATGAGACTGATTTACTATGACTTTAGATTAAGTTTAACAACTTAGAAGGAGCACTACAAAGATTTTTTATTTAATAATTGTTGTAAAAAAAGTCAATCCAAATTCTTTGCTTCGAGCTTTTTTGCTTTCATTTATAGAAAGATTAAATGATTTTTCTGCTCATCATCTTCCCTTGGGATAGCATTGATATAGTTTTTTTAGTGATTTTGATGATAGCATAAAGCATTTGTTAGTGCTTTGTTATTTTTTCTAATATGAAATATTTGAGAAATACTGTGTCAGAAAATTCATAGAAGCTTTGCTCGAATCTACTATTTTGTTTAGTCAACTCGATTAGTTATTTGAGTTTCTTATTTTGAAATATAATATGAGTAAATATTTCTTAAGTTCTTCTTTAAATGCACTACAATACCTCAAGCAAAAGTTGAGGTGATAATTTGTTATAATGAGAGAATATTACAGTCACTTATATGAATACTCAAAAGAGGAAAAATTTTGGCCATCTTTTAATTTTTGTTTCTCATATTAATAGATTTAAATCGTCAAATTTAACATCTTAATTTTTTACAATTTATTTAGATTTTATGTAAATGGATTTCCCCTTTTATCTTCTACTTGATTCCTCTCATCTCCTTCTTATAGCGTTAGATCTAATTAATGAATTTTTTTTCTAAGGGTCTGTTTATTTGTAAGGTTAACTTTAAGAAAGTTAAAATTAAATTTGGATAGAAATATTTTTTTATTAAAAGTTGTAAATAATGTGAAATAAAATTAATTATTATATTAAAATATGTGAGAAATGTGATATAAAGTTAATTATTATGTTGGAATATGTGAGGTATAAGTTAATTATTATTTTAATAATATGTGTAGGATGTGAAATAAATTTAATTTTTAATATTAAATTTTATGTGTGATGTGATATGTCTGATTAAGATTTAACCAGATTAATTTTAAACTCCTAGGCAAACGGGGGCTAAATCATATAATATGAATAAATCAATAGTAAAATAGCCAATGTAAGGAAGGCATGTTTCAGATTCAGGCCATAAATTAAATGCAATGGATAGTAAACTACGGGAACCTATAAGTAATTTATCCAAAAATAAATGTGAGGGCCAACGGAGCTCAGAAAAAGAGAGGAAGTCAGGGCATTAGGTGGTGATGTGATTGAATCTGTCGCTTGATTTATTTAATCTTGTACTGTTTTTTTTTTTTCTGACCGATTGAGATACGAACTCGCAGCCTTATCTGTCGGAAGATCACCTCAAATCCCCAATAATCTCCCGTCCTCTGCTCTGTTTTCTTCTCTCTCTTCAGTTCATCTCACCTCTACCTTTCACTCTTCCTCTTAAAACTACTACCTGTTCCCCTCTAGCCTTCCCCACTGACACAGAAAATTCCTGAACTCTCCACAACCCGCCCTACCATGGGTATCATAAGCCCGCTGCACCTGCTGATGTGCAGCAGAGCAGAACAGAGCAGAGAGAAACAGAACAGAACAAAAAGGGTCGAGATGAAGGACTATTGCTTTTTTTTATAGAATTATAATGCGCTACTACTCAATGCCTACCTTCCCTTCTCGCTGGCACCTTTGATTCGTCGAATCCCCATTAAACCAAAACCTTCCATATATAAAGTAGCCCGAAAGGTCGGTAGCCAGAGCTTTCCCCGGCTTCCTTCCTTTGTTCTTCTTTGTCTACTACTCTTCCCGCTACTACTAGCCAGATCCAATACTACTATTAGCTGCCTGTGGTACTCCTAATGTTTTATCGTTCTCAATTGCATTATATTGCTTGATGCTTTCGTTGTTTTCTTACCCGGGTCAAACCCGAAACTTTCTTTACGCTTCTCTCATTTCTAGAACTTCTTATGCATTCCCCTGATCTTTTGTAGAGAATGGACAGCTTCGGCAACAACTTTGTTAACCAAGAAGCCCAGCTTCCCCCTGGTTTTCGCTTCCATCCAACCGATGAGGAGCTTATCACCCATTACCTTCTCAAGAAGGTTCTTGACAGCAACTTCACAGGCAGAGCCATAGCGGAAATCGACCTCAACAAGTGTGAACCATGGGAGCTTCCAGGTTCATAATCTCTTTCTCTCGCACACATTAAACACTCAATGACTCTGTCGAAGTTCCTTATTTTGGGTCATTAATGGGCAGTGAAGGCTAAGATGGGGGAAAAGGAGTGGTATTTCTTCAGCCTCCGGGACCGGAAATACCCAACTGGGCTTAGGACGAACAGAGCCACTGATGCCGGATACTGGAAGGCAACAGGAAAAGACAGGGAGATCTACAGCTCTAGGACTGGTTCTCTCGTGGGAATGAAGAAGACGCTCGTTTTCTATCGGGGGAGGGCGCCCAAAGGGGAAAAGAGCAATTGGGTCATGCATGAATACAGATTAGAGGGCAAGTTTTCCTACCATTTCCTCTCTAGGGCTTCTAAGGTAAGCAAATGTGGCAATCTATGGTAGTATCCTTCTATGATTTCCCCTGTTCTTGAGAACTTTTTTTTTTTCCAGGAGCTTACTCTGTGTCTCTTATTGGTTATGCAGGACGAGTGGGTGATCTCCAGAGTATTCCAGAAAAACGGTGGCTTGAAGAAGCTTCGCAACGGTTTTTCTTGCAGCAGCGCCGCTGCTTCCTACTCAGATGCGACCACCGGTGGCTCCCCGTCGCCATCCCCCCGTGCCCATCTCGTGAACTCTCCGGTAATCGGCGCCGATGTCGTTTCAGCTGACCGTCAGAGCAGCTCCTTCACCGGCGTTGGGAGGGATCACGTACCCTGCTTCTCCACTCTCGAAAACGCTGGTTTCGCTGGCGGTCACCTGTCTACTTCTTTGCATATTCCTTCCATCGTAGGGAGAAGCTCCTCTACCACCGCCAGTGGAGTCAACGGGTTGCCCGGGTTAACTGGCTTCTGCTCAGTTCAAGATAATCTCCAGTTAATGCCATTGCTCCTCTCGGGACTTACGACGACTGCCTCCCCGGCGGCGCCAGCTACTTACGAATCATCAGTTGTGCATGGAAGGAGCGATGCGGTGGCCGGAGGAGGGTGGCCGTTTGATCTTGATCGGAAGGTGGGAAGCACTGAACTGGACTGCATGTGGAGCATCTGATAATTACTTTAATATCCCTGAAACTTTTTATATTGACTAAAAGATAGTATATGAATTATGAATATGCAGGTGGCACCATGTTTAAATAGCGTTTTTCTTGAATTTGAGAACACGTGTTAACACAGACTTACGAAACGTTAGAAATGGACTAATTTAAATGGACTAATTCACGACAATTGAAAAATGGACTAATTTTGGATAATTTTTTTTCATTTGACTAATTTTGAATGTAATAATTTGCCTTAATTTTGAGTAAAATTTGAAATCAAAATTTTAAATTTGACTTTCTTGAAATCGAATCAGTTTCAAATTTGGTTTGAGGTGGCCAGCTTGAGATCTTATTCAAGTTGATTTGGTTCAACCTGAAATTGATTCGATTTAGCATTTGATTTGAAATCACTTTGCTAAAAATAATTTAATTTTAAGCTAACTTGAAACTTTATTTGAGTTGCTTTTGCTTGACTTGATTTAATTTTAAGTCAACTGCAATCAACGTGCAGTTTTCAAAGTGTTTTATGTTTTTTTGATGGTAATAATTTTCAGTGTTATAAGTATAGAATAATAATATTGAAATTCTCTACATCTAAAGTAAGTATTTTATTAGTAGTCAAAAAAACTTTGTATTAGTAAATAAATTAAGAAAGATGTAATATAAATATTTAAAATCATTACTTATTTTAAGTGGTGCAAGGTCTGATTTGACATCTGCTCGAAATTAATTTTAAATTTAAAAATTAGATAGTAATTTAAAAAAATTAGATAGCTGAATTTTTCAAGGCAAATTGCTGCAGATTATTGGGTTTTTGATAATTTTATCATCCTAAACCAGCTGAGATCATGTTGTCTAATATCTTTAATGCATATCTAATTCAGGCCCACTAATATTTGTAGGTCACATTTTGGCTCAATGCTAAAAGGTATATGTAAAATGCTAAAAACCGGAGTGGATCATTAGGTTCGACTAGTCTAACTGAGAACTGGTTACCAACTCATTCTATTTTTCTATTAAAATTGGACATGCATGTGAACTGATTTAAATTTTAGAAAAATCGGCGCAGAACCGCTGTTGAATTGGGTGGTGGAAGAAGTGAGAACAGTGGAGTGCTAATTGTCAAGTGAGAACTACGGAGTGCCAATTAAAAAAGCTCGAATCAAATGATATTTAAGGGAAATTTTTAATGTTGTTGTTATCTATATATTAAAAATATCTAAATATCTATATTATTTTTAAGAAAGCTATTTATTTAAGTTAAATTTATTACATCAAAAAAATAAAAAATAGTTTTATCTTAAGTCTCTATATTGTACTTAAATTGAATAACTTTTAGATATTATTTAGGGGTATTTAGTTCGTTGTTATTTTGGTATTATATTATATAATATAGATAATATTTTTTTACTAATAATTTTATAATCTAATAGAAGATTATTTATAGATATCATTAAATCAAATAATTACTTTCTCTATATAACATTAAAATAACATTGAACCAAATACTCCCTTAGTAATTTTATAATATTTTAATTTTAAATTTATCATTAAATTAAGGGGGCGTTTGGTTCAATGTTATCATGATGTTATGTTATATTATCTAGAGAAATCAATTATTTGATTTAATAATATTTACAAATAATCTTCTATTAAATTATAAAATTATTAGTTAAAAAATGATATCTAGATGTCGCGATATTTAAATTACATAAAATAATACCAGAATAACAACGAACCAAACGCTCGCTGGTTAATGTTTTCATTCTTCAGATAACATGAAAACATTAATCAAACGTCTCTTTAATTTAATTGAAGCCGACTCTTATAAATGACTTGAAATTATATATGTTAGCTCTGTTATATTGATTGACTAAAAACTTAAATTAAAATATAATATATTAATCATGGTATTTTATGCACATAAATATGCTAAAAGTTTAATAGTAGTGCATGTATTATGTATAAAATGTATCTCTAATTTATGGAAGTAGATAATTAACTCACTTAAATAATAAAAAAATTGATTTAAAATTTCATAACCATGCTCCAAATTAAAACTCTGTATAAAATTTTTTCCACATGTCACAAAGAAAGGAAAAACTCAAAATAATTGCAAAAAGTGCCACCGTCATGTTTAGTGAAATTTGAGAATATTCGTAGTTCTCGTAATTAATCTCAAATTTTGAATCAAATTAAAAATTTTATGTAATATTTATATGATAATAAAGTTATATAAATAAAAATATTTTTTATTTATTTATATGATATTATTATTGCATAGAAATTTTAATTAAATTTAAATTTTAAGATTTTTTATTAAAAATATGCAGTACTTCGCGTGAGACCTTGCATCACAAATTTACCACCTTGAATTCTTCAAAGAGCCACTGATATTGATGTCATGAATTAAAATAGTACAATGGTGTCAGCACAGATGTACGTCTACCTAGTATATTTCCTAATATTTTTCATCAAAAATTATATTTACTATTTTATTTTAAAAATAATTACTTACATACCACATAATTTAATTTTATTTATGTCTTATTCATTTATTCTTAGTTAATTATGCTATACATATTCAAAATATTATAAAATCTTACATATACACATTTTAATTTATTTCTATTATAATGAGTAATCATAAATTTTCAATAACCTAACCATAATTAAATTATAAAAAAATTTGAGCCATTCATCGTATTATTTTAAAGATATTTAAATATATTTTGAGTAAAAATCTTAAAACCTTAAATATTTAGGTGGCGACAAAGGAAAAAAGACATCCGCAACCTGAATTGATTTTAGGACAAATAGCGCTTTTGTGTGGTATTGAGGAAGAGAAAAATATATATACTATTAAAAGTAAAAATATAACTTTAATGATTTACTAACAAAATATTTCCTTTTTTCAAATAGATTTTGATTAAGTTTTAACTTAAATGTGTGTATGTAAAATTTTATATATGTTTTGAATGTGCTAGTAATAATTAATTAAGAATGGATGAGTAAGGCATAAATAAAATAAATTGTGTGGCATGTAGGTTATTATCCTTTATTTTATGATGGACTTATGTAAAAGAAAAAATATCCCAAATCATTTTATCGATTTCAAATTCTAGGTTGTAAAGCAGGAAATGGGACGTATTTTGAGTTGAGTTACAATAATTCAAAATTTAAAATTTCAATTCAAATCAATTTAATATTTTGAGTTTAAATATGAATTTAATTATATATTATATATATCATTTAATAAATCAAATAATTAACTCTGCGAGTTTTATATAGTAAGTTTTGAGTTTAAGGCCTCTTATTTAGTATCATCGAAAAAAAAATCAAACATAATATTTTATTAATATTTTAATTTATTATAAATTTTTAATAATTTTATTTATATTCAATACAAATTTTAAATCTTAAATTTAACTTTATTTCACATTCAAATTAATTTAAATTTTAAAATTAACTTTATTTAATTTCCTACACAATTTTCAATATTAAAATAATTTTTTTCTTATTAATTTTATAAAATAAAATATTTTTCCTTTATTTCTTTTAGTGATGGTGCCAAATGAGGCCTAAAATCTATTAGCACGGATTTGATGATACGATAAAATTCTTTAAAAGAAAATTTATGAAAAGTCTTCAATATTGTTTTTTTTTATCAAAGTTTTCAATATTGTTTTTTTTTTATTGTAAATCTTCAATATTGTTGCTTTCAAGAGTGAGGGAAAATGAGCCCAAATTTTCATGAAATGATACTTTATGTGATTTTCATTTCTTGTTAATTGTGAATATATGACTGAGTATATAGATTATTTTAATTAGGTCAGATGCCTTGAAAATTCTTTTAAGCATTTATTTTTAATTAAACTTTAGCTTAAATATTTGGCCAACTAAGTTTAAGAAGTCTTGCATATTTTATAAAACACCACTACTTTATAAATTAGTAGACCATCAGATCTCAACTTGATCACCTTATTAGGCCATTAGTGGTATTTGTGGTTATCACACAATTACTTAATGAGATAGTTGATCATGAATTAAAAATAAAAGTTTGTCGAGACATTTATATCTATATATATCACATAAATTTTGGTATACATTATACGCTCATTTTATAAAATTTTACTATATAATAATTATTTTTATGAAGAGGATATACACGGTGTAATATATACTAGTTAGTACTGTAGCATGTCTGTAAAAATTTAAAATATTAAAAGGGATAATTACCTACATGCCACAAATTAGTTTTATTTTATGTCTTACCCATCCATTCTTAGTTAATTATGCTATGCACACTTAAAATATTATAAAATCTTTCATAACACTATTTTAACTTATTTTTATTATAAATGAGTAATCATAATTTTCAATAACCTAACTATAGTTAGATTACAAAAAATCTGAGCCGTTTATTATATTATTTTAAGAATATTTAAATATATTTGAGTGAAAATCCTAAAAACCTTAATGTTTAGGTGAAGGCAAAAGGAAAGAGACATCCGCGACGTGAATTGATTTTAGGACAAATCAGTGCTTTAGTGTAGTATTGAGAAAAGATAAAAATATGTACCATTAAGAGTAAAAATATAATTTTAATAATTTACTAACAAAAATATTTTTTTCAAATAAATTTTGATTAAGTTTTAACTCAAATATTGTTATGTAAGATTTTGTAATGTTTTGAGTGCGCATAGCGTAATTAACTAAGAATGGATGGGTAAGACATAAATAAAACTAAATTGTGTGACATGTAGGTAATTATCCCAATGTTAAAATAATTAACCATCAAATATTAAATGGTATACAATAAAAACATGAGCAAGATTACTTGAAAACTTGAGTGGCCTAAGGCAAACCATGTTGTCAAATTCGATAGTTTAAATCTACTATAGAAAGTAGTTGAATATAAAATACGTTAAAGTATAGCAGATATATTTGTAAATAAGGAGTAGGAGAGGAGCTTTCTTCTTCAAGTTATTGACAGAGAACTCCAGTTGGCACGACAACTTCTCATATTAGGGAGCAAAGAACGAAGAAATACTTCTAGTAAGATGACGACTTTAGAAATAAAGCTAGAGATCTAATTCTAAGAAAGATCGGCATAGTGGAGAGCACGAGAATCCCCTTTTGTTTTCTGTCTTAATATTTATAGGGATAATTACCTACATACCACACTAAATTTTAATTATTATTTTATTATAATGAGTAATCATAATTTTTCAATAACCTAATTATAATTAGAGTGTGCATAGTGTAATTAATTAAGAATGAATGAGTAAGGCATAAATAAAACTAAATGGTGTGGCATGTAGGTAATTATACCATATTATAATAATAGTAAGTTGGTAAGAAGGTGATAATAATAATTATGCCTATTTATTTGTAAGATTTAATTTAAACAAATTTAAAATATTTAAACTTAAATAGAGATACTTTTTAATTAAAATTGTAAATAATGTGAAATAAAATTAGTTATTATATTGGGATATGTACATGAGGGATGTTGATATAAAGTTAGTTATTATTTTAGTAATATGTGTAGGATGTAAAATAAAATTATTTTTTAATATTAAATCTTATGTGTGATGTGAATATGCCTGTTTAAAATTAAAAATAAATTAATTTTTAACTGTCAAACAAAATATGACCCGTAGTAGATAATTTTTTCCTCTTATTCAAATAGATAAAAATTTTGATATTACTTTCAATCATCCAATAATAATTATGTTGGTTATTGTATGTATAAAATACGTCTATTACTAGTGGAAACATGAACGATGGAAATATTGCTGGTTGAAACGACATTAATGAAAGGAGCTTGCGATGCAATGAGATGTAGAGTCATAAATTAAGTTTTTAGAATATAAATCATAATAAATAGATCCAAAGGACTCTGAAGTTATATAAGTAAAAGTATATTTCAAATGCTAGCAATATTTGAAGTCAAGAATACAAAGTTCACAAGTATTTTATTTTAATTTGTTTTATAAATATATTCATATATGCCTAAATTTTATATAATTAGATGAGCCAAATTAGAGAATCTATTCTCAATTTTGAGAGGGTGGGGGTGTGATTTCTTGTAATCTAAAACTTTTAAAGAATAATAGAATTTTCTTTTGATATACAATCATAATTTTTCCTCTTATTTGAGATTTTCAATAATCTTTAATTTTGGCATTTTGAAATAGTACTTTTTGCTAGAATGTGATTTTTGATATGAAATTGTGCTTCATTAATATTGCTTTGATTGGAATTTATAATGACTAGACAATATTATCGTGACTGTATTTTCCCAATAGAGGCCAAGTCGAGCCGAGTCAACCCTAGTAATCAGGTCTGTTTACGTTGCCTTGTTTAGTTGATTAAGTCAAAGGTTTGTGCCCAAGACTGTGGGTCCCGACACTCATAAAGATCGATTACACTCAAATTAATAACTTGTTTAATAACACAAATTCTTCTTGTAGATTTAACAAAAATAATGTGCTTTTGTTGGGTTATGTATTTATGAGATGATTAGACCGAGTCACAATCAGTCAGTTCATTCTTCAAGAAGAAGAAGAAAGAAGAAGAAGAAGAAGAAGAAAAGAAGAAGAAGAAGAAAGAAGAAGAAGAAGAAGAAGAAGAAGAAGAGAAAGAAGAAGAAGAAGAAGAAGAAGGAAGAAGAGAAGCAAGAAGAAGAGAAGAAGAAGAAGAAAGAAGAAGAGAAGAAGAAGAAAGAAGAAGAAGAAGTTGGATTATTATAAGTATAGGAGTAGAAGGTTGATTGTTGTAATTAAGGTGATCGACTTATTGAGCAGAATCAACAAATGATCAAACTCTCTCCTTAATTTATTTAGCAACAAAGAGAAACAGGTTGAATTTGATTACGTAAAAGATTGGGTGTGGTAGAACTGGATATGAATGGTGATGTTGAAGGAGGTGGTGGTGGTTCCACGACTGGTAGCCATGACGATGGCGGCGGAGACGGAAGCGGCCATGGCCAGGAATCGAAGCAAGCCTCTGCCGGTCATGGCTGCAGTGGTTGGAGGTTAATGGGAGAAGGAGTTGGAAGATCAGGGAGAGATGGTTTGTGGGCAATAAATACTGAAATAGTGAAGGGGTAGAAGTATTACAAACAGATAATTACTAGTACCACACTGGTGAAAGCAACATTTCCCTTATTTTATGTCAGTTAAACGAGTACTAACCGCATAACAATATTTAACGACTCGATATCTTGATAGCGAGAGATCCAGTCCACCAATTCTAAAAGAATATTTTTGATGTTAATGTCAACTATTGTATATTAAATAAGAATAATTACCTACATGCCACACAATTTAGTTTTATTTATGCCTTACCTATCCATTCTTAGTTAATTACGCTATGCACACTCAAAATATTACAAAATCTTACATACACACATTTGAGTTAAAACTTAATCAAAATCTGTTTGAAAAAATATATTCTATTAGTAAATCATTAAAATTATATTTTTACTCTTAATGGTACATATTTTTTTCTTCCTCAATACTATACTAAAGCGCTGATTTGTCTTAAAATCAATTCACGTCGCGGATGTCTCCTTCCTTTGCCGCCACCTAAACATTAAGGTTTTAGGATTTTCACTCAAAATATATTTAAATATCTTTAAAATAATATGATGAACGGCTCAGATTTTTTGTAATCTAACTATCGTTAGGTTTTTGAAAAATTATAATTACTCATTATAATAAAAATAAGTTAAAAAGTGTGTATGTAAGATTTTATAATGTTTTGAGTGTGCATAGCGTAGTTAACTAAGAATGGATGAGTAAGACATAAATAAAACTAAATTGTGTGGCATGCAGGTAATTATCCTTATTAAATATCAAGCATAACTTCTTATTAGCAATACATATGCATACGCAATAATATTCTATCTCTATTCATATTGATTTTTTTTCTATCTAAACAACTGATCATTAATTTTAATTCACCAATTGCATGCACATATAGATCTCATTGAACCAATTGGGGGAACAATGAGAGTCCCCTGTTTGGCGTGAGGACCAAAACAGGACCAAAATGGTACTAATTTAAAAAAAAATAATAATAATAAATAAATTTTTTAAATCATTCTACACAAATTCAAATATAAAAAATATTATTTTACTTTATATACTCAACAATTTAAAATAAAAATATCAACTTTATTTCACATTCTAGACCAAAATATTCAAATCGAGTATTTTGATCTAAGATGTGAAATAAAGTTTATATTTTTATTAAAAATTATTGAGTATGTGAAGTAAAATATTATTTTTTATATTAAAATTTGTGTAGAATAATTAAAATAATGTATTTATTATTATTATTATTATTTTTTAAACTAGTACTATTTTGGTCCTCGCGCCAAACAGGGCTCTAGCTGATTAATTTCTTGCGCAATCATAATTGAAGATGCACGACTCATTGGAGTAAAACTAACATGAATTATTTTCCATTAAAAAAAACTAACATGAATTATTTGATCTCAACTATGTTGGTAGCTTTGATGTTCTGTGTTATGGGAGAAGCACCTATGGGCCAAAGTTGGGCCCAAATTCAAATACAATTTTATCTAGAAATCTAACCTAATAGTTATGTTAGGGTTATTTCTTTGTATATTAAATATCACGAATTATTGTTGGCTATGTGAGGTAATTCTTCACTTATGCTTCAGCATTTGTTCTTGTATCAAATCATTTTGAAATAACAATAATTTTTAATTTCGAACAAACTTGACTTGAATTTATAGATTGATTTAATTTATTATCGATTCACTCTAATTACAAAATGTAGACAAATTCAATGATATTATAGCCCAATATTTGGTTTTAGATTTTGCTATTTTTCTTAAAAATAAATTCAAATTATAAATTTTCAATTACATCAAACAAGCTCAAAGTGCCATCTAAACATAACATTCTATTTGGTTCATATTCAAGTTGGACAAAATTATTTAAAAAATAAAATAAAATAACTTATATATTTCTCAATATATTAATTAATTTTATTTAATATTTTCACAATTAACTAACTTTATTTCTTATCTATATATATCTGAAAATATAATTTATATTTTTTATAAAAAAATTGAAATGCAGAAAAAGCAGAGAAGAGATAAATATTCATTTGATCTTGAAATTTTGTTTTTTCAACAATTTGCGTAGCTTTCTGGCAAGTTCTACGGGAAATTAAATTTTTGATTTTTGGGCAGAAGATAATGAGGAAATTTTTTTTTCGTGAAACTTAATTAGATAAATATTGACATACATAAAATAATATTTATTTTAAGTATATTTAAATCAAATCATTTTTTGATTTAAATATACATAAAAAATTTTCTAGAACTTAAAATCTATTGATAAAAATTTGAATTTGATTAGAAACTGATTTAAAATTTGTGTATTTTCAAATTTCAGTTAGATGGGTTAAACGTGGATTACGGGGTTGCAAAGTAGAGATTCTTTAGGTGCACAAAAACACATTGTGAGGAGATACAATAAAATGATAGAAACGATGATTTAAATCAACAGCAACACACACCATAGAAAGCACTTGAACCACCGCTAGAGAACGACTGGAGACCAAATGAAAGTTTAAGTGCGGATACACATTACTCTAATAGATTATATAAAGATCTTGTACTTAAGAATATTATGAGCATACTTCTTTCATTTACTTTTTGTAAAGTCACTCATATACAACGCAGTGTAAATAGTGTGGCTAATTATTTGACACACTTAAATATGTTAGGTGATTTTTATTGGAATAGAGCATGTGTAATGTTATGGTAATACTAATCTTAAAAAAAATACATGTTTTGAGATGTGATCTCAATTATTCTTTCTTTTTTTTCCTTATAAGGTATTTAATTTCTATTTTATGCAAAAATGAAAAAAAAATATACGACACATTTGGCAGATATGGTATGAAATGGGACCGATTTTATCCAATCTGGGAGTGATTCTATATATAATGATACGAAATGCATATATTCACTAAAAATTCATTTGTAAACTTTCATCGGAATAAGAAATGAAAAATGAGAAAGAGTGATATTTTTATATGAAATATTAGCTTTCTAGCATATCATATATAAAACTATACCTATAAAATTATTATGAGAGGCATAGTTATTTTTTAGATTTATAAAGGCAAAGAGAGGACAAAATCACATGAGAATATCAAATGCCATCGTTGTGAGATTCTGCAGAATTATTTAATTTGAATTCGTGAGAATTGTTGTCAATTTTCTGAAATTTGTGCTACTGATAGACATTATTTTTGTATATAATGTATAGCTACATATTGTCACCTAAGATCTCATTTTGTTAAAGATTGAAATTTGTATTTGGTGCGAGTATCACTCCATGTGACTTGTTAGGCGCCCAATTAGCGACCACACACACAGCACCATGCACGTAACAGCAAGATAACACTATTTTTTATTGTTATTTTACTTTTTTTTTATAAATTTTTTTAATATGTTTTGCTTGGCGTGTATTTATATATAAATTTCACCAAAGCGAATAGTGAATAAAGTTAAAATAAAATTAAACATATATTGTATTTATTTTAATCATACAAAATTACACTTCTTTATGATCCCACGTGTAATGCATGTAAAATTTATAGAATTTAAAATTAACTCAAAATTTTTATTAATTTTTATTTGATATTCATCGTAATTCGTAAATTTAGATTTAAAAAAATTTTATTTCATATTTCTTATAAAATTCAATATAATTACAATTATTTTTATTCTCACATTTTACGGGAAATTTTAATAATTACAGTTTGCAAAATATTTTTAAAAAAACCAAAAAATAATCGAACGGGTGCGAAGTCCCCAAACCAAATCAACGGTCAACGGAGCGAGCAATCGGCGTAGGCTCCGGTGGCCGCTTTCTCTACCTCGCCGGCTAGAAGGGCGGGCACGATCCGGGAGCTCGAGCTCGTTCCCTTACAATCCTAAAGAAGAACATCCCTTTTCCACGGATCTCATTCCAGGCTTCCAGTCACGGAGAAGATGGAGGAGAAAATCTCCGATTTTGAACGAAGCTGAGGCGTCGCCATTAGCTCACCTTCGCTGTTCTCGCATGGAACAAACCCTCGCACGACCGCGTTAGGCTTTGAGGATTCGGTTCAGTAAAGAGCCCTCGACTAGGGCATTGTTCTCCAGTCGCGTTCTATTTTCCACGCAAAGGTTGGTTCGTCCCTCTCTGCCAAATCTGTATTTTCGCCCTCTCTCTGCATCGGCTTCATCTTCTTACTCCGCTGTGCAGCTGCCCGTGCTGGAGTTGGTATGCCCTTTCTCCGCTATCATCTCCAGTAGCCATGGAAGGTATGCTATCCCCTGTCTTCTCCGTGCCCACGGCGCGATACTTTCTGGCCTCTAATAAACCTTTTTCTGACTAAACTTCGATAAAATTTTGCATGGAATTAAAGATGGTATACTGAAAGTTCTGAACAATTTTGATTTCAAAAGGCACGAGTGTGAATAAGCTGCTACTTTACAAGTGAATTGGTTTCGCTTTCTTTCCTTTCTTGAACATTGGTTTATACTGTTCACGCCATTAGACATCCAAGATGAAAGCATGTATTTTTGTTGTTCGTCTTCCAACATTTATGTGGTTTTGAGCTTGTTCTGCCTTTCAATGCGTGCTTATTATTCTTTTACTCCTCTATTTAGCGAAAAAGGAAATGTGATACATGGTGATTTAACGTAGCAGCATACTTTGAAACCTATCCCGTTCTTTTTTTTTTTATAAATCGGCTTGCCTTGGGATTGCAAGTGGTGATTTGCCTTTCCTGTTGAATCTTCTTTGAGTCTTTTGTATTTAATTCCTATTCTTATTGTAAAACTTATCATGGGTTTTGCATATATGAATACACTTGATATATGTAGAAACCTGTGTGGGAATAATAAAAAAAGTGAGCAGCTTAGCAAAGCAACAACCATCAAATGCGTCTAATTTATCATTTGGGTGTGTTTGTTTGTAAGGTTAAATTTAAGAAGGTTAAAATTAAATTTGGATAGAATATTTTTTTATTGAAAGTTGTGAATGATGTGAAATAAAATTAGTTATTATATTGAGATATATGAAGGATGTGATATAAAGTTAGTTATTATGTTGGAATATGTGAGGAATATGATATAAGTTAGTTATTATTTTAGTAATATGTGTAGGATGTGAAATAAATTTAATTTTTAATATTAAATTTTATGTGTGATGTGATATGTCTGGTTTAAATTAAACTAGGTTAATTTTAAACTCCTAGACAAACGGGGCCTTATAGTAAGAAATTAGGGTGCAAGATTTTAACAAAATTATATAATACCTTCCCACAATACCTCGTAGCTGTCCTCAGTTGTGCACTTTTTCATTTTTTGTACTTGTTTTCTAAGTCATGGTTGATCTTTGTTGAAAAATTTTCACAAAGTAACATTTTTGATAACATTTTTAAAAAAATCATTTCAACTTTACTATTTGTGTTTCAATGTGTGACTCCACTTCGAGCTTGTCTATCAAAGTTTATACTTTTCATGTTTGGTTATTTCTTAAAAGAGCATATCTACAATTGCCATATGATGTTGAATAAGTCAATCTTTATTCATTTCTTCGTCAAATCCTTGTTATCTAACAAGGTTCACATCCTAAACAAGACTTTCCGAACAATGATATTCTTGGATAATTTTTCATTTCGAAAATTCAAAGTAACTCTTAACAATCTACATATGTATATAAAAAATACAACTACACTTTTGTTAATTATAAATTACCAAACATACACGTTTGTTTCTTCTTCCTTCAACCATCCAACATCCTAGAAAGCACGGACACATTACAAAACACAACCAGACATGTTAAATAATATAAGACATATCTGTGTGATTATAATTTGTGCTTAGTTTTATAGAAGCATCTCGACATGGGTCACAGAGATACAATACAACATGACATGTTTAGATGTATAAAAATATCCATACTTTTTTGCGAACATCTAATTTTTCAAAGGTAGATTAACTTTTACCTTCATTAAAATTAACCTCCCTGGCAGTTAAATAGGTCCTAAAAGTGGCAATATTCATCAGTGGATTTAGGCACAAATTTTTGGATTTCATTAATTTTAAAATTATTTAATGAAATAAAAAAATTATCAAATCACAAAAGGCATAGAAATAATAGTAAGTTAGTCAAATTTGTACTAAGATTAACTAAGATATTCTTCATGTCTCATGTCTTTGACTGAGATGGTGATTGAGTAGGTTAATTAGTTCACCAAACAGTTATTTTATTAAACCATAAGGTCTATGAATAAACTTTAAGCATCCACGTCGCCCATTAATCCATTCTCATGTTTAATCATATAATTGAGATATTGTTAGTGATTAATAATCTCTCACACAAATACAAAATAAAATAACAGATTATTGTATTCTTGCATTATTATTTTGAGTTATCTCTGTTTAACCTTATGGAGGACTTATACAAGTACTTGATTAAGCCATAAGTATTATTAGCAATTTATATTTAATAGCAAGTATTACTGACATTAAATCATATTTACTCTGCTAAGTCCTCAATAAGATTAACATTTTACACTAAAATACTCCCAACTCAAGAAGAAATTATTGTATTCCGATCGAGTACTAGGTAGGATGTTCGGAAGCTTATAGTCGTGCAACGTATGTAAAAGTGAGACTTATGGGAAAAAACATGATGTGTTAATCTGCTGTTTTTTACGTATCTATTTTTTCGATTATGAGCACCATTTTTCAGCTTCGTAAGGCTGTTTTAGAGCTATGTATGGTTATGTAAGGGAATTTTTTTTATGTAGGGACATCTTATATATAATGGAAAATCGAAGTCCTATAAGAATATGAAGCCTCGTCTTAAGAAACATAAAATGCTCTTACATATCTGAAAAATATATACTTGTGTAATTGAAAAACCATCACACAATACTGAAAAATGTCCTTAAAAAATTATAGTTACGAAAAGAAATTCTGTAAAAAAATTGTGAGATAACGTGCCTTTTTTTTAACATGCTTGTGAATCCCTCTTCTACATGCGTCATTTAGGGATTCTTTGCCAAAAATCCTACTTGTTACTTGAACCCAATTATTTCTCCAACTAAATACAATGAAGAGATCTCGAGGGATGCCGCTAGCTGGCAGTTGAATTGAAAAAATTTCAAATTAGAGTGAATAGTAATTGTGTCTCTTTAGTTTTCTCTCATGTGCGATTAGATCTATACTATTTAAAAATGGCAACTGAATCCCTCTAATTTACCATTATGTGCACTTTTTCTATTATAATTGAGGATCCTGTCATATATTTACACAATTTGAAAGACTATTTTCTTTAATTGATAGATAGTAGAGATCTTGTTGCAGATGACAGCAAATTAGATGGACCCAATTACTATTTACCCTTCAAATTTTCCCTTCTATTAATGATCCCCCTGCTTGTTGAGCGGTCACACTTTAAAAATTTAGCCTGACAACTAATGATCAATTGTGCCAGAAAGAATCTAAATTCCCCCAACAAAAAAGAATAAATCCCACCAAAGCTACCTAAAACTGTGGACTTCAAGCATAGTCTCCAATCGATTAACTAACAAACATAAATGTCTGAATCTGAGATGCATCATTGACATTAATGTATCATTAATCTGTGAATATCTATGATCTTTTCATAGGGAGAAGAGGTTTAGAGCTTGGTGCTGATGGTGTGGAGGACGATCATGGCGTAGAGTAGAAGGGCGATGGCGCCACTTATTAGAGCTCCCATGACATGGTTGCAATACTTGGGAACCTGCTTGCAGATCGGCAGCCATCCTGCGTGCTCATTCCCCTTCTTCCCCAAATGCGAGATCGCCCCTGCTGCTGCCACCGCTGCCGTCAACAGCATAGCTACCAACTGAATTCACAACCGTGATTATAACTTTTTGTAAGAACATAGAATTGTTTATGTTTTACAAGAAAAGAAGTAGATCATTTTGGTGAATTTTATTTCCCATCATGAAATACGAGCTTACCATGTCGAAGATGACGACCCATCTTGACAGCAAGCCAGTGGTGGGGACGAAGAGAGCGAGGAGGCTGTAGCCGGCGGCAATGGCATAGGCGATGAGGAAGAATCTGCAGGCAAGGCGGTTAACCCAATTGATGTCTGTAGAGAATATAGCTACTAGAGGAGAGAGAAGTTTGAGTTTGATTACGTGAAGGAAGGGATGTAGTAGAACTCTGCCTTAAGAGTGACGCTGAAGAAGGTGATGGTTTCATGGCTGGTGCCCATGACAACGGCGGCGGAGATTGCGGCGGCCATGGCCATGAATCTGAGGAGAGTGAAGGTCCAGGGAGACTTGGCCATGGCTGTGCTGTGGGTGGATGCTGATAAGAGAAGCTAATTAAAGGGGTTGGGAGAGAGATTGTGTGGGTAATGATGGGGTGAAAATATCATGAGGGTAGCCATGGTTAGGAGGGAAGATTTGTGGTCGAGAGCTGAGATTGGTAAGCTATTTTTTGTATTCCTTCTAAGGCGCATGAAGATTTAAGGCAACTTCAATGCCTGCCACTTTTGTTTGTTTTTCTTACGCGGGTTTTCTTATATATATAACCAACAATAATTTAAGGTTCTTAACATAAAAAGCATTTTTTAAATAAGGAAAAGATATTCACTTATAATGGTAATTGGTAGTGATGATGCCTCAACTCAAATTTGTCAATTGGAGTAAAGCATGGTATGGATTGGGTAAAACCTATTCTATTTGGAGTCATTTTTTAATTGAAGAAATCTTCTCTTCCGAGATGGAGGATAAATGAAGAAGTCTAGAACGCTTATCAAAAAGGCTTCTTGAAATATGTATTCTTGAAAAATATTTTTTTGAGAAGTTCTTGATCATGAACTAAGAATCAATATTGAAGAAAAGTGTTCTTGTCAAGGCTAGCAAGTCGAGGGTAGAAATTCAAGTGTCTGAGAATTGAAACCTTAATGAAGGAGTCGAGGATAGGTGATGTTTTTATGTGTACGGGTTCTCTGAGGAAGAATTGAGGTATCTCGAAACTTAGGGCAAATGTTAAAAGGCAGTTTTATAAAAAAAACTTAATCTGAGAGGGAGGTAAGTCGTTGTCACTGTTCTTAAATAGATTTAAGACCTCGGGTGCTCACATTCCGAGCTCTCTTTTCTATTGTTGAGATATAACCGATCTTTTATCTTGACTGCAAGTCTGCACTTATGAACGGAACACTCTTTTCTCGTTGACTACGGATGCATATGAAATACAGTTCCTTTGGTAAAGTTTTATTTTTCTACACTAAAAATGTGATGCTTTACGTAAATGGCAGTAAGGAGTTCAAATAAAAATTTATGATCACTTCTTAATTTTCATCTGAACGCTAAAAAGGAATATTTGAGAATCACATTTATACTAATTAGTCATTCTTAATAATTCTGATTTAACTACAACAAAGTTGAACTTAATTATCAGCATTATTCATTGATATAAATAGTCTTCAAGTTCATAATTTTTTCCCCTTAATTTTAGAAAGTCGTTGGGAACTTTAAGAACAAATATCAACTAAAAGCCTTGTTTGCTTCTAAACCAAAAAGAACTTATTTATTTTTAAATTTTTATTTCACATTTCATACCAATTATAATATATAAAATTAAATTTTTTAATAATTTCCACAAAAATATTAAAAATAATTTTTTATTTTACATCTAACATACATATTAATAAAAAAATTATTTGCTTACAAAAACCTCAATATTTAAAAATTTATATATATTATTATACAGTTATAATAATTTATTCTCTTTAACCTAAATATATCTTCCAATTAAATGAGGGAGATCTCGATTTTGTCAATTTTCCCTTTAAAGTCTCAAATAATTAGAACTTTAAAAATCTCAAAATTCCGTTAGAATTATTTTTATTAATATTTTATATTAATTTTACATTATATACAAATTTAAATAATAAAAATTAATTTAATTTACATTTAACATAAGTTTTATTCTTAAAAAATAATTTCATTTAATATCATACATATATTTCAATAAAATAACTTAAATTTAATTCACATCTAATAAAATTTTAATAATAAAATAATTTTATTTCACAAATAAAACTTAAAAAATGTTTCAAATATTCTATCAAATAATAATAATAATAATATTTACGGAACATTAAAAAAATGTTACTGTAGATTTTTCAAAAATAATCCCCTCCTTGGAATATATCATATCCAAACAAGAATGACATCAAAAAAAAAAAAAAAAAAAAAAAAAATTCATGCTCAGTTCCATAAATCTGTCATCAAAGTAGAACTGCTTTTAGAGAAATACTGCTAGCTAGGGGCGTCAAAAGCATTACAAACATTGCTCATCAAATCGATTTGGTTAGCCATTTGAATAAAAAACCAACTTTGTTGAACGGCAAAATGTTCAACAAGCTCCATATGTATAGCTCTTCTTCTGCTTCTGCACTTCTTGTATGCAAAAGATTGTATGGAAAACAAAATCGAAAACTTTGAAGCAGCTTCAGATGCAGTTGTTGTTATGTCTCCGTCGCCGAGTGATGGATCTGCCCATCCGCAGCCGTCGAATCGTGAGGGCCTCGAGCAGAATACCCAGCGCATTCTCCACCTCCTCTGCCTGTTTATCAAGCCCAAGTGAGCGTAGATCGGGATTACCGTGCAGTTCGGAGAGGAGACTGGCTGCAGCCGCTGCAGTGCAGGTTCTGTCCCATGCTGGCTGTGGCCTTATTCACAGAAAAAGGAGAAGATGATGTATTGAGAAGCTCAAACAAGGGAGCTGAAGGTTTGAGAGAATGACAAATTTGAGGAAAATTAAGGCTCCACCGAAGTTTATGCATCACCGATGCACCGGTGCTCAAAAGTGAGATACAAGGTGGATCTTTCTCTCCCCATGCTGCAGCCCATCCATCCTGCAAAGTGTTCAAACTTTTTTGAAGATCACCACAGATTGTTGATATCAAGCAATGGAGGGCCTTGATCTTTCGCTAGTAAGATATTCTTTACGGGCACAAACAATCAGGACGCAGGCTGAGTGTAACAACGCGAGCGAATAAAGTGAAAAGGAGACCAAAAGTTTCATGTCAAAAACCGTATAACTAGGGGGAAAAAACATGTCTTCTATAGGCTAGAAAGTATGCACGTCTCCAGATGAGAGTGCTACGTTTAGAGCACAATAATGTTTTTTTAAGAACCAAAACCCTCTCTCGAACCTCATAGTATAACTATTTATAGAGCTAGAATTACCGTTCGCATTTGGCCTTCCCTCCACTTGTTGGATGTTGACTGCCATGCGGCGATCTAGAAGAGGTAATCAATGGTGGGCTATGCAGAGCGGCAGGAAGTCAAAGTTGGTTTATGCAAGATCAATTGCTAGCTTGTTTCCATAGTGCTCTCAAGGACAAAATTCAGGAGAACGATTTAACAGATTTCTCTATCGGAGGAGAAAGCCCTCCGGAAAATAGTCGCAACTAATTAATGGCTTTCGAATGGGGATGACCAGTGAATGAGATCCGTCCTGAAAGAATGTGCCCTTGGTCGAAATGTCCGCCATGTGAGTTCAGTAGCGAATGAAATAAAAATGATTTAGATTAATGCGAATTTCAGTGTAAACAAAGCCAAAAGGTTGCAAGTTTACTCTCACAGTTAATATTGTTACAAAGTGAGCCTAGCAAGTTGGTGGCATGACGAAGTAGATCCGCTGATAAAAGTGTGTTGAATTATCGCAAACCAAAGGTATTGCGGTGACTAGCTAGATAACTCAAAAGTTTAGAATTTCAATGTTCAAGTTATAAACTTGCTTACATATAAAGAAACAATGCTAGGAGAATACCTTCAAGCGCCTATACATTGCAGCAGAATTACTCCAGGTGCCATCAATCAAAACGAAGTTTACCTGCTTCTGATCCTGTATTTTAAGATTTAATCAAGTCGGTATAAAAATATTTACCCCTCGTGTAGATGCAGATTTAATATGCCTGGTTGAGTAAAGTATGATGTGGGAAGGAAGGAAACCAGGGCAATTTACTGTGAAAATTGAGAGCATTACATCTAAAATCTTTGGGAATAAAGAGATGCATCAAAAAAAAATTAAGAGATGGTGCATTGGATATCCTTCAATGAGAGGCAAAGCGTACTGCTAAAAGCTGAACTTTAGTAACATGACACAGTAGCCTACTGGCGAAGTAGCCAACG
The DNA here is from genome assembly GCA_002786265.1 of Apostasia shenzhenica. Taxonomy (NCBI): domain Eukaryota; kingdom Viridiplantae; phylum Streptophyta; class Magnoliopsida; order Asparagales; family Orchidaceae; genus Apostasia; species Apostasia shenzhenica. Next base: position 6,171,085 of record KZ451950.1, read on the forward strand.
ACAATTGCTTGAATTAATTTTAGTTGATGAAGATGACGACGACGACGATGATGATGTAACAAGGAAACAGATTGCTCCAAAGGAAAATCAAGAATAACTGAAAATAATTAAAATTCGTTAAAATGAAAAACAAAAGTACCATAGTTTCACCTTCAGAATTGGTAGAGTAATTGTCAAAGATGATATCCTTGACTGACATGGGTGTGACATTCTGATTGGGATAAAGGAACCACACCATGTTTTTTCCTGGAAAAAGACCACTTCATATAATATTCAATAGCAGTAAGCTTGGGCAAAGCCCTCTATTTTTTTAGACGAAGAATACATACATTCAAGAGCATTATACCCAACCATCTAAAAGATCACAATGGCAATCTATTTTCGTAATTATGTTGTTGCATGCCCATGAAATTCTCAGCGAAAGTTACAACTCTATCGTACAACTTAATGCCTTCAAACTTAGTATACAAAATTACTGCCTTAAGGAGCAAGAATTGCAGAGCCATCGATGGTAGTAGAATATGATGGGTCAATTTGTTTCATAAGGTTAATTTTTAGTTTAATCTGGTTAAAGATAACACATCCTATGCAACATAAATTTTAAAATAACAAATAAATTTTATTTTACATCTTACACAAATCTCACCCCAACATGCATTTAAAGATGAAAACATATTGTTTCACATGCACGCAAATCTTATCTCAATATAAAAATATCTCCACTTATGTTTAATTTAGTCTAATTAAACTAACCAAACAAATGCGTCACGACACACAATGAGAAGCTTACACTAAAAACCAAGCTATCATACAAGCATGCAACATTCTAGCATTGTGTTCTGCTCTTCTGCTTCATCATCCATCTCAATCATTTCACTCTTCCACACTTACCATGGGAGTGAAAGTGGAGCACATCTATGACCACTCTCAGTGGTTGAATATACTGAATTCAGGAATCAGCATGTTACTTAAACCTATAGTTTTTGCTAGAATCAGTGCCAACACCCTTGAGCTCCTAAATCTGATATTCAGTTATATGCTATGATCAAAAAGAACTAAGATACCCTGCTAAGTTCAGTAGAAACTCCAACAAAACATGAGAAGAGAACATTACAAAGGCTTTTATTGTTATAAACATGAGAAGAGAACATTACAAAGGCTTTTATTGTTATAAACATGAAACCCTAACCCGATTTTCTAAATGCATCCCACATGATCTCTTCATGTTCACGAATACCAAAGAGACACAAGGATGCAGCTTGAACCCCAAATAGTTGCCAAAGTAACTTTCCAGTATTGTTTTGTCGCAAAAATTCCTGAAAAGTGATAGAATTATTAAACCTATTTGTTATGTTAAATTTAATGGAAAATGATGACTTCAAAAATCAAAACATGAAAATGGTGTAGCAAACCTTTGGATGCATATACAACCAAAACCTTATTTTCTGCCAAAGAGGGCATTTCACAAGCTTTGAACACATGCAATCTTCCATAGCAATCCAGCACTGAAAAATCAAACAACCGCAAGTAGCATTTACATGGTGGCATATACGATAGTGTAAGAAACTGCTATAAATAATAAAAGTAAAAGAGAACAAAAAAAGGAATAATTACATGTCACCTGAATTGCCCACATTACTCATTTACTCTAAAGATGAGTATTTACTCCTATCACCCCCAAATTGCTTAACTAACTACAATTTAGCCCCTAAAATATGTATTAATGATATTTTTCACCCTTTAATTTGAGGGTGAAATGTCACCAACTCCACTTAGTATGATAAAAGCTTGGTTGTTGTTGTTGTAATTTGAGGGATTATAATTGTTCATCAAAGATGGAGGGTGACAAAAGTAATATTCATCTTTGGGGTTAAACAAGTAATAAGAGAAACTTTGGGGAGACATATAAATCACAATAAAAAAAAAGAGTTTATAGAACCCTTCTTAGAAAAAGGTTTTATAAAAAGTAAATATCTAAGAATCGAAGAAATTTGCAAATGCTAGCAAGAGGCTATAGGACCATTGCATTGTTATATAGATGAACTAGTTTCTTAGCCAAGCATTGAGGTAAGACCAAACCAACTAACGAAATTCAACCTAAAAAATAGCTCTATTGGGTAGTGAAAGTTGTACCATATACATGATTAAAATAAAAAATAATGAGAAGTAAAAAGCGATTACTCACTAGCGCAAACCCTATAACAAAGATAGGGGCACCTCTTGAAAGCTTAAAGGCTATAGCAATGAGAGCAGCAAGGTGCACAAAACATAGATTGAAGGCGACTCCATCGAAGTCCTCCAAATAATGCAAAAAAGGATAATCGAGAACACAAAAGTAGCACACCCGAAAGTAGCGGCCAGCCAACCTAAGAGCCTATAGCAGATCTTACTAGACCAACAACAGACCTAGCAGGCCTACCTGAGGGTAAGACCACTTAATGGAAACGATTTTCACATCTCTTGTTTCATACTTAACTCTTTTGTACTAAAGAATGCAAATAGTGCAAAAACTACTTAACGCACTTAGGATTTTTGTTATATCCTCAATGAGAATATGATGCAGACATCATGGCACTAGAATACCTGGATAAAATTGACAGGACTAAGTCTACGATGATTAGATGCAACTGACCCACTTTAAGAGCAATTTTATATTGTTCCGTAATTGGTTGTAATTTTCTCTAAAGGTGTGTTTTCAGCATTTAAGCACAATCCAAAAAGCTCTTGAGGAGACAAATCCACTATCAACCGTCTACGGCTGATTGACCGCATTTTCAACCCAAAATTCCATCATTTAGTCCATCAAAATAGGAACTTTTTGCTAATGTTTTATATTTGTAGTAATTATCAGCTGTCTGTTTTGGAAGTTCAAATAAATCTGAATCAGACCAGATTTTGGGCTACCAATCTGGCATGATTCTAATTATTAGTGGGTTGAATATTATGTAATTTTTATTTTGATTGATTTTTAAGTTTTTATATATAAATCCTATGAATCATTGTAATGATAGTTTTTGGCATAATTGAAATTTTGAAATTTATGTGAAGTTTTTTCTTTTATGTTTTGTGTGTTTGTTGTGTGCTTCTTTCCCTTTCAAATCCAATAAATTGTAGTAAAGTCAACATCAGTTGGTATCAGAGCACAAGTTTCAATCTCATGGGTGTGTTTCCCCTTTAATTGATTATGGTTGGTGGTCATGGCAAGAAGGCAGCAAGCAACAGTGGCACTGAAGGACCCAATGGGAGAGAGATTTGCATGATGCCAAGATAGAATAATTGAGAAGACAACTCACGGGGAGGGTCGCGCATCTCAAGCAGCAACGAATAGATCCACCGCATGCACTAGAGTCGATCTTGTTTGCTGGGTGGGCATGATCAAGGTGGAGTTAAGTGTGCAGTACCAACACTCTTGGTTCCAAAAAAGAATGAAAGTTAGAGGATGTGTATTAACAATAGAGCCATCAATTAGATCAATGTTAAATACCTTTTTTCGATTTCAAGGTTAGATGATATGTTGGATCAGTTAGTGAGAGCAACTGTCTTCTCCAAGATTGATTTAAAAAGCGAATATCACCACTTGCAAATTAAGCCAGGAGACAAGTGAAAGACAACTTACAATCCCCGAGATGACTTATATGAGTGAATGGTGACATCTTTTGGTCTGTTAAGCGCTCCCAGTACCTTTATAAAGGTCATGAACTATGTTATTCGGCCCTTTGTCAATAAATTTGTTGTTTATTTCCATGACATTTGTTTTTAATGGTAAATGATACACTTATATTCAGTTGCTTTGTTGAAGTTCATCTACAGCATTTGAGAGATGTTTTATCTACTTTCTAGAGGGAGAAATTGTATGTCAATCCAATAAGTGTAACTTTATGGCAAAGAGCCTAATGTTCTTAGGCTAGGTAGTCCCAACAAAAGGGCTGAAAGCATATCAAGAGAAGGTGCGTACAATATAGGAGTGGCTTGTTCCTACTAGTCTATACTATATATAAGAGCACGAGTTTTGGGAGAAAATTTTTTTTGTCCTATCCGTAATTTTAAATTTAAAAATAAAAAAAAAATAACAATTGTAATTTAGTCTCAATATTTTAAAAACTCACAAAACAGCAATAATTGTATTTTGGTCTCAACTTTTTCACATCCTTACAAATCAGTTCAAATATATAATAAAATTCGTGAAATAATTTATGTATATTTCGGGGACGAAATTTCTAAAGATAAGGAGAATTGTGACATCCAGAATTTAATTTGAGATGTAAAATTTCGAGTTGATTTGAACACAAATGAATGAATTTGGATCTTAAATAAATATTTTTAGAACAATTTATAAGGACCTGAAAGGCGGAAGACTAACTTATAATTGTTCCTTAAAAAAATATAAAAACCACCTAAGAATAGCTGCTGAATTTAAAAACTAAAAAAAAAGCAATAATTGTATTTTGGTCTCACATTTTCCACTTCCTTACAAATCAGTTCGAATGTATAATGAAATTCATGAAATTATTTATATAAATTTCAGGGATAAAATTTTTAAAGGTAGGGAGAATTGTGACATCAAGAATTTAAATTGGGATTTAAAATGTCGAGTTGATTTGGATCCGCAATGAATCATTTCAGACCTAAAATAAATATTTTGGGACTTGTTGATAAGTATAAAAATGCTGAAAGCCTAAATTATAATTATTCCTAAAACTATAAAAAATCAGTTGGGATGGCTGCCGGCAATCGCCACCGACCGCTCTTTTCATTATTTAAATGAAAAACTTTTTTATAATTGCATTTTAGTTTTAACTTATCTATTAACTTACAAATAGGTCTAACTTATTTATATTTAATTATAATTTTTTTAAATTTAAGGGTTCAGATTTTAAAAAATTTAAAATTATAGATTTATTAACATAATTTTGCAGAAGCCTGAATGTAATTTATCCTTTTTTTATAGTACTAGAAATTTCACGTGCAACGGGGAATGGAGCGATGCAATCATATTCGATGCTATAAAAATATTTAAATATGAATTAAATAATGTTTTAAATTTTTAAAATTATAATTGCATTTTAGTCTCAAGATTTTCACCGCCAAACAAATAGATCTAATTTATTTATATTTAAGTTTAATTTTTTTCAAATTATTATATTTATATTTAAGTCCAAAAAAAACTACAAATGCATTTTAGTCTTACATTTTCACCTTCTCACAAATAGGTCCAAAGTAGTTACATTTAAATCCAAATTTCTTATTAAGTTATCATATTTATATTGAAGTTCAAATAAAAGTAAATTTCAACGGTTTGAAGACACATACTTCATATTCATATATATTTAATCCCAAATAAAAGTGAACTTCCAGAATTTAATTTGGGATTTAAAATTTTTAGTTAATTTGGATAAAAAAATAATATATTTAGACCTAAAATAAATATAGTTAGGCCTATGTATAAAACTGTAAACCTTAGGGGACTAATGCGTAATTATTCCTAAAACAATAAGGCTGTCAGCTGTCGAAGCCAGCAGTGCCACGCCGCCACCGCCACCGCTCTTCCCATTAGTTAAACTGAAAAACTCGTTGTAATTGCATTTGGATCTCACTATTTCAACCGCCTGATTAATAGGTCCCCATTATTTATATTTAAATCTAAATATTTTTCTCAAGCTATATATTTATATTTAAGTTCAAAAAATAAAAATTTAAAAAATATAATTATTTAGCCATAATTGTAATTAAATATTTATTTTTCAAATCACTATATTTATATTTAAGTTCAAAAAAATTAAAATTGTATTTTGATCTCAACTTATTTTATCACCTTACAAATTAATCTAAATTATTTATATTTAATTTCATTTTTTTTTTCAAATTATTAGTCTAAATTATTATTTAAATCTAATTTTTTCTAAATTATCATATCTCAACTTCAGAGTTTCCATGACCCGACTTCATTTTATTGATGATTCATCAAAACCTTTAGTGCGATCATATCTTCTATCACTGATTTCATTAAAGGGAAGAAATTTTAATGGACATCAGACGCATGGTTGGGTTTAAAGAGATCACAATGAAGAATTCCAGTGCCCACATGCTAGTTCTTCTTGATTTTAGCAAGCCTTTTAAAGCTCGGGGAGGCCGACTTGGAGTAGGCATTATTCCCAGTCAGGGGGCCTGACTTGTAGTATTTTTCGATGACAGAGTTATATGTTATCATCAGAGCACTACATCATTGGAAACATTACTTCGTATAATTATTCTCAAACCACGAGGCATTAAAATATATCATTTGTCAAAATAAACTAAATAATAGGCTGGTGAAGTGGGTTAAGTTTTTTATAGAAATATCAGTTTATCCTTAAGAACAAAGCTGTATCACAAACTCAGGTTGCTGATGTACTTTCGTTTACAATAATGCAGATTGAAGTTCCAGGCTTTGAAGTTTTCAAAGATCTTTATGCTAAGAACCACACTTTGGTGTTGTGTGGAAAGAAGTCCAAGGAGGGCAAAGAATTTATTTTCAAATTGAGTAAGGCTTCTTGTTTCAAGGAGTATAGTTCTTGTCTTCAAGGAGTTGCACGAAGGACACTTAGGTTATTGTAGACATTGCCTTTGATTAAAAGGAGTCAAATGAGGGTCATGGCACCAGAATACCTAGAAAAGGTTGACTAGACTAAATCCAAGTTAAGTTGATGTAATTGACTTTCTTTTAGGAGATTTTGACACATGCTCAGTAAATCAATTGATTTGCTCTACAGATGTTCGTTTTTAGCATTTAAGCCCCATCCAAAAAGCTCACAAAGATGAATCCATCGTGACCTTGCCTACAACTAGTTAACAGCATATTCAACTCGAAATTCTATTATTTAGTTTGTCAGATTTGAAATTTTTATAATTTTTTTCTATTGCAATAATTATCAACAGCCCATTTTGGAAGTCCAAATAAATTCAAATCACGCTAGATTAGAATCAGGCTAAATTTTGGGCTATTAATCTGGCATGATTTTGGCCATTAGCATGTCGTATATTATGTATTATTAATTTTGATCAATTTTTAGGGTTTTAATTATAAATGTAAATTTTGACATAATTGAAATTCTAAAATTCATGTGAATTTTTCTCTTCCAAGTTCTATGTGTTTGTTGTGTGCCTCTTTCCCACTCGAATTTACCAAATTGCAACATGGGCTACATTAGGATATAAATTGGTGTATTTTTATATTGCTTGTAGTTGATCTATACAAGGCCTATGTCACCTTAAAAAAAATCAAATATCCACATTGGATATTTATACACAAGTAGAAAAAGATGCAATGAATAACTTTACAAGGATATGCTGAAAACACAAGTAAAAAATGAAACAAAATGACTCCAAGAGCTTAAAAGCATATTCAAGAGACCAAAATGTGGCATAAGTCAATGTACATTGTTAAAACGATAATCACCAAAGTCATTTTAACTTACACACATTCTATTACGAATACTCTTTTTCGAAAAACCATAAAACAAGGGCGAGAGGCGGGGAAGATGATCTCAAGATAATACATGTAAAGTTATTTCAAGTTGTACCCACCTTCTGGCAAAGATATCCTCTACTTCCAAGCAATCTGCATGCTACTTGTCGAGCAGCATAAAATTGAAGCTTTTCTTCATAATCTGTAAGAGATCGATACACTTCTCTATTTTTGATATCCTCTTGAACCCTAAAATTTCCCTGGAAATGCTAACATAAGAATAGGAAAAATATGGAATTCTTGTGCATAACTTAATGTGGCAAAAAAAATATATTACACATCTCAGATGAAAAATGTGATCAATAAGAACCCGTGATATTAGTCTTAGATGCAAGTATAAATTTACCTACAAAAAGCCATGGCATTAATTATCTTTCTCTTAAGACATAGCCAAGATAATTCCTTCTGCTAACTACGAGAGCGCAAGGTATAAATTCTAATTGAAACTCTCAATGTACTCTCATCAACAATCCACTTTTTGAATAGCAATCAAATACTAAGGAAATTAACTAAAGGGCTAGTCAACAACGGAGAGATGAACCTTTTCTAGGCTCCAGATTGGAGAAGATGCCAGTAGACATAAAGCCAGAGGCATGGAAAAATTTAGGGAAAAGGCAGCTACCTGCATCTTGGATGTAGTTGGATGAGGGCACATTTCATCTAGTATCTGGAGAGATGTTAGCCATCTCTCTATGAAAGAAGTTGGTGATTCATATTCAGGTCTTCTTCTTCCAGTGCGACATAGCTTTTGGTTTCTCACAAAGAATCACTTCCATTTGTGTTGTTTGCGATGTTTTCCAAAGAGCTTTTTTCATAACCTAGAAATCGTCCTTGGTCCCTGAGTATTTTTTTGATTGCTCCAGTTGGGATCTTGTTTATGACAAGTCCCTTTATCCATCTCGATCTTCTTCAGGAGGGTCCCCTGGGATACTCTCGAATAATCTGCACAAGATTGTTTTGCTCTAGGAAAAACTCGAGTGATGGTGGGTTTCTTTCTCAAGGCGCTGCAATAGCTAAGGCCTAATTGTCCTTTTGGGTGATAATTACTTGTAGGTTGTTCTTTCAGAACATGGCAAACAGTGGCACTTTTAGACTCATGTTGTCGAAGTTTTTTCTTGCTCCGTGACTTGCCTCTGAACTTCATAGGAGTGGGTTTATATCATTCGTTGAGTTTTCTAACTAGTATGCTCAGATCACTTACCCTTTTTTTGAAGTCAAAGGGTCTGTTTGGCACGAAAACCAAAACGGTACTAGTTTAAAAAACAAAAAAAATAATAATAAATAAATTTTTTTAATCATTCTACACAAATTCTAATATAAAAAAATATTATTTTATTTTACATACTAAATAAGTTTCAATAAAAATATCAACTTTATTTCACATCTTAAACCAAAATACTAGATTCTCAACTTTATTTCACATCCTAAACCAAAATACTAGAATCTAGTATTTTGGTTTAGGATGTGAAATAAAGTTGATATTTTTATTGAAAATTATTGAGTATGTGGAATAAAATAATATTTTTTTATATTAGAATTTGTGTATAATGATTAGAATAATTTATTTATTATTATTATTGTTGTTTTTTAAATTAGTACCATTTTGGTCTTGTTTTTAGTCCTCGCGCCAAACAGGGCTAAAGAATCCTCCTTGTTCGCCTATTTTGGGCTTGAACCTTTTCTGTTCCTCTATTTTCTTCTTAGGATGCCTTTGCATAGAAAAGAGTGTTAGTTTCTAGCAAGGTTTTCTTGAATATCCGACCAACACCACCGACTTATCAACAATGTTTCCTCTAGTGAAGCTTCAGTGAAGTGTCCTCTTATAGTAGATGTCATTCTGGTCGAAATAAGTGTGAACTCCAAAAGGCCACTTAATAGTCATTTATTGGCACTATTTTGGGCACCACTTCATCGATGTACCACCGAGTAATGGCAAAACAGGGGTAACATTGTCAGTCAACGACTATCGATGTGCCCTAATTGATCCAGCCATTGCACAATGTCGACCAAGATCAGGTATCGCTAGCTGTTGTACAAGCTGTTGCTTTGTACAACAGCTGTGACCCTTTATAAAATAATTATCTATTAAAAATTTACTTAATCTTATATAGGTGCTTGTTTAAAGCCATAAAAAGTCACTTGGAGCTTAACAAATATGATCCAACAAAGCATGAGCTAATGAAGTTGGGAGATTGCTCAATATAAACTTCCTCATTAATAACATGTTAAGAAAATGGGCCAAAGGGGGACTATCAAGAGCTCCACAACTTCAAGGAAGCAATAGAAGATAATCTAGGGAGTGTTGGAGGTGATTCGCTTGGGTCAAATCAATTTTGACTCCGCCAACATGACAAATATCGAAGAAATAACCAATGGATAAAGGGTATCTGCCTTGATCCCCCATGAGTAGAAGTCATGAGGTCCAATCCTGAACTTGAATGTGGAATTGGCTTGGTGATCACTTAGGCAATTTTCGGTTATGTCGAGTTCTTGAGGATGGCATGTGGACATTTGGGATTTTTAACAGTGCTCAAGCACATCACCAAATAAATATCTTCAAATTAGTACAAGAAACTAGAAGAGTATTTCCATATTTATTCTTCTGTTTTGTAGTGGAAGTGTCTCATCAAAAATTACGAGATTTTCGATTAGGTTTTTTTTTGTTAATGCAGTTTTGATCTTCAACTACAAAAAGGTTTTTCGACTAGGTTTTCTTTTGAGTGAATTGCAAAATGTACCCTAAAAAATCAGGGATTTTGGAACTTTGCACCCTAAAAATTTAAGCTCTTTTAGGAATGCAAATTGCCAAATTTAAAACATGGCTTATATTTTTAGGATGCAAAGTGCCAAAAGCCCTCTTTTTGAGGGTGTACTTTACATTTCACTCTTTTTTTTTCCAAGGTGAAGTTTTGATTTCGCCTATGACAAGGTTGGGTTTCTTCTACAACATCATCCTAAACTAAGAAATGACACATCCATGGTCTATAATTTATTGTCAGATCTTCGGTCATCCAAGCTCAGAAAACACACATCGCGAATCACCAATCCCTCACAACAGATAAGACAGAAGAATAGAAAAAGGAGGGAAAAAAGGATCGACCTGAAGCTTTCCACCGAGTCCCCCAAAGCTCATCGTGGAACCCGCGTCCGCCTCGAGGGACCGGAGGTCTTCGATGACCTGGCTCACCATCAAGGGGACAGGAGACGAGGTGCCCCATCCCTGCCACTCCTTAAGACTCACGGCCTGCCCACCATCGACGAACCGTGCTCCCCTTCCCCGCGAAGCGGCCATCACAGCCACGAAGGAGATTCCGGCGACGCGCAGTTTCGCCGTCTCGCTATCGCAGGCCTTAACTAGGAAGTGCGAAGCGCCGAGGCCCAGGGGTGCGAATGGGCGAGCCGGCTGAGCGAGCATGGCTAACATAACTGCAAGGCCCAGTCGCGGGCCGGGATACACATACAAATATACAATTCCGTCATTGCCCTGTCTGGCGCAAGGATAAAAAACTGAACTAAAAAAATACTAATTAAAAAAATAATAATAATAATAAATATTTTTTTAAAATTATTTTACACAAATTTAAATATAAAAAATATTATTTTATTTTATATATTTAAGAATTTAAAATAAAAATATCAACTTTATTTCACATTTTAGATTAAAATATTTAAATCTAGTATTTTAATTTAAAATGTCAAATAAAATTTATATTTTTATTAAAAATTATTGAGTATGTAAAATAAAATATATATTTTATATTAAAATTTATATAAAATAATTAAAATATTTTTTTTTTATTTTTTAAACTAGTACTATTTTGGTCATCGCGCCAAACAGGACTACAAATGAGGTACCTTCAAAGAAAATAATTCAAGAAGACCATCCTTCATAGACCAATTAAGACTTCGATTATTTGTAATATTATAAATTGCATCCGGCCCGTGTGTAGGAAAGCGATGCAAATTAGGGGTGATAATTTGAGTTAACGAGTTAAATTCGGATCAACTTTTTTTTACTCTATTTATTAAACTTAATTCAAACTCAATTTATTTATTAAATAAATTAAGCATTAAGACACATACTCAACTCATTTAATAAATGAGTTATCTAACCAATCGATCAACCTATTTATTATAAGTTTTGAGATATCAAAATAATCTTAATATTTTTTTATTTTTATTAATATAATCAAGTTTTAAAATAATATAATTTGGTTTAAAACATATTGATTTGGTTAAAATTGAAAAATCGAACTAAATCAATTAAATTTAATCAGTTTATGATTTGATGATTTTTTTTTTATTTCATTGCCCCTAAATATCACAATTCTCCCCAGTACAATTGGGAAATGTTATATCATAGATTCAAATTTGAGATTCTCTGGTTTCAGATAAGCACCCTCTCCATTGAGCTAGGAGAAATTTCAATGATTGAATTCTTTTAATTAAATAATGTGAATTAAATTTTTAATATATAAAAATTAAACCAATCAATCTAACTGAAATACCACATACTATCATATAATAATGTACTTCAAATTATATAAATTAATTATTTTTTTTAAGTTATGATATTTATTATTTTTATGATTATATTTTTAGTTTTTGTGATTGTAAAATCTTGCTAATTTTTATTTTAATTTTTAAAAATAACAAATTAATTAAATAGAATCAAACCAAGCTGACTAAATTTTATTTAATTAATTTAGTTTTTTAAATTTCAAAACTAAAGCTAATCTGCTTTCTCAGTTCGTTTAACCAAACTAACTAAATCAACTGGACGAACACTTTTACGCATCTCTCACATATCCCAATATCATAAATAACTTTACTTCACATCATTTATAATTTTAATAAAAAATATTTTTACTTAAAATTAATTTTTGTAAATAAATAGGCTCTTTATTCTTAAGTATTATTAGTCTAATAGAAATATTTGGCCCATCAAATCCTTAAATTAATTAATTTTTTTAATTTTAACCATGTAGGCCAATTATAAAATGTGGAAAAGCTTATTATATGATCTATACGGTAAAATGATCCAACAAATTTACAGTTAAATTTTTTTGGCCAAACAACGAAAATATAATTGTTTAATGAAGAATTTAAAATGCTCTTAATTCTTAAAATGAAAATATTAAATTGACATTTTTTAAAATCAAGTACTGTTTAGCGTTTACCAACAAATATATATCCAATGCAAGATATTTTTTAAAGTTTTGATTTCTTTTCTACATTAAACTGCGTAGCCAAACATCGAATGTTTTTTAAGAGAAAAAACACTAATATGAATAAGGGTGAGAAAAAGATTAAAATTCACTCAAAACTTGTATTTAACTCGATTCTAATTTGACTCAATTTTCTTATTGCTCGAGACAATTAGCTCGAAATAAAATTAATTCAATCTATAATCGACTCAATAACTGCATAATAACTGCATAATAATTTGTATGCTAACTTTTAAATAGTATAATACGACATTTTATATATAACAAATGAATATACTATATAAGTATATGTTAGAAAAAGATTCTTATTAAAAAAATTTATGTAAAAATAAATGCATAATATGTATAAATAAATGCATAATATGTATAAATTTAATTAAAAAATTATAAATAATATAGTATTATATGCCAAAACAAATATCTAAATTAAAAGATAAGTGTCACACTCTGATCCACTAATATATGAATTAAGCAGCGAATCATACTAGCTATGTCGAGGGTGATCCTAAAACATCTTTTAATACTAAATAAACAACTCAACATTCAATAAATAATATATTAATAACCATGAATAAATAATCTAATTTATCGAAAATAATAATTCTACATCACTTTCAACAAAGTGAGATTAATTAAAAATAAATACTAATCAAAATCATTTTTTAAAAGATCGCTCTCTACACCTATCCCCGGAATGTAAGTTAAAATGCAACTTAAAAAAAATAAAAGAAGGGGGTGAGTCCTTGCGAATGTCAACTTTTACCCAAACCAATTTATATGAAATCAAACAATATAGTAGTATTGCGGTTTGTGATAAAATAAGAAAAACATGTATATCTTCACATCATACATATTTATCACATAACTAGACGTAATAAGAATATTAATAACACAATCAGCAATGGCACATGGGAATATATTATCTAGTATCTTTTTAATTTCTTACTTTTTAATAATGAAGTTACGTTCTGTATTCTGATGTGGAACTATCATTTTCAATCCTGTTGTTTAACCTAGAAGCCAGACAGAAGTTCCTGCCACTCCGTCAATCCCTAAAAGCCCTGCCAAGAGATATTTCTATGCAACCAGTGATTCCGTCCTCTCTAGGACATCACCGCGGTTAACACTCCCAGCCCCTATTAGATTAACTTACAGGCAGATAACCTTTCCCGCCCTATTAGTTCTAAGCATATAGCTTCAATGTACATTATCTGACAGAATAACAATTCATTCCTATGGCTATTATTTATCTAAAATTCATAATAAATAACTTACTGTGTCCAATTTAATTATATCATCTATCATTACTATATTAATAAATAAATAACAATAATAATACAAATCATTTAAATTAGCAGAACAAATAATGTATATCAATGATAGAAAATAACAAGAATAAAAAAATAAAGCACATCCAATAAAAATAATAGAATTGATTTTTTTAGCATCCATAATTATTAAAGTTGATTCACTTACCTTAATTTGAAGTTTGAATGAATTCCAAGTTGACGATTATCCAAAATTCATAAACCACACTAATTTTTCTAGTTGCCGTCTCCCTGTTTTATACCTTTACGTAATTAATAACATTTTTACTAAAATCATAAATATCATTATTTTAATTTACATCTTATTAACCCTTCAAATAAAAAATAATATAATTTATAATCAATTTAGGCTTCTCTTTTACCATTTCTTCTTTCTTCCTTCTTCTTCTCTCTTTCTTCTCTTCCTTCTCCTCCTCCTCCTCGCAGGGTCACGGAGAGAAGGGGCAGCTGTGATGCTTGCAAGGAAGAAAGCTCTGTGGTGCGGACGGTAGCCCTACTTTCTCTCAGCTCCTTTCTACAATGTTCAGCTTGGATCACTTCCTTTTCAGTCTTATTCTTCATTTTAATGGCATAATCTACATTTTAGTCCCTTATAATGTCCATATTTCTTTACAAAAATAAATCTAAAATTATTACTCTTAAATTTAATTATTCTCGCTTTAATTAAAACTCAAAACTCATTTTTAATCACATTAAAACTTATTTTGAGTTACACCATACATATTAAAACATATATAAACATATATTTAATATATCAATTTTTTTAAATATTTAATACAATATTAACTAAATATTATAATTAAAACTTTGAAAATTAAAAACCTGAATATTACAATAAGATTAAAAACTAAGTTCATTCGAATAGATTTTAGTCAACTCATTCAAATCAATCCTATACGACTCGAAACCTTTGAGTTTGGAGTTGAGACAAAACTCAATCGAACTTGACTCATAATCAACCTGAGATCATGACCATGGTTTTTAAACAGAGCCTAACTACTTTCCAAAAAAAAAAGGGAATAAGACTTAACAAGGACTCCCAGAAATACCACTTGGAAACCAATATGAGAAGAAAGACTATTAATCCGCTTGAAGTTTATTATGTGCCAAAATCATCAGGAGGAAAGACGGAGGAGTTAGGGAGGCCCGGCTGCCGGAATCCCAGGCCTTCCTCTTCTTGGGGTCTGGCCTGTTGTTGGCTCCACCATCATCATAATCTAATGCAATCTCCGATGAATGAGACCTTTCTTGGCCATTCATCTGCAAACAAAATAGATAGAAAAAAAAAATGGTAAAAATTATTTTAGGGGCGTTTTGCGTTCAAGTGTTATCTTCAATATGTCAATGTTTTCCAGATGTCATGTTATCTAAATATCATTGTTTATTCATCAATCAGACATTTGTTTTGGTTCAATGTTATGATATTTGAAAATATCAATGTTATCGCATTTTATTTTTGTTTAGTTGGAAGTTATTGGCATTAAAGAAAAACATGATGGTTTATCTTGAGATGTCGCCCAATTTGGATGTGACACTAGTATGTCACATTGTAATGACATTTTTGTAATTTAATTGATAATGTTATTTTAAAGATGTCATTGAACCCAAACAATTTAATTTCTAAAGATAA
>KZ451950.1:6186784-6197262 GCA_002786265.1 Apostasia shenzhenica
CGAAGAGAAAGAATCACTCCAAATTGCTAGATTCAGTCCAAGGCATAAGAAAAGCGTGTAGATCGAGAAGAAAATGAAGAAGAATAGTCAATTTTGAGGGAGATCCGGCTTCTTTCTCTCTCTAGCATGTCACTTTCTCTCTCCTCTCTCTAGGCTGGCGACGGTTATGGGAGGGGAAGAGTTGAATCGGTGTTTTTAAGGCAGAATCTCTATTTCTTTCCCTAAATAATAATCTGGGGGTATTTTTGTAATTTTTCTTATCCTTAATTTAAGGAGGTAGTTATGGATATTTAATGGGTTATTAGATTCATTGGATTTGAATTTTAAATAATCAGATTTAATTAAATTAAATATTAATTTCAACCATTTTAAAATTTTGAATCACAAAATAAATATTTAATATTTCATATATTTAATATTTCATATATTTAATTTTAAATGATTAATTTCTCATGAATAATATTAATTCCTCATAATAAATATAATTAATCGAAATTCTAAATTTAAATTTTACGGGATGTTACAATATATATATGAATATACTGTATAAGTATATGTTAGAAGAGATTTCTATTAAAACAATTATATATTAAAAAAATGCATAATACGTATAAATTTAATTAAAAAATTATAAATAATATATATTATATGCAAAATGAATATCTAAATTAAAAGATAAGTTTCACGCTCCGATCCTCTAATATATGATTTAAGCAGCGAATCATACTAGCTAGGTCGAGGGTGATCTGAAAACATCTTTTAATACTAAATAAACAACTCAACATTCAAAATAATATATTAATAACCATGAAAAATAATCTAATTTTATCGAAATAATAATTCTACATCACTTTCAATAAAGTGAAATTAATTAAAAATAAATACTAATCAAAATCATTTTTTAAGATCGCTCTCACACCTATCTCGAGTGTAGTTTAAAATGCACTTGAAAAATAAAGAGGTGGTGAGTCCTTGAGAATTCAACTTTTACCAACTTTATATGAAATCAAACAATATTGTAGTATGCGGTTTGATCAAATAAGTAAAACATGTATATCTTCACATCATAATATTTATCACATACGTAATAAGAATATTATAACACATCAGCATGGCACGTGGAATATATTATCTAGTATTTTTTAATTTCTTACTTCTTAATAATAAGTTACGTTCTGTATTCTGATGTGGAACTATCATCTCATATCCTTTTACCTAGAAGCTAGACAGAAGTTCCTGTCACTCCGTCATCCTAAAAGCCTGCCAAGAGATGCTTCTTGTACCAGTGATTCCCCTCTTTTAAGACATCACCCGGTTAACACTCCCAGCCCTTATTAGATTAACTTACAGCAGATAACTTTCCGCCCTCATTAGTTCTAGGCATATAAGCTCAATCGTACATTATCTCACAGAATAACAGTTCATTTCTATGGCTATTATTTATACTAAAATTCATAATAAATACTACTTGTGTCAATTTAATATATCATCTATCAATTACTATATTAATAAATAAATAACAATAATAATACAAATCAAATTAATTAGCAGAACAATAATGTATATCAATGATAGAATAACAAGAATAAAAAATATAAGCACATCAACATAAAATAATAATAGAACCTATTTTTAGCAATCAACAAATAAATCATATAAAGTTGATTCCCCCTACCTTGATTTCGAGTTTGAATAATTCCAAGTTGATTCAAATCTAAAATTTATAAACTCTAAACTAATTTTCTAGTTATCTCTCACTTTCTTTTGCCACTGCTTCTGTCTTTATACTTTACGTAATTAATCAAATTTTTACTAAAATATAAATATCATTAATTTTAAATTACATCTTATATCCATCAAATAAAAATAATATAATTTATAAATCAAATATTAAAGGAAGAAAGCTCTCTGTGTGGAGGTAGCCTACTTTTCTTCACCCCCTTTTCTACCATGTTTCAGCTGGATCACCTCCTTTTCAGTCTTATCCATTTTAATGGCATAATTGCATTTTAATCCCTTAATGTCCATATTCTTACAAATAAATCTAAAATTATTACTCTTAAATTTAATTATTCTCGTATAAAACTCAACTCATTTTTAATACATTTTAAATCTTATTTTGAGTTACACCATACTATTAAAACATATATAACATTATTTAACATATCAATTTTTTTAATATATTTAATACAATATTAACTAAATATTATAATTAAAACTTGAAATTAAAAACCTGAATATTACAATAAGATTAAAAACTAAGTTTCATTCGAATAGATTTTAGTCAACTCAAATCAAATCCTATACGAACTCGAAACCTTTTGAGTTTGAGTTGAGACAAACTCAATCGAACTCGACTCATTATCAACCTGAGATATGAACCATGGTTTTACAGAGGCCTAACTACTTCAAAAAAAAAGGGAAAAGACTAACAAGGACTCCAGAAATACACTTGGAACCATATGAGAAGAAGACTATTAATCCGCTTGAAGTTTATTATGTGCCAAAATCATCAGTGAGGAAGACGGAGAGTTAGGGAGCCCGGCTGCCAATCCCAGGCCTTCCTCTTCTTGGGTCATGCCTGTTGTTGGCTCCACCATCATCATAATCTAATGCAATCTCCATGAAGACCTTTCTTGCATTCATCTGCAAAAAAATAGATAGAAAAAAAAAAGTAAAATTATTTAGGGGGCGTTTGGTTCAGTGTTATCTCAATGTCAATGTTATTTAGATGTCATGTTATCTAAATATCATTGTTATTCATCAATAGACATTTGTTTGGTTCAATGTTATGATATTAGAAAATATCAATGCTATCCAAATTATTTTTGTTTAGTTGGAAATTATTGACATTATAATGACAAATTGATGGTGTTATCTTGAGATGTCGCCCAATTTGGAGTGACATCTAGATGTCATCATGTAATGACATTTTTGTAATTAATTGTAATGTTATTTAAAGATGTCATTGAACCAAACAATTAATTTCTAAAGATAACATAACATAACATTGAGATAACATTGAACCAAACGCCCCCTAAGTATTATTTGTTGGTTCAATATTATTAAATAATGATAACAGAAAATCAACTCTCACTCCTCTCTCTCTCTCCCTCTCCTCTTAATTAGGGTAATATTTAAATGTTAAGAGTGTCATGTATAAAAATATTGTAGAAAGAAATAAAATTGCTAAGGTAATATTTAGAAATTATCTCAATGACATTTAGATGTCATCTCCTTTATGAGTAAATCTATGATGGTAGAGAAATAAGGGAAGTTGGAATAATGGAGTGGATGATCTGGTTTTATGACGGAAAAATTGGAGGCTACAGTTTTAAGTGTAAGATGAAGATCTCATTCCATAGCAGAGAAGTAGGAGGCCAAGATTTTAAGGATAGATTACTTTAAGACCAGAATTCGATAATAACTAACACTTTAATTTATAATATAATAACATTGAACCAAATAAAAAAATTGCTAGATTATGTAGATATTTAAATAATGGTAACATCTAAATTGCATTCAATCAAATGTATCCTAAATCTTGAATTTTACCAGAAAGATAAAACCATGATATGATCACGAGAAAATCAAATTTAATCCAACTTCTAGTCTATATTTTAAAGCAGGATACCTTTCTTGTTGTATATGACGACTCGGCTGCATCCACTGAGGGGATTTTCTCTCCTACAGTGGCAATTGAAAACGTTGGCGATGAACAAGATGTTGATGGAAAGGCAATATCAAACTTGATTTGATAGAAAGTGAAATGGAAGTTTACCTGAAGACGTTTGGGATATTAGAATGAGGGCAAGAATGATATATGGTGTCAACCTGGGCATGGTTGATTTCACTGTTTGTTCTAAGCAAGGCCTGCGCTCAAAGTTGAAGAAATGGAAGCACAAGACCCCTTTAATGGAGGAGGAAAGGTCGATGCATATGAAAATGGCCTGCCACCAAATAGATAAAGCTTCAAAGAAGAATGATGGTAGGGAATGCAAAAAGGCCACCAATATAACAAGTCAACTGCAATCACTACCTTTGGAGTACTCAAACTCTTCTTTCGGTGTGGAAAATATCTACTGCACTAGTGGAAAAGAAGTTATGCCAACCTAGATGCCACATCTAAGAAATGAGGAGGGGAGATGGGGTTTGTAAAAGGGTAGGAGACAAAAAAGTGAAAGGGGGAATTAAGAAAAATGGGTAGATTATATATTACAACAACACTACAACAATGCCGAAGCTTGAAAACTAAACTAGTTGGGATCAACATTGATTTCTCTTCCCCGTTCAATAGAACTCTATGTAAAGCAATACTCTCCCTGAGTGCAAATGGTTTGTAATGCTTAATGGCCAATTGGCCATATTCCAAGTCATATTAGATCTTCCCCTTGCCAAACATTATCATGAAGAATTTAGGCCGATTGGAGATAACACAAGAAGCAATCTCAAAGGAAACTAATGCAAAGACGGAAGAAGCCATTGCAACAAGACTATTGAAGATAATAGTGACAATTTAATGATACATCGGTTTAATGCTATCATTACATCAAAGACACTGGATGGATTATTTGGTGTTTTCCTTATTTTGCATTTTTAAGACAGTTTGTAAAGGAGGAAACATATTCATCATTGTATCAAGAACTTGGAAAAGAAAGTCTGCATGTTTTTAAATTGTAAGCAACCAACTTCATGAGCTTCCTGATGTGGGATGATGAAGGAGAGGCGGCTAAGGTTTAGAACATGTAGAAATATGCAGAAAATGATTGATAACTAAGATTTCTAGGATTGTTACCTAAGTCCCCTTACCTTTTCCTTTCAGAATATCGATTTCTTAATATTTAGACTCCACCCATTCCAGGGTCAAATGCATACAAACTAAATTTCATTCATTAAAGGTTCTTCAGATATGTACAGTCTCTATCCTATCTATAGTAAAATGAACCAAAATAAAAAATTAAAAAAAATTAGAAAACTACAACTCTAGGTAATTATCAAAATAAGATAATTTCACTTAATTTAAATTAATTAAGTTTATTCATTTAAATTGTATTATCTAATATGATTGAATCAATTTAGATAAAACTTAATTTGGATAAATCTAACTAATTTAAATTTAAAATAAACTTGCTAAAATAAAATAAAATAGATATAATCTATATCAATCTCTATCCATTTATGACATCTTGGTTCGTGATTTGATCTTGATCTCGATTATCTATCATCTTGATGTCCCCATCACTTACTGGCAAAACTAAATTTTATGAAATTTGCTGCTCAACCCCAAATAAGAGGAAAAAATATTGATTTTGTACTATCATTGCAGCTTAGACATAAAGGTAGATAGCTAGCTAAGCTATTAAAAGTGGGGAAAAA
This sequence comes from Apostasia shenzhenica, assembly GCA_002786265.1. Lineage (NCBI taxonomy): Eukaryota > Viridiplantae > Streptophyta > Magnoliopsida > Asparagales > Orchidaceae > Apostasia > Apostasia shenzhenica. The sequence continues at coordinate 6,192,161 of KZ451950.1, forward strand.
TCATATTCAAGGATAACAAAAAATTTTTGTCTACATTATATTCATGATTGAAGCAGTAAAGAACCGTGAATGGTTGAATCAGAAATTCTAATCTGTACAAATTGCATGAAGTGAATCACACACCATACCAAGAGCCAGCAGGATTACTATTCTGTGGTGCTGGCTACTGTTCCCTATTTGCACAGTGATTCCACTTCTTCAAGTTTGCTTTTCATAAGCATATACATGTCTGGTCCTTCTTCCACATGATTTTCATTATTAGCATTGTACACAAGGGAAGGTTCAATCAAAGAAAGATAAATAGAAAATATACCACCCACCCCACCACTGCACTCAGGGAAAATCACACAAAGATATGCATGTAGGAAATCATCGAAATTGAAGTTGACCTACTACAGCATCTTTAAATTTATGGCCTACCCATGGCATAGTGATAGACCTAAAAGCATTATGTTCTGATAGAGAATAGTATGTTCGAACAATATCAGCAACACAAATTCAAGATCATATGGAACATGTTTCTAGGATGGTATCACTCAAACTACGATGCAAATAGAAAGTCAGGATAATAGAGAGACGATGAACTATATTTTAACAAAAGCTCAATAAATAGTGTAAATTTAGTGGAGCCAAAATTATTAAATTCCAAGCAACTATAATCAACAAAAAATTAATCCCTGGGTGTGATGTTTTAGGTATTTTTACTCTTATCATTCAAAGAAATAGAGATATAAATAAGGGCATCACAAAGAGAAATAAGCTAGGCATCTCAAATGCAGCAATTTTAACTCGAGTTTCATGAGACAAATGAATACGATGGGGACACAAAGAAAAAAAAAGAAAAAAAAACTTATAAAATAACAATTGGGTTAGATTTATTAAATGGAAAAGAACATTAGACACAAAAAGATGATCACTAGCAACGAAAATTAGTGTTACCAAACTAAGGCTCTGTTTGGTTGAAGGAAAAAAAAAATTTGGAAAAACTTTTGTGAGAACTTTTTAAAAAATATATATGATGTGAAATAAAGTGTTATATTAAAAATTGTGTTGGATGTGAAATAAAGCGATTATTTAATATTGAAGTTTGTGTATAATATAAAATATTATCTTATTTTTTTAAAAATAACATAAGATTTTTAGTGTGGAGAAAATTTTAGCCATGACTAAAATTTTCCCCAACTAAACAGAGCCTAAGTGTTGAAATGCTTTAAATCCTAACATGTTTGTTAGTTCTCAGTCAATTATAGAATCTAAACTTTATACCATGTGCACTAAATAGAAGTTCTGCTCATAACAAAGGTTTACTAGAGTAGTTCTCCTGATACAAAATTTATGTGCAAGTGTAGTTTTGGAATGAGAATCCTAAATCCATTTTAGATTATTATATAAACCCTGTTTGGGTGAGAGTTAAGAGTATGATTTCTTCTAAATTCAGAATAGTTGGCTCTCTCGGTAGTTTTGTTTGTTCGTCATAATAAAATTATGATATGCCGCTTCCCGGAGATGTACCTTTAATTTTAAATAAACCTTGAGCCAAATTATGAATTTAGTAAAATACGAGCAATCATACAACAAGTTTTGGCTTTCAAACATAACTGCCAACCATAACAACATAAAGAATAAGATGCACAGTTAAAGGAAGTATGTAGAAAACATTCTGGTTAAAAGAACAGGAACAGAAAGAGTTAGATTAAAAATAATTATTAAAATTAGATAAATTAGAGAAAACAAAGGTTGTTGGGATTACAAGGATGGTGATTTTCTAATACTTCTTTTCAGTTTCCATATCAATCAAAATGACCGGAAGCAAACAAAAATATGAACTAGAATATTTACATCTAATACCACAGAGCATGTCACTTGGGTGAAATATTTGTTCAGAATTTCTTTAGCTCCCATCTTCTACTAAATCCAGTCACTGCTAAACAAAATTACTGAGAGTTAGAGACTATATTTTCATGATTCACCTTTTGTCAGAATAATGGCTTCTAGCACTTGATTTCTCGTGATGTTCTATCGAGATCATGGCATCCCATTTTGATGGATTTAGCTCCTGCACAAAGGAAGAAGAGCTCAAATATCCTGGCTCCTTCTTCATCTTAATGTTAAATTCGGACTTAGGCCTCAAAGCAATCAGGATACATGGCCTTAGCAAGTACAGTAGTAGCTTTGATCTAAGCGGTGAAACAAAACGATGAAAAAACGCTGATTCAAACACACAAGCACAAATCGAATTTAGAAAAGCACTTTCCAAATTTCAAGCATTCAAATCTCAGAGAAATAGGTAACAAAACAACTAACCAACAGTTGAAATTGCCTTCAATTTCTAAAAGAGAACCGATATTGAATTCACATGATAAAAATCAGCAAGAAATCACCAACTCCGATTTGCAACCATCTTGATACCATGGCGCCATCGCCGCAGAACCTCGCAAACTATCCATGACTCGACAGAATTTAATCGCGAGCCCTCTACGCCCTCCAGCCTGAGGGCCTCCACTCCGCGGAAACCAATGCACCCTCATCGAACTCCATGTGCCGTTCACATGGCGACAGCTCGTCGCCACCATCGAAGGGAGAATGGTCCCATAGAGATCCATTGGCGCCGGAGAAGCGGGGAGGGATCGGGAATATGGGAAGCCGAAGGCAAAAATGATTATAATTTTAGCTCTTTTCAGAATTAAAAAAAATAAAAAATAAAACTCTCAACTAAGGTCTAAATTACGCTTAAGTCCGTTGGGTAAACAAAAAGTTTAAAAATTATTTTATATTTCATACGATAAAATTCTATAAATCAATTAAATTTATTTTACATTCAAAATAATTTCTAATATAATTATCTCAATTTATTTCATATTATATATATATATATATTTTAAAAAAATTATAAAAATTTTTAATTTTTTTTAATCAAAAGAGGCCAAGACTTGCAAAATCGTGACTTTGTTTAGATCGAGAATTTATTAAACCAATGAAAATAATTTTGTAGCTTGGTTCAATAAATCTTCTAATTTTGAGCTTTAATTGATAATTTAATGAATAAAAATCCAAAATAATATAATGCAGCAGGTTTCCAACCATAAGGGTCTGTTTGTTTGTAAAATTAAATTTAAAAAAATTAAAATTAAATTTGAATAGAAATATTTTTTATTAAAAATTATGAATGATGTGAAATAGAATTGGTTATTATGTTGAGATATTTGAGGGATGTGATATAAGTTAGTTATTATTTTAGTAATATGTGTAAAATTTGAAATAAATTTAATTTTTAATATTAAATTTTATGTGTGATGTGATATGCCTGATTAAAATTAAACCAGATTAATTTTAAACTCCTAAACAAATGTGACCTAATAAATATAGAACCACTCAACAGAAGTTTAAATCCTTAGAAATGCTAAAGTCACTTAATAGACACAAGAAGGGCCCAACCTCTACTGTGTTTGTTTAGCCAATTTAAAGTTAACCTAATTAATTTTAAACTAACAATATCACATTACATATAAAATTTAATATTTAAAATTAAATATATTTTATATTAGACACATAATTTAAAATAAAAAATTAATTTTATTTTATATTTTACACACATATCAAAATAATAATTAATTTATATCATATCCCTCGCACATCTTAACATAATAACTAATTTTATTTTACATCATTCACAATCTTCAATAAAAAAATATTTTTATTTAAATTTATCTTTAACTTTATTAAGATTAAATATTGCAAATAAACAAGTCCTAGAGCTATAAACAAACTGAGCTGAGCCAAGTAATGCACTGTAAACTGGGCTTGTTTTATATAGTTCGCAAACAAATTCATTAAAGTGTTCACGAATAAACTCATATAAATCTAAGTTCATAAACGCAAAAACCATAAACAAGTTCTTATATATTAAAAATATTAATGAATTTATGAACAAGCTCATTATCATGATTCATTAATTTTTTCTTATTAATAAATAAAATATAATAAAATCTCTAAGAGAGTATCACATCGAGTTTTGTAATTAACGAGCATATTCATGAATTTCAAACGAATAGTTCACGAACGTTAACGAGCTAAACGCTAATATATTCAAACTCATTCATATATCAACTGAACTTTTAAAATTATGTTCAAACTTACTTGTTAATATTGATGAACCGAACACAAACGAGCTCTTATCGATATTAATCAAACATTTGGTTCATTTATAGTCCTACCAATCCCAATCTCTAATCCCTTTTATGATTCAAACATCGGAGCAAAAACTAAAAGAGAGAAGAAGACTAGCAAACATAAATATGACAGAGATATGGGGATGCAATAAAACACAATAACACAAAATTTACAAAATACAAGATATAAACGCAATAAAATATGTTAAATAGTATAATAATTAAATAATAAATATCTTTATGATGGTATAATTTACTATTGCTTTTTAATCAATATTGTAGAAGCACCTAAGAAGTATAGATACGACATAAATGTACAGTAACATGTTACGACATGACATGGCAAGAACTATAAACGTGTTCATGCCTCCTGGGAAGAAGAGGAGAAGAGGGTGAGAAATAATAGATATGAATTGCATAAGAGTGGAAGGGAAACAAAAAGGGAAAGAGAGAGGGAGAATTGACAGGAAACATGAGTATTTCAATATAAATTGATGGAAAAGTAAACAAGACTTTCATGAAATGGTTGAATCAGCTAAGAACCCATGTGAAACTAAAAAAAATGTGGTGAAAGAGCTAAACCTCAAGCCTAAGCCCTGTTTGCCTAAGAGTTTAAAATTAACCTGGTTTAATTTTAACCAGGCATATCACATCACACATAAAATTTAATATTAAAAATTAAATTTATTTCACATCCTACACATATTACTAAAATAATAACTAACTTATATCACATCCCTCACATATTCCAACATAATAACTAACTTTATATCACATCCCTCACATATCTCAATATAATAACTAACTTTATTTCACATCATTCACAACTTTCAATAAAAAAATATCTCTATCCAAATTTAATTTTAACCTTCTTAAATTTAACCTTACAAACAAACACACCTTAGAGTGTAATTGAACTGTAAATAAATTGCA
>KZ451950.1:6197719-6290987 GCA_002786265.1 Apostasia shenzhenica
ACACAGACACACACACACACAAAATAACAACAACAACAACTACTACTGTTTTTAAGGTTTTGTTACTATTTAGTATACATAAGAGATATAAGAATATTGTAAATAATATCTTTGTTAACTTTGATCAAAGATGATAAGAACTTTTTCTGGCTTATTTTATTCCATTCTATGATTGATCTTTCATTGTTCCTCGTGCTAATAGTCATGTAGTGAGTTTTGTGAAAATATTGAATAATTAATGCAGTAATTAACTTTTTATTGAAATCATCAACAGAAATTAACTAAAGCAGTCAACAAAACCTTCTGACTCTTTTGGAGTTCACATAAGTCGAGAGCCAGTTTTTTTTTTTTTTTTGATAGCCATAGTCAAGAGCCAGTATTGGCACAATGACTTAGTTGACTTATCGTGAAGTAACTGGTTTGAATCTATCAAATTGCGCCTCTGCTATGCAGCAGTAAGACGATGTTCACTTTCTTAGGTCCACAACAGAGGCATGCAGTGATCCTTACTATTAGCCCTAAATGAGAAGGATAACTAACCTTTCAAAAAATGAGAAGGCTAATAATACAGACAATTAGGACAATGGAAAAAAAGAAGCTGAAAAAAATGAATGAATGAATGAATGAATAGAGATACACATATACCCTAAGTCTGCTATCACAATGCTGATGTTATCTTGTGACCGGCGATCCTGAAAACATTTCCACGTTAAGAGCTAAAATGTGAATTACATAACATAATTAAAGCTAAAGCAAGGAAAGTTTACCAGAGCGGCCTGAGCAAGTGCTTCACAAGCTAGCTGAGAGGGCAAAGGAAAGGGGTGATTGCAGCTTACAATCTAGAGCAAAGACAGTAAAAAGAACGAGTTTGTGCAACAATAAACCTACTTGAACATCACCATGTCGTCGGAGATGATCCCTAACAAAGTTTACAGCATCGAGGCTGGAAATTAAATAAACTACTTGGAGTCAAAGAGAAGATAGGAAAGGATAAGCATGCTTATAAAATTTTACTCTGAGAGATGCTGCAGGCAGACCTTTTCATGTAGTCCCATAAGCCATCAGAGGCAAGCAGAATGAATTCCGTGTCAGATCCTAGATGTGTGTGATAGATATCTGGAGTTGAAGTTACCAAGTCCTCTTTGAACTGTATTCTGGCAACAGGAGGAAAACACTTCTTACTAAAAACTTACCTCAACTGGCTCCATTGGCCGGATTAATTTTGAGAATTCATATTTACTACTTATTGCAGTCATAGTTTTACATATATTTCCAAAATGATCGTCTTTGGCATAAGTTTATTTGGGAAATGCAACTTATACTATATCAACAAGCATATTTGGTACCAAATGTGTATAGGTCGTATTTCTAGAATACGATTAATACCAAAAAATATCTTAAAATTATGTATGAAAAACAGGATATTTTGAAGTGTCTTTAGACATAAATAATCTGAGGGTCAAGCAATATATTAACTACAATACCTAGATATGAATTTTTCCGTCCATTTGCCCTCTTCAACTCCTTTCAACAGCATCCTGTTATGATTACAAATGAGGTTAGAAAGGTTGGACACGTGACACAACTTTATGAGCTACAAGATCTAGGAAACAAAACAAGAATTCTAATTCAAAGGAAACATAAGAAAATACAAGGACGAACTCTTTCTTTTTTGTCTTGAAACGTAGGTCTCCAAAAGCACGAGATACAGAGATGTCACTACAGATTCTGCCATCAACGATCTACCAAACAGATATAAATGAAAATCAGCAATCATCCATCAAAGAAACCATGTAATGAGCACTTGAATGTACATTCATTATCTGAAATGAGAAAAAGTAATAAATTTTATCGTGGCCAGTGGAATAAATATTCTTGATGGAGGCAGTGGTGATTCGATTTTGTTTACGTAGAACTTGATGCCAAAAGCTAAATTAATTGCATTTAAATATTATCCTAAACAGGAGTCCTAAATGAAACATAATGCAAAGGAAAGGACAACCCTAGACCTAGGTCAAAATGAATTTGCCTAAATGAGATGCTTGAATAGCATTTGGGTTCATTTGGCATACGATTCAACCTGAAATTGCATATAAGCATTATAAACCCAGAGTAGATCACTCGAGAAATCCCAGGACTCGAACTTAAGAAAGATCAGAAAAACAGCCATAAACAGCCTTGGCCTTAGCTGTTAGGTCAATGAAAGCCAATTCGAGAAATCGGTGAATCAATCAAAAGCTCGATTAAATCCAAACATGTATATGAATTGAAGAATGCACGAAAAATCTTCAAGCAAATGGAAATTATGAAAATAAAATTTAAAGAATAAAACAGATATACACAAATGTTAAAAACATCATAAGAACCATAAGATTAGAATAGTTCTATCAAGGGTGAATCTTAACAATTATTCGAAGATCACTCACCACAAGCATTAACAAAGACGGATCCAATAAAGAGATGCAAGCATGGACAAACAAGGATTCATCCATTCATCAAAAGTTAGTTAGGGTTTACGTCAGAGTGTTCATATATATATGTATAAAGAAAACAAATCCAAAAAGTTTCTAAATAATCACTATAATAGACCTCCAATAGAAAATATCCCATTTTTACGTCAAATCTTGCCATCCTGGATTGTAAGATATGCCGCTAGCACCATATGATATGCTAGAGAAAAAGACTCAAGATGCCTCTATAGGGTATTGCATACCCTAGACCATACAATATTGTCCATGGAACGTACGATGTGACAGAAGAATGTCTTTCAAAGGGCGTTATGTATAATACTACGTACAACGCTATGTTGCTACGACTATTTCTACTATGTATAGTATGCGACCACAATACAGCATATTTCCAAAAATGAAACTTCATGTGTCATGCGTGTGGAACTCCGAATGGTTGACGCACATTACTACTAGGTATGTTCAGCTTCCATACCATATAAAATGTACAAATATTTATGAATCTAATTTTAGATCTTGACAACAACTCTGAACTAAACTTGACCAACTAACACCATACCAAAATCAATTAAAAGGAAAAAAAAAATCAATTGCTATTAGAGTGAAATCGCTGGGCATTAACTCCACTCAATACCCTCATTGGTTTCAGTGAGATTATATCATCACAACTTGGAATGCTATTATATAATTTGTGTGAGAATGAAAAAAACAAGACAACCTATTCCAATCTGACTCGACTAGTCTGATGAATCATACTGCTTGTCATGGACAAAGATCAATAATCATACTTTTTGCAAGAACCAATACTGAATTTCAATGCATACAATTGGAAGCTGCAAAATCAATGAGCTAACCAATTACGTTAGGGAATTTTACTAATAAATTAATCATTGTTGTAGAAAAAGATAGTTTTTTTTTTTTTATGAAAAGTAGAAAAAGATGGTTGCTAGCATCGTCAACACTTAGCCACTATGTTGAGCATAATCAGCTCTTAAGAATATATTATAAGCTTAGCGTAATAAAATACAGCCTCACCTTTAGGCTCAAAAAAGAAAGCTAAGTTGTCAAAATATTAGCATAATTAATCTAGTGTGAGCAATGATCAAATTATCTACCGACAAAGAAGATGTGTCATTTATGGCCACAATCATATTAATCAAAAAATACGCACAGATTGGATTTTCTAAACATCAAATATTCCAGAAATGCTTTGTGTAACATTCAAATTGAAAATGTGAACCATAAAAAAGCGGTAAACAGACCCATCCGCCAGCTGCTCTGATCCTTTTGACTTCTTCCAGAGAAACTTTATTATTCCCAAAAGGTCTGTGCGGACTGGTCAGAACTTCTGCTTTTCCATTACGAGATAATACCTGCATGTCAATTACGTCATAAGGAGAAAGGGGAAACATAAGATTGAGACTTCAAGCCCGTAAGGGAATATGCTTTTGTGCCATCAAAAGGCACCCACTTCCCCAAATTACATAAAAGATATCAAGGCAACTTTGAAATGATAAGAAATACCACAACTGAGCTACAAATATGTAATATGATCATCAAACCAAAAAAATATGATAACAACAACAAAGACCCTAAACTACTTATGATCAGCTACATGTAATCCTCTTCTTTACTCAGTTCTAATGCTCATGGTAAGGCAAGTGATTCAAGGCCATGTAGTTCTACAAACGTATAATCAATACAGTTAATTTGTAGTGAATAACAGGGTTCTGTGCTGCGTGGCATCATTGAGGCCTTAATAAACAAGAACGCCAACAACTCCAGAGATGAAGCCATCAGCTCAAAGCGCATAAATACACAAAATGCAAAGGAAACATTCTTTGTCTGTAAATAGTTGTGCTGAGTGAGACACAAAAATGAGAAAAAGAAAAGAACCAACAACTATGAAATTTCCTTTTTTGGTATATTAAAAATTTAAAAGATTTTCAGCCATGGATTACATTAGAAGGAACTATACCACAGATGAATCTCCAACATGAGAAATGATCAGAGCATCAGTCCCAACAAACATAACTGTAGCTGTTGCACCAGATTCATCTTCATTCTGCTCAAGCCTTCCAGGATGAAAAAAAGAAAAAAAAGGCCCCAGTTAACATAACTCACCTACTATCATGGCTCAGAGCTCTATGAAAAAGCACTCACCGAATCAAAAGTCTACGGTCAACTTTTTCAAAAGCTTGCTTAAGTGCGTCCCTAACAGCTTGAAAATTCTTGCTCTTCAATAACAGTCCGCCTTGTAATGAATCAAGGCATTCCTTACACAATTCATCCCTGCAAAACTCGTAAGAAAAAATAGGGATCGTTACTACTATCTTCTTAGTTCAGTAGGCCGCAAGGCAACGACGAGCGTCATTGAAAATCATGGTTTATGTAGTTGATGCTGCTAAATTATATGCAAATAATCACTAAATAGAATTCAAACCCTAGAAAATAGTTTCCTATTCTGACCATTCCTGCTACCAAGCGACGTCAATGCAATCACAAATGCCACACAATCAAACACCAATTTAAGAAGATAAGATGCATTTTTTCCAGATAATAATAATCAACAAAACGATCCTTCTCACATTTAGCTTAATGAGGAGTTGGATAAATTATCATAGAGGACGGCATAGCTATTCGTTAAAAGAGCTAATGAACTACATATCTGGAACCTGAGGAATTCGACGGAGGACATGCCGGCATGGCCGTCGAATACTGCGGCGAAGGTAAATCCAGTTAAGTCCTCCGAACAGACAACAGCGTCATCCTCCATCTCCGACCGCCGTCCCTGGAGTGTGCTCGATCCCCATCGGACGCCAGACACGCCGCCGGCGAGAGGAGAGGGGGCATCAACGGCGATGGCCGAGCAATAGCCCCTTCTCGTCCTCCTGGGCACGGCCGCGCCGCTATGCCGGAGGGGCCGCTGTAGCGGCGGAGGGCTCAGCAGAGCCATGAACCAAGCTCCCGCAGTCTACGGGAAGCGATAAGATGAAGTGCAAATTTGAAAATTTAAATAATGGATAAAAATAAGGCTAAAACGATAAATTGAAAATTAAGGTCCAAATTGACATATGTTTGAGGTATTTTAAGTTTTTTAATAGAAATAAATAAAAATTTAATTTTATAATATAAAACAAAATTAAGTTAAATTTAAAATAAAATTAATTTTTTTATTAAAATGTGTATAGAATTTAACATAAAATTAATTTTTAAATTCATAATATGTGTAGGATTAAAATTAAATTAAGTTTTAATATTTAAATTAATAAAAATATTTTTAGTGAAATTTAATTTAATGATTTTGATCCTAATTAAACGAGGTCTGTGAGTAATACTTATGTGAACACGTATTTAAAGCAATCTATCTTACATTCAACCTTGGTGCTAATTTAAAGTTTTTTTTATGTTAGGAGTTAGTTTAAAGTTAATTTTAAATATTATTTGCATATTATTTTAATATAAGATTTATATTATTAGATGATATAATTTAAATAAGATATAATATTTAAAATTTGATATAACATGCATGTAAATATCCCTTTAAAATTTTGAAGAATTTTGAGCTGCTGTTAATCTAATTTTAATATTTGAATGATATTAAGCCCCACTTTCGTAACTTGAACTGCTGTTACACATCGTAGTTCAAGTATCATCACAAAAATCTCTCTCTCTCTCTCTCATTCTCCATCGTGTCATTGCATCCAGTAAATAAATTATTGATGTTATTTGCTTGTCAATTACACAGCATCACACAGGTAAGTAGGTTCCGCTGTGAGCAGAATATCACAAAATATTAAGTTGCTGAGTGGCTAAATGAATAATAAAAATTTTGTAAAAGTTTATTCAAGGTGACAACCACTTTTATTATCTAGACTAATGTTAAACAAGTATGTGTTTATTCAAAAAAATAGATATAACTTGAAATCATATAATTATTGATTATAAGTGGCATGATTTATAATTTAATAAAAAATGTAAAAGAATATTTCATTTTATAAAAGATGTGGTAAAAGATAACTAGAGTTGTGCATACATAATATTAACTTAGATATAGCATGCAAGAAGTAATTGAACTAGAATTAATAAGAAACATGTGCATAAGATAATACCCCAATTATAATAAGTTCTCTTGTGGCATATCAATAACATAGCATATCTACAAGCTATAAAAAATAAAAATAAAAATAAAAAATAATTCAAATTTTTTTATAAAATTTCCTACATTTTAAGTATTACATAATTGTCATCCCTATTTTATCTATGTTCTCTTTTTTTCGCATCTTTTGTCAAAAGACACAAAAAAATTCTTTATTTTTCATCTCTTTTTATCTCTCTTTTTTATTACTTTAAAAGAATTATTGATCATTCAATTTCTCTAGTCTTTCTCTTATTTGCACTTTCATCAAAAATAACATTCCTAATCTTCTATTTTCATTCTTACTTTTCTTGTCCTCGACTTCTCTCTTCACAACACAATCAATTTCTTCCACATCTCTGCACTGGTTCTTTAACTTCTCTTTTAAGTTAATTGAAGATGAAACTTATTGATAAGAATCTAAAAATTTAACCATGGATCATAGATCCTCATTCAAGCGTTTAAATAGAGAAAATAAAAAAGAGAAGTAGAAATAGTTTGGTATATATCGAGCCAAAACTATTAGCTTTTGAACTTATATTGTGTAAAAGAATAACATAAAATAAAAGATACGATAATCTTCAAAGACACTTATTTTAGTCCTTGCAACTCATTGAAGTTTTCACTGAGATTTTTGTTTAAGGGTACAATTTCCCCTTGTGCTAAAAATGTTTTTAGTTAAATGTTCAATTTAGGGATAATTTTCTTATTAATGTCTAATTTACAATAACAAAGAGAGAAATTTTTATCTTTAGGGCGAGCATGGTTCGGGGAGCCATATGTGCACTCTGGGTGAGCTCGTGCACATATTATGGCGCCAGTGACTAAGCCCCGAACTGTTTGGATCTCGAGATGCAAAAAAATTTTCAACATAAAATCACTCTAAGATATTTTTGAATTAATTAAGAATGTCTCATATTTTTGCCTTATTATGAAACTATTTAGTAGGTCAAAAAAATTTTAAATAATAAATTATAATTTTTCTTTAAAAATATCATTACCATCATCTATTTTGTTAATGTTCGTTTGCTAGCAATCGTGCTCGCTTTTGTGGTGGGTCTGTCGGTGTCACGCGATGCGGTGCCATTATCAAGTGCCCGATAAAATTATTTTTCTTTTTAGCATATATATAGTAGGTGTGTAATCATTTATAACCGTTAATATCTCTATCGGAAGTAAAGTTATAGTTTGTTTTTTTCTTATTAATTGTTCTTATCAAATAGAGCATTTGGCTAGACTAGGAATTTGCCATTTTAAACATCAATCTGGCAATATTATCCAAAAAAAAAAAAAAATCAATGTGGCAAGGAAGACCCCCACGCAGCCTTGTTGATACTTGAAAGCAAGGTTTTAAATTCGGTTTCTATCATCAATTTCGATAATTTTTAACACTTTAGATAGTTTTGATATCGATAGTTTTGATTTTTTTTATAAATTATGCAAATTTTGTAAATTCAAAATTAAATTTATTTGAATTTTTTTGGAGGGAGATGAGTTTTGGCAATTTCGACTGAATTTCAATTGAGGAAAACTTAGCAGCTTTTTCGAATCAATTTCTACTAAAATTGATCTAAAATTATCAAAACTTAACAGTTTCAATCAAATTTTAAAACCTTACTTGAGAGTATCCGCACAGCAATTACAAAAGAGATCTTATATTAGAGCATATATTAAACATTTTGTTCTTTTCTCATTTTTTTTAAATTAATATGTATGTAGTGTAAAAAGAACTGGTCCTGTTTGGCACGAAGACCAAAACATAACCAAAATAGTACTAGTTTAAAAAATAACAATAATAATAATAAATAAATTATTTTAATTATTCTACATAAATTTTAATATAAAAAATAATATTTTACTTCACATACTCAATAATTTTTTATAAAAATATAAACTTTATTTCAAATCTTAGATTAAAATTCTCGATTTGAATATTTTTGTTTAAAATATAAAATAAAGTTGATATTTTTATTTGAAATTGTGTAGAATGATTTAAAAATTTTATTTATTATTATTATTGTTGTTTTTTAAATTAGTACCATTTTGGTCCTGTTTTGGTCATCGCGCCAAACAGGTTAAGATGAAAGGGTCATAACGTCGGTTTTGGTGTTGCCACTACAAACGCAGTTGAATATCAAACACTTGTAACATCAACAGTCGAAGAAAAATGTGAATGCCTCATTTGCTAAGATATGGCATAGAATGCAAAATCATGAGCATTCTATTATGTTCGAATTCAAAATGAAACATTTTAACATATGCGTCGGGAGATAATAGAGTTTTTAGCATAGGCAATGATGGCATATCAAATATTATTGATTTAAAGGACATTGTGCTCGAAACTAACCCTGTTTATTTGGCAGTCTAAAATTAACCTGGTTTAATTTTAAACAGACATATCACATCATACATAAAATTTAACATTAAAAGTTAACTTTATTGCACATCTTACACACATTACCAAAATAATAACTAACTTATATCACATCTATCGTATATCCCAACATAATAACTAACTTTATATCACATCCCTCTCATATTCCAATATAACGACTAATTTTATTTCACATCATTTACAACTTTCAATAAAAAATATCTCTACTCAAATTTAATTTTAACTTTGTTAAATTTAAACTTTACAAACAAACAGCCCCCAAGAACTTTTTTGATCATTTATTAAAGCTACTTATTATTTTTCATAAAAAATTCTATTAAAATAAATGCTTTTCATTTAAAAGGATATAAACCAACCTAAACCTAACAGCAGTGAGAGATTTAAATCGAAAATTTTTGAAAACTAGACTAGTTTTCAATAGATGCAATTTACCTTTTTTAAAAATATGCTCTAATTTCAGAAAAAACCTCAAATTTGATTTTGGACATCTAAGTAATTCACCCTTTTAAAATTCCTAAAATGTAACTTAATGGATATTTCTTTTTTTTTTTTTATTTAACTTGATGAATTTTTCTATGCTAAAGAAATAAGTAAATAGTAGCTCACATTTTATTCTTGAACTGGTGTTTCAGTTCCCGAACAGCATTGGGCTGCTGCTCGCTCCAACTCAGTTGGCGTTGTACGCGATATACTACAAATCGTCCCAAAGGCAGATCGCGGAGAGGAAGCAGAAGGGAGAGATGCCGCTAGCCGATATTTTTGTCGGTGACAACCATGTCGTGAGCACCACTCCGCCACCAGCCGGCTGGCCCAAAGCTTTAAACAGTAAATAGCTAATAGTTCGCAATCTGAAAATGCAGACTTCGAATACAAACTTTTTAGCTCACGTGACAACATTTGCCATTTTGTGGGAAAAAAATTTTCTCATTCCTTCTTACTTTTGTACTTTAGGATGTACTTACTATATTTTATTTCAATCAATGCTAAACTGCCACATCTTCAAACTTTCCTATTTTTAAAAGGAAAGAAAAACCATATATAAACATATTTTATTAATTCCTTTAATTATATATTAAATTTATTATATTTTTTTATAATTTTAATCTTAAATTTTAAAAATAAAAATATTAACACACATGCATTTAAAAATATATTTAAAAATATTATATATACATATTCTTTATCATAAACTTCTAAACTTCATAATGAAAAAACAAAACTTCAAAGATCTTGAAAAATAAATAAAATATATTAATCTTTTTGAAAATTTGAATGTTATATTATAAAATAAAAAAAAATAATAATAACTTATTAAAAGGAATTAAGAGCAATATATAAAAATTAAAAAAAAATAAAAAATATATCCTATCAAGAGAGACGGACTTCAGAAAGAAAAGTATTTTCAGAGACAATGATTTTGTCTATCTAAACCTACAGACAGACTAATTTTGCTAGCTTCACACGAGCAATTAATGTTGAACAAGAATGAATATTACCACAAACTACATCGTTATGGCACCTGCAATTTAAGCCCTCTTTGGCTGCGAGAATCAAACAGAACTAAAATAGTACCAATTTAAAAAATAACAATAATAATAATAAATAAATTATTTTAATTATTCTACATAAATTTTAATATAAAAAAATATTTTACTTCACGTGCTTAATAATTTTTAATAAAAATATAAAATTTATTTAACATCTTAAATCAAAATACTCAATTTGAATATTTTGATGTAGAATGTGAAATAAAATTGATATTTTTATTTTAAATTATTGAATATATAAAGTAAAATATTTTTTATATTTGAACGTGTAAAATGATTAAAATATTTTTTTTTAATTAGTACCATTTTAGTCATCGCGCTAAACAGGGCCTTAGAGCAACAATTTCCCAACAAGTATAACTTTTATTCATGCATTCCCACATCAGAAATTATTGAGTGTAAAAAGCAAACTACATCAACAGTTCCCTCGCTAATCACGCTGTGCCACTAGGGTCCGTGAACGCCATTAAAATTAAATGGACGGTCTAGTATACTATCAGAAAAGTAAATATTATGATTCAAAAACGTAGGCATAACTTAAGATTAGGTATGCATCACATCTATCTATATTCTTTCTAATTAATATCTATCTGATCTCAAGCTACACTTACTTTTTAAAACAAATATCTACTTTGGTCTTTTAGAACGGACCGTTCAGTCAGCAAACCAGATGGTTTGATATTCTACCAGACCGTCCAATTTATCGTGACTGGACAGTCCGTTGCAGAGATTGGATGGTCCAATTATTTGTTGGGGGCTCTCTCAGCTCGCCGCGCCACGGGGCGGTGAGCAAACCACCAACGTGGTTCGCTGGACTAATGCAATAATTTTTCTTTTCACATGGGTAATAAAAAAAGTATGAACAACGCACAAAACTCAACTGCATGTTCTATCTCAGAAAACACCATTGTCAGCAAATATTACACCAATTCCCAAAAACTTTGAAAATCAAATTTTCTGTCAGGTATATTTTTCTTTTTTCCAAAAGGAATTCCTGAGAATACGCGTAATGAACGGAATCATAAAGTGAGAATCTAAGTTCTAACCTCTACCCTAACACTAGCAATTTTCTAAGGCTACCTTCAGCAAACTTTGTAGTAACTTCACAGGCATAATATCCCAGATAATTTGAAACTGTAATATCTTTAATTTGGTATCTAGAAAAAAATTTATTTGGGTTGATAACTTGTGTAGAAAATCTGGTAAAAAATTATAAAATTATCACTTAAAAAGTGACATGTAAATGTCAAAATATCTAAATAACATAACATAATATGAACATAACATACCAAACACCCTCTAAGTATGACCTAATCATTTACACTAACGATAGAAAAGATCCAAAAGTATCAGTGTGACAACCCGAGATTGAAGCAGGTGAGGAGTGATCGTCAAAGTGATGTCTATATGAGTGAATCGAAATCACCCCGGACAAAGAGCAGCTACTGACAGACTTTTAGGTGGAGGGGAACAGGAATAGATTGTCCAACATCGGAGAGAGAGGTGTCTTTTGGCGGAAAGTTGTGAGACTAAAATGGGAAACTCCATAGTTAAGTGTGCTTGCGTTGGAATAGTATTAAAATGAGTGATTTTTTGGGAAGTACTCAAGTCACGCAATTCTTTAAAGCTAAAGCAAACAATGCCTCTACATTTGAATCACGAGATGTTACAATCACGTACACTCATAACATCCACATCAATTAATAACTCATCTCCTAGAACAACCAACAAACTTGAAATGTAATTGTGCAGAACTTCCACTGGACTGTGGGAACATAATCATTAGGAACTCATGGCAGAAAACAAGCACAACTTACAATTATGAAGTGAAAAATCACATTAATAGCAATCTAAAAACAAGAGGGTTCTTTATTTCCTCACTAAAGTAAACTTTCATCAAGAAAGCTTACACCTAAAGCAGACAGAAGGCATGCTAGATATCGAAAGAAGACATGCAAGAACTGAGCTTGACACAGAAATCCTAAAATTAGCTTCTCTAAAGCTGCTCTGGTGTAAGATGGCCTCTGCATTCACTACAAAGGGCATGGGCTCAGCAGACGAGTCCAAGGATCACCTTCCGGAAAACCCGCGGATCTCCAACCCGCCGAAAGGGAGAGGAGAGAGCAGGGAGATCGAATCAGATCGGATCGACGAAACCCGCCGGCATACCTCCTGGTTGGACAGAGCCGGACGGAGGCACACTAACGCCGGAGAACATACAGAAAGCAAGCTAGAGATACCTGTAATCTCCCTGAGAAGTCTCAGGATGCTTTTGTAATCCCTGTACCTGGTCTTTCGACCACCCCTCTTTTGTTCTTAGTAAAATCTCTCTCACTGATGCCCGGTGGACGTAGGGGAGTTCCTCCCTGAACCACCTTAAATTTGTGTACTTCTCTGAATGCCTATTTTTTTCCTCTTTGAGAAACTTCGCTCTCTCTATATACATGTATATACGCATAACCATATCTACATACATATTAATGTTTCCATCCCTTTCTCTGAAGTTCAATGACAAAAATAGAAAATAAGAGCATATGAAATCAAACAGGGTCACTTAGGATGTAAAATTTACAGGACCAAAATTAAAAAAGATAGAATGTCATATGATAGAATGTCTTTTAGAAACAACAACATAAGCAGAAGCAAAAACAATATCCCGCTGCAAAATCAAACTAGCTGCCAAAAGATATCTTCAGTAGTAAAAAAATTCCAATTGATTACAAAATTACTACAAAAGAAGACTCGTAGAAAATCCAAGTCTTACAACATGCAATGAACATAACTATTAGTCTATTCATACTATATGGGCAAAGTAATCAAACAGAACTGTCAGATAAGTAGTGCTGCTTGAAATTGTGAGGAAGAAATAACAGGTTTAAACTTGCAATCATGCATAAAAACAGGGGACTAAGGATAGACCAAGTAAATAGATAACCATCATTTGACTTGATGAACAATCAGAAGAGATTTTGCTATCAACAAAACAAATATATAGAAACCAGATTGTAAGCAGGACTAGTGCAGTTCACAACCAAAAGTTTCATCAAGCAAGAAAGGCAGACAGATGACAATCCACAGATTCATAATTCATCATTTATTTACCTATATAAATAATAAGATGCCTAAAACTTCTGGTAGTGAGTGACTGTAAAGGATATAGCACGATGTGAAAAGGCCAAGAAGTGAAATTTCAAAACCACAGGCGAAAAATCGCCTAGATCTTGTCGATGTCCTCGTCCTCGAACTCGATGTAGTCGTCCCCGGCGCCTTCGTCCTCCTCGTCGAGGCCACCTGCGATGCCCTCGTTGAGGCGGGTGCTCTCTGGGAGCTCGCCGTAGGCTTTCAGTAGCCGCGCTTCATCGGGCATATACTTGAGGATGACATCGGCCTTGTCATCCTGGTAGTCGCGGAGGCCGACAAGGACGATGTCCCCGGCGGCGATCCAAACCTTCTTGTGCATCTTACCGCGGATGTGGCAGAGCCGCTTGGTGCCGTCGATGCACATCGCCTCGCATCGCCCGTTTCCGAGCATGCGGAGGACTTGAGCATACTCTTGCCCGTCCTCCTTGAAGACGAGCTCGCGCTTCTCGTCGTCGGCCTCGTTCTTACCCCTCTTACGGTTCTTACCACCCTTTCCTTTGTTCTTCGGCATGTAGAATGAAGAGGACGCTCGAAAACCTAGACCTCAAACGGGGAATTGGGAAGTTTCTATCCGTGCGTCTCTCAGTGAGCATTGCAGTGCACGGTGCGATTCTTCTATAGAGAGATGTTGCGTTGGAATCACGGAAAGGGCAAAATAGTTAAAAACAATTACTCATATATATATATATATATATATATATATATTCTTTAATTTAAATTCAATTATATATTAAAATTTTTATTATTTTATTTTATAATTTAACACTTTTAATTCTATAAAAATAAAAACCAATGATATATATATTTATAATATTATATATATTATTATAATAAATATTAAAATAATCATAATTAGTAAAAAAACAATTTTAAAAAGTCTTGAACAAGATCTAAATAAATTATTTTTAGATAGTTTAAGAGGTTAAATTATAAAATTAAAAAAAAATAAGATATTTAATATGTAATCAAAGATAAATTAAAATGTATATTTATAAATGTCCTTAAAAAATTTTCTCTGAGCTTATGAGTTATACCATTGATTTTACGAGGATTCATAAAGAAAAAAAATTCACAAAAGTATTTTTAATTGATTTTATTAAATTTAGTTATCAAATTATTATTTAAATATATATATATATATATATTGAAAATTATTATTACAAATTAGGGTAACACGAAGAAAAAAAAGGTAATTAAAAATATTTAAATATTTATATTTGATAATACTTATATATATTTATAAAAACTTAAATATATTTTCAATAGTTAGAAAAATGGTTAATTTTGTAAAGATCATAGGATACAAAAGTATCATTGTGGAAGGAGTTTGTAGTTAATGCAATCAGCGAGGAGCACTATTTTATATTTATATATTGAATGTATCGAATGCTTAAATCTCTTGGGTCATACTGCTACACTCATACAAAAAACTACAATAATAAGACATGACAATTAAGGGTGGCAATTTGTACTCGTACCCGATAAACCCGCCCCGCCCCGCCCCGCCCCTAATGGGACGGGTATGGGTACTCAAATTTTACCCGGAACACCCACCCCGCCCCGCCCCGTTATGAAATGGGGCGGGTTCGGGTATGAATCATATAGACCAGCCCCGCCCCATACCCGATTTAATAAATTTAAAAATTTTAAATTTTAATACCTAAATAAAAATAATACTTTGGAAAGAGAATGCATGTACTCTTTATTGTAAAGTTTTTTTCTTACTTGTGATAGTTGACATTTCCAGTTGGCTCTTAAATCAATTGATACATGTTGCCTGCAAAATCTTATAACTACCTCATATTTGATTTTCTCTTTAATTGTCACATGCTTGCTTCATATAGAAATTCATACTAAGAAAGTTGACAATTTGAAAAATTTATATGAAAGTTATTTATTATTCCTGATCTTGTTACATATATATTTACATACAATAATGGTTTCTATAGAAAATGTCACTAACACCATGTGGTTACGATTTTTGTTGTTTCAAATAGAATAAAATAATTCGATTTTCATTAACTGAGTGAGGAAACGGAGCGGGGCGGGGCGGGTACGGGTTTATGAAAATTAGAAGCGGAGCGGGGCGGAGTGAGGCGAAAACGGGTATGGGACGGGTATGGGTAATGAATGATATATAGCGGGGCGGGTATGGGTATTTATAAACCCGACCCAAACCCGCCCCGTTGCCATTCCTAATGACAATTGATATTTTTGCTCATTTACGTTGACCTTAGAAGAGAGAAATCTTAATATGTGAATATACTAGATGTTTTTATTCTTTTTATCAAAACTATAAAAATTAACTTAATCTTAAAACAAAAATTTCAAGATTTTAGAATATATTTGAGTTGAACAAAAATTTAACAGTGTCAATGGTTTAATAATTTAACAAATATTTATAAAATAAAGTTTTATGTTAATAATAATAAATTAATAAATATAATGTAAAAATAATATTTATAATAAAAAAAATATAATTCAAAAATAAAATAAAAAATAACTCAAATTTAACACCATTAAATTTTTTATATTCACAAAAAGTAAATATCGAATTTCTTCTAAACTATTATTAAGTAATAAAAAAAATTATTATACTTATAAATAATTAAAAGTATTATTCTATTTTTTAATAAAAAATATTTTTTAATCATGAGCTTTTTGACATAATTTCAAATAGGACCTAGAATCAAATCATGTTTTTCTTCCAAGTTTTCCCCTTCTTCAATGCTTAATTAACAGAACCACCCAAAACTTTAACTACAAGTGCAATGTTCAATAAAAATTAACGCATTTAAGTAATTTAAAATATTATTTTTTTACTGCATTACATATCACTAGACCTGGGCACGGGCCCAGGGACCGCCCGACCCGACCCGACTCGAAAAATTTAGGGCTTGGGTTGTGATAAAATTTTCATATTATTCTTTTAACTCGACCCGGCCCGGCCCGATCATTTTCATGATCGGGCTTGGGCATGATCATCAGGGGCCCGACCCGGCCCAACCCAACACTAAAGCTAATTTATAATTTTATAATTATGATTTTATGTTGTAGAGTTGTAATAAGATTACAAGAGCTAAATTTTTGTATGGTATTTTATATGGTGCTTAACTGTTTATATTATTTCAAAATTCAAATTATATAGTAATATTGATATTTAAGATTTTTGGAGTAAAAACTTGTTATAAAGAAAAGCTTAATAATTTTTTTACTTTGAGAAGAGTTTACCATTCGGGTCGACCCGACCCGAGGCCATGTTGGGCTTAGTCATATAAATTGACCCGAATGTATATATATGAGTGTGATTTAACATGCTTAATGAGTGACCCAGCCCGAGTTGGCCTGACCCGAGCCCGGCCCGAGCCCGAAAGATGGCCAGGTCTACATATCACTATCTTATTTACATACAATACTATCATATTTATGCATAACATATTTTTCCAGAGACATATAATAAATAATTAAATCTTACATATAACTTTATCTTGCTTATACATATACCCATTATTTCCTTCCATACCAATTTAACACCCTGATCCCAACAAAAAGAAGGGTCTCGTCTGGTTCGAGGCGAGATTTTTGCCCAACATAAATTTCAACTATAAAAATCACTTTTATTTCACATCTAATACAAATACGAATATTAGAATTAAAAAAATTTCATATTTTACACACTTTTTAATAGTAAATAATTTTCTTTCTCATTAAACTTAAAAAATAAAGAAATAATTACATATATGCCACATAATTTAGTTTTATTTATATTTTATCCATCCATTCTTAGTTAATTACGCTACGCAGATTCAAAACATTACAAAATCTTACATACACAATAAAATATTTTTTCTTTTACTTAAAAAAAAAAACTCGAATCAAACGAAGCAAATGTAATAATTTTTTTTAAATTTAGTTCACATCCATTCCTACCATAATTTTGTGACTTGATTGAAACAACACAATTGAATCAAATCCTTACGCTTCTCCCACCACCTATGCAGAATATTAAAATTTATTGAGATATAAAATAAGATTAATTTTAATATTTAAATTATATAAAATATAAAATAATTGTAAAAAATTACTAAAACTATTTTTCGATGATTTGGAATGTTCAGAAGCCGAGGCAAATGTACCAGCATCACTGTTACCCTATCTGTTAACTAAAGCTACCAACCTTTTTTTTTTTTTACCAGCCAAAACTTAGAATACTATAAAAAACAAGACAAATACATCAAATACAATAGCCACACTCAATGAGAATCGTGCAAAAATTGACTGAGAGAAGTGTACCTTCATCTGATCTAGGCTTGTCAATGGATCGGATCATGACCCGATCCGATCCGAGTTTCGATCCGATTAAACCCCAAATGAATTTTTTTTGACCCGTCAATCTGCCCCGTTTACTGACCCTATCTATTTACAAATAAATGGATCGGATATGGATCACCACTGACCCGACCCATTTAAAATTCGATCCGTTTATATAATCTAATTTGTAATTCATACAGGATTATATTGTGGCTAATAATCTTTTTGTTGGAAAGCTCAAGTAAAGAGCGTCACTATAATTAATTAATAAAATATTTTTACATATTATATTAGTAGATTATAATTTATAATGCTCAGTTTATATTTCACAATATATATGTATATATATTACAAATACTGTTTTTTATATTAAAATATTTAATTAATTCATAAAAATATAATATTCTTTTCTTATTTTATTTTCAATAAATTTAATATTATTTTAAATTTGATTATGAAAAATATTTTAAAATAACTACTTTTATTGTAAATGGATTAAATCCGAAAACCCGAGTTCCGAACCGATCCGATTTCCGACCCGAGAGAATATGGATCGACTATGACCCGATCTGATGTATAACCCGATCCGACATATATGGATTTGGATCCGGGTCGGAGTCAACCCGACCCGAATCCGATCCATTGACAGGCCTAATCTGATCCCATATCAACTATATAACAGTTTAACCGTCTTATTAGCAAATCTGTAGCTAAAGCAATCAAAAGAGTCATCAAGGTCACAGGTCACTCCGACAAACTTCAATACTCAAGAGAGGCAAGAATTTAAAGTAAATATGGATATCACACAAAAACCAGTTCATCGAAGTTAAACACAAATAAAGCCATGCCCTTAAAGACAATGATAGAAAAATTCACAAGGAGAAACAATTGGAAATACAAGAAGAATAGGACGACGTCAGTACAACAAACAGTAAAGTAATTAGTATTTGGAACTCTTTCAAGGATCACAAATCTCCCACACATTTTTTGGTAGCACAGAATTTAATCACAACATAACCAGGAGGCATAATCTTTGTAACTTCCCGAACTTAACACTAATCGCAGAACAATTACAGCAACATCATAACATCAACTATACCAACTATGCTGAATCAGGCTTTTATTAGAAACCAAACAACCTTATCTTTAACTTCGAACTACTGTTTCTCTTACTCTTGAGCTAAATTTGGCATGTGACACGAAGAAATTTTAAAACTCAGCCAAAAAAAGAAATCAAAATCAGACCCAAACCAAACATATTGTGTAAACAAAGATAATATGTAAAGAATACAAAATACTAAACAATATACATGTAGTTTGTCATGATTTATGCGAATTGAATTCTCTAGCAAACATGTCACAAAAAGAAGCATAAAATTCAGAAAAAATGAAATATATGAGATTTAAAGAACATAAACTGCACAGAAAATCATAAAAGATGGAATAAAAGAGAGTGTTCCCAATAAAGGGCGGGCCATTAAACCATAAAGGCAATGAGAGGGCACCCATTAACTCAAAAACCTAAACTTTATGGATAAAAGACTCACATACAACCACCACAATATATTATGAACTTAGCAATGTGAGTCTAATTTCTCTATTGCACGCAACAATCTTTCCCTTACATGAGAATCTATCATACTAGATCCACTCTACATTCAATGGGCAGCCCATCAAATACATTACCAGCAGGTGAATCACTATTTTATAATAATGCTAAAAAGATAATAATATCTATTAAAAATGATAAATGTTTAGAATAATAAACTTATGCATTCTACTAAACCATTATTATCATTAAATAATAAATGTCATATAAATTAAATATATGTAATCCGATTTTGACATCAAACTGGACTAGATGACGTGCCAGCTCATAGCTGAACAGGTCGGACTGGGCGGTCTTGTCTAGTTTTTACAGCACCTGAACCCAACTCATTGACTCTGTTACAAATGTGAGACCAATGTTCTACCATTCTCTTGTGCACACATCCAACAACTTCAGCTATACCTCTAAGATGGCCCAACATTGTAAACAGCTCATTCAAAGGTCAGAGTTCCTCATGCAATCGCAGATCATTCATCTAACATAGAAAATGAAGAACGTTGTGTAATTAAAAGCAACCATGTTCTATATGCAAAATAAGAACATTTTAAAACCCATAGCTCCAGGGATTTTTGAAAGCATAAAAATTAGAAAATTAATGTAACAGGGCATCACAAAAATATTCCCAAATAGACACTACAACATGAGAATCAGGATTTAGAACCTTAAAGCTTTTTTACCAAATCTCACAACTGATCAACACACTTAAATCAGAAACCCTAACTAGAAGAAGGGCTTGATCGGATCACAATGTTCCTTCTCAAAACCGAAAAGTTTCATCAATCAACATACATGCCGACATATATAAACCTACCAATCAATAAACCAGCATCGTTGCAATTTTATGACCTCGCCAAAGACATGATAAGATCTAACTATGGAAAGACAAACATCACCCAAACAAAACATCACCTAGATCTTGTCGATGTCCTCGTCCTCGAACTCGACGTAGTCGTCCCCAGCGCCCTCTTCCTCCTCGTCGAGGCCCCCGGCGATGCCCTCGTTGAGGCGGGTGCCCTCAGGAAGTTCACCGTAGGCCTTGAGGAGCCGGGCCTCGTCGGGCATGTACTTGAGGATGACATCGGCTTTGTCGTCCTGGTAATCCCGGAGGCCGACAAGTACGATGTCGCCCGCGGCAATCCAGACCTTCTTGTGCATCTTTCCGCGGATGTGGCACAGCCTTTTGCTGCCGTCTATGCACATCGCCTCGCACCGGCCGTTGCCGAGCATGCGGAGGACCTGCGCGTACTCCTGCCCGTCTTCCTTGAAGACGAGCTCGCGCTTCTCGTCGTCGGCCTCGTTCTTCCCTCTCTTCCGGTTCTTACCTCCCTTACCCTTGTTCTTCGGCATGGCGAAGGACGGGGAAAACCCTAACTCCGATACGTACAGGCGTTTCGCGAAGGGAACTCCTGATCCTTCTCCTAATCTGGACCGAGGAAAATTGGCGAGGTATGGTATGTACCGTATAAACTTCAAAGCTGCTGAACCGACTTTAAACGAATGAACGGTTATGATCTTCCGAGGGGGCTTTGGCGTATGATGTTCGCATATTGCTCATATTTATCCTAATATTACTGTTTATTTGTGTGATTAATTTTATCTTGAACTAGAGATATTTTGATATGATACTTTTGTTATCAGATTATTAACGTATCAAATGTTTTTTCATATTATAAAACTATTATTATGGTTCAATGATCGGCACCAAGTCAATAATGGGCCAAATATTAACCTAATTTTTGTTATTGGTCGAATTTTATCATACTACTGCTACAGTCTTTTAGATTGTTTGGACGAAATTTTTATAATTTTGTTATATAATTATTTTTTAAAAAATAATTAATTGGTCAATTGACCTTACCCATGTAATTGTTTATATTATTCATTAAATTTTTAAATTTTTTTATTTATATTTAAAATTTCAAAGTATCAACAACATTATTTATTAAATTCCTAAATTTCTTTTCTTTATATATTAAAAAATTTTGAATAATACTTATTTTTAATTATGAATCTATCTAATATATATAATACTTACCAAAAAAAAATTCTTTATCTTTACGCTAATTTCTTTATCTTCACATTTTGTAAAAAAAAATTTATTTTGTTATATAAATTTTTAAAGATTTAAAAATAAAAATAATTTATTTTACATCTTCAAAAATTTCACTAATCACCAATTTTATTTCACAGCACATTCAAAATTAAAATAATAAGTTTAACTTTATTTTTCATTTTTTTCTCCCAACAAAACTCAATCTCTAATAAATTTAGTTGGAGCAAAAAATGAAAAAAATTAGTTTTTTAAAAAAATATTTATAATAAAAAATAAAATGAATTAATTATTTAAAAATGATGTTGAATGTAAATTAAAATTAATTGATTTATTAAAACTACATAAATTACATAGTAATTATTTAATATTTAAATTTATATAAAATATTTTTTTTGAATCTAAAAATTTTGGTTTCAATAAATCAAAAATTAAATATATAAAGTGCATATTTAGTAAAAAAAAAATTATATTAGTGATATGACAATTGATGACCAAATTATCTAAAAAAGTGAACATTTTAGATACTTTGAATTAATTATATAAAAAAATAATGATGAAATAGATAATAATGTTATTAATAAAATTCAAATAAGTTAAATAGAGAAATACTTCCGATCTCTAAAACAAATCGTCCAATCACAAAAGATCAAAAGGTCTAATAGAAAATCAAGCTGCTTGGTCCGCCTAACTAGATGATTCATTCGGAGAACAAATGTAAATATTAGATAAATATCAGTTAAAAAATATAGACAACTTGAAATCATATATATATATATATATTAATTGAAAAGAATATAGATAAATGTAATATCTATCTATTCTCAAGCTATATCTATTTTTTTAATATTTACCTTTCTGATAGTATATTGAACCTCCTGGTAGGCATGACCGAACGATCTTAACATTAAGTATAAGGCAGGGCCCACTTGTTTGCAATGCAAGGCATCACTAGTCGGCAGACGGACATGTTCCGCCCACAGAATGCAATAATTTCTTACTTTTGAGAGTGAGGAACGAACAAGGGAAAAACCCTTCCTACATCTACCCGAATAAATCTGTGGTGAATCAAAAATTTTCATCGATCTTACAAGAATAAGTACGATTTTATGTATCCACAGATCTAATTCATGGATTCAAGATCTCAAAATTTTCCAACGGAGGGCACGGAAGAAAAGGCCAGAGAGAACAACATTATATGAGAAAACAAGAAATTCTCAGGAGATGAGCAACCAACACAACACATACCCACAGAAAGCAACTATACAGCTGACATGCAAGAGATGGAAATCAAGAAGTTTGGTTCTGTCACATGCCTGATATTAACTTTCATCCATATCTTCTGTGGGGGCAGAAGCACCTTCGTTGTACGTGTCATCGAACTCAAATTCCTCGTCATCATCTTTCATGGATTTGCCAAACTGAAAGGGCTTTGTGCCCATAGTGGTGAAGGGCATCAGCCCGAATGCTCGAGCCGTCTTAATCTCCCTCGCAACTTTCCTCTGAGCTTTAGCACTAATCTTCGTCTACAAAGAGAGGTTATGATCAAGGTGAGATAGTAGTGTCTGATAAAGATGACCGTACTTCTTCGTAGAATCATAGTAAAGAGAATGTTTATGAGATTTGTATCTGTGGTTTTGAGATAGGCAGGCCATATTTGGCGCGAGGACCAAAATGGTTTTAGTTTGAAAAACAATAATAATAATAAATAAATAAATAATTTTTTAATCATTCTACACAAATTTTAATATAAAAAAATATTATTTGATTTCACATACTCAATAATTTTCAATAAAATATCATCTTTACTTTACATTCTAGATCAACCTACTCAATTCTAGTATTTGGTTTAGGATGTGAAATAAAATTGATATTTTTTATATTAAAATTTATGTAAAATAATTAAAAAAATTTTATTTATTATTATTATTATTATTATTATTATTATTATTATTATTATTATTATTTGGACTAGTACTATTTTAGTCCTGATCTTGGTCCTCATGCCAAACAGGCCTAAAGCTAAACTAATCATTGCACCAAAGCTCAACCTCTTCAGCTATTTTAATTGAGAATAATAAAAAAGAGAAAATTACACTCGGGTACTCGAGTTTAAAACATAATATTACGCATATTCATAATTTTAAATTTTTAACATTAAGTCCTCCCTCCCTCTCACCCTCTCTATGGGCTAGGAGCAAGCGGATGAAATGGGGAGACCACCCTCCTCTCCCTCTCTCTTCGAGCCTAGAGCGGGGGAGGCAGGCCGCCCCTTCCTCTCTCTTAGCTTGCTAGAGCAGGTGGAGGGGCGGAGGCTGCCTGCCTCCAAGAAAGCAGTCGATGCCACAGAGAGAGAGGACGAGGTGGGCAGCCCCTCCGCCTGCTCCTAGCCACCATGAAAGAGAGAAAGAGGGGTAAAAAAATGTTTTATAAAATTTTAGTAGTAAAAAATATGAAAGGACCTAATTGATATATTATTTGTAGCTCAGGGACTCAAATATTAAAAATTTAAAATCATAGACTTAAGTGATATTATGCCCTAAACTCAAGGACTTGAGTATAATTTACCCTAAAAACTGTAATTAATAATCACCTGACTCCTTTTGATAATAATTCCTGCTTCAGTGAGAAAGTTGGAAAGAAATCTGACATTCTGCAATCAAGATGTTTGATTGTAAAGACCGAGCCGCATAAAGTAGGAAATCAAACATTCCCTAAAGCTTGATATCAAAAAAAAAAAACAAAACCTAAAGCTAAAATATGAGAATATATAGGCCAGAAACTTTATTGATGCAATGAAGTTGTTAAGGAAAACTTAGAAAAGAGCTGCATGCCAAACATTCCCCCGTGACTGAATATGAAGCTGAATTCTTGTCAAAATAGTATAAATGAGAATGAATGTTTGATGCATTTTCACCAAGCATATGGATAAAAGATATGAAATACATAACAATGAATTACTAACGAGAACAGCAATCATATTAAATATGTGAGGGCAGCAACTCACCCTGAAATCAGCTTTCCGCAAAGCTTCTTCTGTAGTTGTCTCAAACTGTTCTCTTTTAGAGTTTCTCTGTATCCCAGGCTTTGTTAAATCAAGATCCTGCAACCAGCCACAGCTAGAAGTCGTTAACAATGATACTGAAATTTGCAAAAATCACATTTCAATTTGATTCAATTTATAAGCACAATGCGGAGAAAAGACAAAAAGCTATAATGCAGAATAAATATTCAAGAACAAAGAAGAACCGGAAATGAAAAAATTGGAGTGCCAAGATAGAGTTAGAATCTTCCAAATATGATAAGAGTTGAAGTAGCATCTTAGCCTACATAATAAGCCTATTACAGTCTTGCTACGTGTAACAAAAAAGTGAATCAAACAATAGAGAGCGGTCAAGGGAAATCTGTTGTAATGACTGAGTGTTCACAGAGGAAGTTCATATAGAGAAACTGAACACAAAATAAATGGTGGAATCCCGGAGCTAAGCAGTCCACAAAATATATTTTCACAATCAGATTGTTGTGAAACCACTAAGGCAGACTTCATGTTTAATATAGCCAATAATGCTTGGCACTATAGAATCATTTGAATACGAATAAGGATGTTGAAAAGTGCATCGATTAATCTAAACAATCATCAAACATGACAGAAAATCATCTTTGATAAAATAAAGGGTGCAACTATAGAATTATTTATGGAAGTACAAATTAGCACAGCTCATCTATTTTGGTTAGAGAGTGCATCGAATCACACCCGTGTAGTATATGTTGTCCCAGGCCAAAATGTAACATCCGGTCTAAACTTGTAATCATCTTCCATAATCTCATCAGTGAAGGAGAAATATGTGGCTGCTTTCTTCAGTTTTGTGTCCATACCATCTGATAGAGTATCAAAACTATCAGTAGAACCATCCATAAATTTTAAATTACCACCACCACTGTCTGATGAGCCAGTCATGGATCTTCCATGAGACTTCTCAATTTTATCAAGCTTTCGAAAAAAAGAACCACTATCATCACTGTTGCCTTTATCACCAAATAACCGGCGCTCGACATCATCTAAACTCTCCATAGAACTGCTGTTTCTAAAGTTTCCAGCATCATTAACTGCAAGAAACATAACAAGCAAAGCATTAGGACTCTGATTATATTTGAAAATATGAAAAATAATAAATGCATATAAAAATATCCATCAACATAGTGAACATGAAATCATATACACGTTAAATCTCCCTAAAACCGTGACAAAAATATGGTATACAATGCTAGTAATCGGTGATTAACAATTACACTAAGAGCCTGACATATGCACTTCAAACTTAAAGATACTATTGAACTAAAACTTGACAGCAAGAACAAGATAGGGCATGTGAATGGATGTGGTTTAGTCCTCAATCATGATCCTGGAATTAATATGCTAAGTCGTTGAATCCTATCATGGGATTAAGATTTAGGCTTAATAGTTGACAAGCAAATGTTTTTATTACATCAAAATCAAATTCGACACGCCCATGGTTCCATACGAACAAAGCGAAATCTATAATGAAAGCAAAAGTTTAATTGGCTCAAATATCAAGAGGAATTGGCCTCAACCACTTGTCATGATAAGCAAAATGGAGTATCTTCCCCTTGATTTCCCATGGTGAACAAACTCATTCGTGCCTCTTCATGTGTGAGATTGATTTTCTTATTCTTACAAGGAAAAATTAAGGAGGAGAGACGGAAAATATGAAGATGAATGAGTATATATTAAGTACTAACGTCTTATTAGGCAAGTTTAGCCTAACTTGATATTTTAGCCAAAAAATTAATTTTATTCATATTGTTTACAAACTCTTAAAAAATTACCAAAGTCAAGCCTTTCAGGTTAGCAATAATTGAGCTGAGCTTATCCATGCAACAAAATGCTCCCTACTTTGTTGTGCATTGCCCATTGAATTATGTTTTTACGTTCATATATGACTAGCTACTAATTAATCGGACCTAAGACACAGTCCTTGCAGTTTTCCAAAGCTAAACAAGTAGCTTCACTTAAAAAACAAGAAGCTAAGGAGTTGACGAAGCCATATTTGAACAATTAGCAAAAGAAAGCCTCTAACACCCAAGAGAAGCCATAAAATATAAAAGGAAGGCATTGCATGCAATAAAATAAAGTGTTAGAATATAAAATTATTCTTGGAAAAAAAACCAATAAGTTTAAGCTTTTAGGTTAGTTGGTAACCAGAGATTTATCATAGTATTTTTGCTAGAGGTTTAACTCTCAAGTTCAAACCTTAGTGACCCCATTTACATAAGGTTTAAAAAAAGAATAATTATGTATGTCACATCCTATTTGTCAAAAATTATAGATTTTATACTATTTCTGAATAAAATCTCACTATACTCTATATCCTGAGCCATAAAATCATAATCTAAAATCCAAAATACTAAATCCTATACCATAAACTATTTAACACTAAAAACTAAACCCTAAATTCTAAAGTCTAGAATATGGGCCCTAAAGCTTAATGTTTTAGTTTTCATAGATTAGTTATATATAAAATCCACTTAAAACTCAACTTAATGAGATGAAAGCTTCTATTATGGACTTTTGAATCATACATAACTGATAAAGATCTATGGGAATGCACCAATAAAGTGTTTCATAATTTTTTTGAAAATACTATGCGAAATATGTAATTTTGACAGATTTCCATATGTTGTATGTAATTATCCTTAAAAACAAACTTTACTAAACTCCATACTGCAGAACAAATAAGCTTGAGCATGAGAAGTCATGTTAGAATATAAAATTATATTTGAGTCACAACCTATATAACCTTAAGCTTTTAGGTCAGTTGGTAACCAAAGATTTAATAAGTGTAACACCAAAAAAATTAAGATTCCTGCTATTACTTCCATTATAAAGAACTAGTACAACCTGCTATGTTTCATATTTTCAAGATGATGTATCCCCTTAAGATTTATGATATTCTTATTTTTTAAGCCCACAAAGTGAAATACAAGATTTGTTAAGACAATAGTTTATGGGTGGTTTCATGAATGAGAGTGTACAAAAGGGTATGACCTCTGCACAATTTCAAGAGCGTCTTAAGAGCTCAAAAGTGGTCACTGGTTATAAAAAGTTAAAACACCTCTCCTCACAAGACGCCTTCTTTGATCAACCAAAGATGACGTAAAATGAATCATTCTAATTCCCAGTCCTGGAACCATTGAGTGCAAGATATATACAAGAAATTAGAAGATATTTTCCGACTACAAAGTACCTCAAGCAAAACAGATTAATAATTCAGTTAGGAAAGAAAACCTAGGGATAAAAGGGGAAGTTAGAGGATTGAACCATGGGAAGGATAGAGCTTACCGTTGTGGAACAAGCGCACCACGAGGGTAGGATAGAGCTCGGATGTTGGCAAAAAGAATAAGCACCGTCTACTCGAGGCGATTGATGTCATCATGCACTCTGACTCTCGATGGCTAGAGCCGGAGGACAGGAATGCTCGAATAGGGTATCGTATGACGGATTTAACAGTCGCCGGCGAGAGAACAGCCGTCCAGGTTACCGGCAGCGTTGCCGATTTCAGGAGGATGATGACGAACCAGGAAGCGGCGGCGGCGGCTGCTGAAGGCGCTAATTTCTCGAGGAGAAATTATTGCAGTCGGACGGCCTAACGCGTGGATCTTGCGGAAGCCATTCGGCGCGACACCTTGAATGCGGGTTTGCTCGCTTGCGATGCCTGTGAACCCTAATATTTGTTTTGGCCGGGTATTTAGGAGGGAACTTCACTTTAATTCATGCATTTTTTAGTTGGGAATATTCACTGAGAAATTTTCAGTTATCCAACAC
This sequence comes from Apostasia shenzhenica, assembly GCA_002786265.1. Classification (NCBI taxonomy): domain Eukaryota; kingdom Viridiplantae; phylum Streptophyta; class Magnoliopsida; order Asparagales; family Orchidaceae; genus Apostasia; species Apostasia shenzhenica. Next base: position 6,226,223 of record KZ451950.1, read on the forward strand.
CATCTTGTGTAGCTCTTGAAGCAAAAGCTTCTCTCATCTATAATCAAAAAATTAAACAAATTATAATAGAATAGATGAGTTTAAATTTTTACACGAATGATGAGGTTATTTAAATGTATAATTAAAGAAAAAATCAACAATTCTACATTCAATTATGTTAATAGTTATATAAAGTATTTATCGTACTCTCAATCATTTTTATTTATCATAAACTACAGTTTTGATTCTAACGTAACAAATTATATATCATACGTAGCAATTTTGCTATATATGTATAATATTTTATTTTCTATATGGCAATTTATTTATATTTGTACCATAAAATATCATATATATAGAATTTTTGTACATATATGCATGATATTTAATCTTATATGTAGCTTTTTTCACACATATGCATCATAATATATGCACTTTTATTGAAATGCTCTTATTTGATAATAGAAAGAACTTTCATATTTTTATATTTCTTTTTTATGTTCACAAAATGCACTTTCATATTCAAACCACCCTGATGATCATATAAAATATATCTATATACATACGAAGCATATTAATTCTCATATGAAATACCGTCATTTATATAAAATACATTACTACTTATATAAAGCACTTTTATTGTTATATAAAAAATTTGGATAATTTTATAAATTACGTTATCATTCATCTGAAGCATTTTGATAATCATACATAGCTCTTTCTCATTAGTATAGAGTATTTATATATTCTACTTTAATACAAAATTAAAAGTTTATACATTTTATTCTAAAGCAGGACTTGAGAGTGGCTGAATTTTGTGATATTCTTAAGTTGCCAAAAATTCAGAGGAGTTCTGTCCATAATAAAGATCAGGCCTATAATGTCTACTCCAGATATGCTTTTGCAACAGAATTTTGTGTGCGAAAGAGTCATAATGGTTATTGGCCTGGAACAAAAAAAATTAGAAATAGAAAATTTGTTTGTTCAAAAGCTGGTTAATGGCAATGCATGGCTGCCATCAACCGGGGACAATTTCGCTACTAGTCCGTAGCTTTATAATTAAGGCTTTTCATGTGGTTTGCTGTAATCATACCGGTTGATGGCAGCCACGCATTGCTATTAATAAATTGAGAGACAGTGAAGGTAGCCACTAGTGTTGCATAGTGTTGCATTGGTTATGACATTGAAGTCAGGCCACTTCACTCGTCCGGCAAGTGTTGAACCTAGACCCAAGTTTTGATATTCGGCATAGTAAAGTGTAGCTAACCCGAAATCCCCATTCCATGGCAATTAAGCACCCCTCTGGCTGGATCGATAAGGCTCCCCATGTATAATTGACTGCATGAGAATGGTCCTGAATACTCCGATCATGGCCGACCGAGATATGTGGGGGTGGTTGTGCTGTTGCCGGCAGCCACAACTCTGGCGAGGTTAGAATTGAAGTTGCAGAATTCAAAGATGAAGCCATTCTTTTGCATGTTAGTTGACCGAGCCTGGGCAGTGATAGTGTTCTTCTATTTGGGAAGCGCTAGAAATGAGATGATTTGATATATAGTTTTGGAAGGAGGCAGTAGCTTCGCCAAAGATGTAGTCAACTATGCCGAATATGTGGCTATCGTGATAGAATTGAGCATCTCCATTGGCGGATAGAGTGTCTTGATAACCATAGATTCCACATTTATAACACGGACAATATTGAATTCGAGCAGAAAGCCACTGCCTAATGCTTGGTCGGGCCAGCAGTATTTTGAAATTTTATGTCCCGATCTATGAAACTTGTCTCTCCTCCAATGCTGTAAGCCAAAATGCACAGATCTGCGATAGCAGCGGCCCTACGTATGACTTGGTGTGAGAGTGAAAATAACTCAAAATGTTTTTAATTTTAGATTAAATTGAAATTTTCTAGCTAAGCTATGAGCGAATTTTCGAGTTATAAGATTTTTTAAGAGTACCACGGCGAGCACATCAAGGAGCAAAGAGATGAAGACGCAGGGTCGCTGATCACTTTACCTGCCACAGGTCCGAAGGAGAAGGTCCTCGAATAAGAGCTTGAAATCCAATTCCTTATCGCGCCTCCACCTCTCACCGCTTCCCCATCTCTTCGCTGCTAAAAAATTGCTAGTGTAGTGAAGTTCTGAGTCAATTGGTCTATTTAAGTTTGTCTGACTTTCCTTAAATTCACACTTTTTCCTTAAATTCTCTTAAGGAACATGTAATCAAGAAAACAAGATTTTAAATCTCATTATCAGTCCCTGCTTCATTTTTGCTTAGTTTCAATATTTTTTGTAATTTTGACATAATGGCCTTGTTTGGCATGAGCCCAAAAAAGAGCAAAAAAATATCTTAATAATATTTTAAATTTATTATAAATTTTAATAACTTTATTTCACATCCAACACAAATTCTAACCTTAAAAATCAACTTTATTTCACATCCAACACAAATTCCAACCTTAAAATCAACTTTATTTCACATATTACACACCTCCCAATATTAAAATAATTTTATTTCCCATCAACTCTATAAAATAAATTATTTTCTCTTTCCTTACCCAAATTCATCCTCCAACCAAACAAGGCCAATACATGTCACATTCTTTGTTTCTAACTAAAATAATCTAATTTTTAAAGAAACTTTGTTTTAAAAATCTGAGAATTTTTGCCAATATAAAATAAGTATGATTAAGATCAATTTTGATCGAAATTGAAATGAAATTGAACAGTTTTAATAAAACTTAAAATTATACCAAAACTTATAGGATAATTCACAAGTATGTCATCTTAGCAAATTTACATTATTATATGCAAAATATTTAACTTATAAATTATACATATAAAGTAAAGCAGAAATATTTCATTTATTTTAATGTACGCTTTTAGTCTTTTATAATACATATAATGGGCCTATTTGGTCCTAAGATTAAAATAGTAATTAATTAAAAATAATAATAGTAAATAAATTTTTATTATATTTTAGGTAAATTTTATATAAAAATTTTTTATTTTATTTTATATATTCAATTATTTTTAATAAAATTATCAATTTTATTTCACATCATATACCAAAATATTTTATGTCTCAAGGGACATATATATATACAAAGAATTAATATTAGGGGACATTTGGTTCTTTATTATTTTTGTGTTATATTATGTAATCTAGATGTCATGATATTTTAATGTCATATTTTGACTAATAATTTTATAATTTAATAGAAGATTATTTGTATATGTCATTAAACCAAATAATTGTTTTATCTAGATAACATAATATAATATTAAGATAATATTGAACCAAACACTCTCTTAATAAAATATATTTTTCTTTTTTTAAAACTTGTAGACAACATAAAATACTACAATAATTATTTAAAATTAAAATAAATGGCAATCAAATAAATAGTAAAATTGGTTCTAATTAATATCTTGTGAATTAATAATTATTTTTTAACCATTCACTTCAATTCATCAGAAGTCAAACAATTAGATCTTTATCATTAATATTCGCTATCATTTATTATTTGCTGATTTATTGATTTATTTTACCAAAATGATATTTATGCTTCCTTGCTTCAATAGTTTCTCATGGGACCTCACTAATATATATATATATATATATATAATATTAATTCAATTCAATTATGAAACAAGTTAAATTGATCTGAATTGAATATGATTATTTTTTGATTTATTTGAATCTGATTCAATTAATAAATAATTTTGCAGATTCAAATTAAACAATAAATCAGATCAATTTAAAGAATTTATTCAAACGAGTTCATTCAGTCGAACCCAATTCAACCTTACAATTCAAACCAACAAAGATAATAAACATGTTAAATAACCACAAAACTGGCAATGAATAATTCGTGGATTTGGATTGTATTCATGTGTTAGATCGCAAGTCGTCACCGAGCCTCTATTTTATGAAAGAGTATTTATTATTATTATTTTATTAATATTACAGACTTTCATGATATTATTATTATTATAATACGAGTGAGTGAAAATAGTGACTTATATAAAATAAATTTACGATTCTCAAAAATTATCATTAAAATTTCTTAAATTTGTTAGACATTTTAATGAGTCCTTAGTTTTAATTTCAATCATTTACATAGCTCTTTGTTAATTATCTCTATATTAAATTAATATAAACAGCAATCAAGTAAATAGTAAAATTAAATAGTTTTACCTAATTTCACGTGAATTAATAATTATTTTTTAACCAACCAAATCAATTCATCAAAAGTCAAACATTTAGGTCTTTATCATTAATATTTGCTATCATTTATTATTTGCTTATGAGTTGATTTATTTTACCAGAATGTTATTCATGCTTCTTTACTTGCTTCACAAGTTGTCACCCAGCACCTATTTTATGAAAGAGTATTTATTATTATTATTATTTTTGTTAATATTAAACACTTTTATGTTATTATTACTATTATTATTATTATAATAAATATTTTATGAGTGAGTGAGAGTAGTCACTATATAAAATAAATCATGATTCCAAAAAATTATCATTAAAATTCTTTGCTTTGTTAAATTTTTAAATGAGTCCTTAATTTTAATTTTAATCATTTACATAGGTATTTGTTAATTATTTCTATTAAATGTCTATTAAGATATAACTTAGCATGAGAGTTTAGCACAAAGATTGAAAATTGTTGAAATTTTTTTCAATTTTAGATTAAATTGAAAATTTCTAGCTAAACTGTGAGCTAATTCTCTAGCTATAGAATTTTTTTGAGACAAGTCAAGCTGGTATTGGAATGAATCGAGCTTGGGTAGGAGGTACTTTAAAAAAAAAAAATAACTGTTCTGTGTAAGCAACAAGTATAGTTTGGTTTAATGAAAGAGTAATCTAGCATTTTCTTGGGAGATTGGAGGTTTAAATCTCCTTTGCTTTATAATTTGTTAAAATATATTTTAAAAAATTTTCTTTCTTTTACAAATTTTTTTTTCAAAACTTAGTTTCATTTATTAGTCTTAGGTTTATAAAAATAAAAGGTAGATATTTCTAAATTAAATTAAAATTTTAATAAAGAAAGAGAACAAAGTGGCTCGAAATAATAACATGAACTGCCTCAGACTTAAAAAAATTTAACTCAAACTTTCTTGAATCATTTCTATTTGAACTATAAGATAAATTTGAGCCACTGGATTTTTTCTTTAATTCAAGCTTGAGGTAAGCTTGGCTCAGCTTGAACTTGAATTGTCCTCACCTTTACATGTAACTAAAAAATGAGTTCTTAATTTGTTTCCTTTTAAATTATTAAAATAATCCTAATAGAGACTAAAAAAGAAAAAAAAAATATAGGATGAAATGATCCCTAATAGAGACTTAAGAGGAAAAAATATAGGATGAAACGATTATTTTATTCATATTTGATTGTATTTTTTAAAAATAAAAATGATTAATTGTAGTTTTTAAGGATGTACTTATTTAATATTATTATTGAGATTCAAAAAATATTTTTGAAAACAAGAAACTTATTTGATATTTATAATTTTATTATTATCATAGTTGTTATTATAATAATAATTATAATTATGTTATATTCTAATAATATCATGACTTGTTTATCATTATTATCATCAGCCATATACCAAATTCTTTATATCTAACTTATAATTTAATTTGTAAATATATTAGAATAAATGGCAGGACAATTTAACAATAATGTGAGTAATAATAACAAAAATAATAATAAATATTTTTTTATAAAATAAGAGTAGTTATGCATTTAAGCATCTCATAAATCTTTTTGATAAGAATATCTCAGTATTGAAGAGTAGAAAGCTACACATTGATATTGTTAGATGGTGTAATTGATTTGCCAACAAATATAAATAGTCCTACTCCCTATTCTAATATATTTGCAAACTAAATTATAAGTTGGACGTAAATAATTTAGTAATTCTTTTCGTCAAACTTATAATTCAGTTTACAAATATATTAGAATAGGGGTATGACCACTTATATTTGTAGGCTATTAAAAGCTAATTATTATCAAAGCTTTTCCTCAATAAATTTTTTTTGTACTTTGAATAATATTGAGAGATATGAGAATAAGAAGCAAAACTTCAATTTCCAATGGAGGAATAAATATTTCTATAAAATAATAAAATATTATTTAAATGCTTATATGTTTAATTTGTTATCATTATTACCTAATTTATTAGAATAAAAATATTTTAAAATATTATTCTCATTTTTGCATATTGGTGTGCAACAAGAATGGCATTCAAACTATTTTTTTAATGACGCCACTTGTTTAATTAAGATAAGAGTATTTTTGAAAGTTCAAAAATCTGACGTATGATAATAAAATTTTTAAAATTTTTAATTTTAATCTAAAATTAATAAAATACTACAGTTTTATTCTGATATGGCTGTAATAGGATTGATATATAAATTTCAGAAAGATTAAAACTTTAATTAGAAAAATTAAGTTATTGAATTTTGATTATGTATAAAGACGAAGATGAAGATCAAAGAAGATATAATAAGAAATTATAAGAAGTAATCTTACGTACTTAAACTTAAATAAAGATTTATTAATTGATAGGGTGTAATGAAATAAAAAATTCACGTAATAGACCCCACAAAAAAATGTAATAATTTCTTCAATCTTGCATGAAAATTCTTTTCCTATCATTTATGGGCATAATTATTACCAGCCCCTTGGTTGATTTAATATTTTTACCTATAAAATTTTGGAGCATTTATATACATACCTCTTAATTTATCTTGAATTATATATTAAACCCCTTATTTTTTAATTTTACAACTTCACCCCTAAATCATCCAAAAATAACATATCTGGATATTTCTCATGATTTTTAAAAGATTTTTTTATTAATTATAATTATTTAGATACTTATATTACTAATAATAGGTATATACAAAATATTATGAACATATACAAAATATTATGTATATACAAATATTATTTTTGAATGATTTAAAGGGTAAAATTGTAAAATTAAAAAAACAAGGAGTTTAATATGTAATTCAAGATGAATTAAAGGGTATGTATGTAAATCTCTCTAAAATTTTTATAGACTTATTTAACGGTATTCTTTGAAAAGTGACAATAAATTTTAAATGCATACGACAAAAATAAGTATTTTATATGTAGTTAATATATTTTAATATTTTTGCATATGTTATGAGAAAACTACAATTGCAATAAACATATCGTTATGTTCTCTATTGAATACTGATATGTTAACCTCAACTATTTAAACATTTATTTATAAGCCCAATCACATTTGAAGATGTACATTAATGTTTACTAGTCAAGCGATAATTTCATTTCAATTGTCTACATGGTAACTAGGTAGCATTTGGTTCGACGTTATTTTGATGTTATGTCATATTATCTAGATATCATCACATTTAGATATCATTCTTTAATTGATAATTCTATAAAGTTTTAAACAATTATCTGAAGATGCTGTCAAACTAAATAATTATTTTTTCCAGATAATATTACGTAATATTAAAATAACATGACATAACATCAAAATAATATTGAACCAAACAGTGCAAAGTCAAATGAACCCAACAGCTCTAATTCAAAAATGAATCTTAATTTGACGTATTAAGGGTTTAGGGTACCCTAAACCCTAAAGTCGTATTAATTTGACGAATCCATCAAATTATTTGCATTGACCTTGGAAATCCACTACGACACTCACTAGTTCATTGAATCATCTCCCAAAATATTGTGATATCACACACTTGGATCATGTTATTAAGAATGGAAGCCTCCCAATATCCCTTATTAGCGACAGTCTCCAAGCTTTATGGACATTAACGTCAATCCGAAGCATCTATAGATAATTCATTTGTCAATTACAATTACTCTTTTAAAACAAGTAAATCATGTACCACGACACACGAAAATATTTTCAAATGACGTAAATCTTAGTATCTCTATGATATTTCTGCATATTGACCGACATTATATTTCTAACCTTTCGGGCGATGTTTGCCATATCTCACGACATACAAATTCTACCATCAACACTAAATATTTTGAGCAATTTACAATAAGCACATTTAATTACAACATTTAATTGACTTAAAATAAGTGAATACCAAACTATTCTTGAAAACTATCATAATTACCAACAAAAATTTATTTTTTAATACTTTACAAATGACTAAGCCCCTCACATTGACCTACATGATCAAAATTACGAAAACTTCCAAATTCTAGAATATAATACTAAATGCGATAAATAACGAGAAATAAAAAAACAAGAACATAGATTAACGTGAAAAACTCAATACGGAAAAAAAAATCATGAGTAGAGAAGATTACTTCCCTTCATTTCACCCTGACAACAACTCAACTCCAAAGAAAGCTGACTATTCAAAATCTATTTCATTCCTGTATAATTTGACAAGAACAGTATACCAAGAAAAAGAAAACTAACTACTGAACAACCGTGTAGAATCATTATACTGTTATAAAATGAAGGAAACATGCCAAAAGTACTCAACTTTGGATTTATTTTCTTCAATCTTCAAGTATCAGCTCATTCACGCTTCCCTCATAAACTAACATGGTTGATCAGCAAGCTTAAATCCAGGCTTCAACTTCTTAACCTCCTCTCTCGGGTATATGTAAATCTTCATCACCATTTCGCAGAATTCCCTGAAAGAAGCTCGTGAGTTTAAAAGGGAACCTATGACTAGAGGAAAAAGACGATGAGTTTAAAAGGAACCTACTGCCATGGATAATCACCGACTAGCATGGTATCGCCCTCATCATCAGTGAACACCACCTCCCATTTATCCCTTTGTCCGAGCTCTCCCCCAATCTCGAACATCTTTTGTAGCTCGGATATCAGCTCATCGTACCCGCCCAGATTCATGAGATCCAATGCTCTACCAATTGCCACTCCATGCATGTGAACTTTAATACGGCTTCTGCTTGAACCCATCTGAGCAGCTTTCTTCAAGTTTGAAACTTTTGGTAGTTCAGACTGTTGGTTTGATTCCTCCACTGAATGTTCAATATGGACTTCAGGCTCCTCGACATTTTCCTTCTCGGGCTTATTATCAGCAGGACATGATGAGTTGGTTGCTGACAGATTGACAAGATCGATTCCGAAAAGGCGATAGATGCCCCTGGTCTTGGTTTTCTTGCATTCATCCTTACACGGCTTTGGTTCGGGATCCTCAATCACATAGCCAAGGACGGCCTGCCTTTTGTTTTTGTCCTGATATATCTTCAGAGAATCATCTGCAATAGACATACTGTTGCACGCTAATGAAGACTCATGCTCCTTCGACAAACAATTGAGAACCTCTCTGCTCTGAAACCCTGAGCCATTCATGAAAGTAATTCCATCATCCAGATTTGGATTTGGTGGCCAAATAGTTTGAGCATTCTCATGGCGTTTTGCATCAGCACTACTCAGGGCAAGTAGATTATTTGCCTGTCTTTTACTGGAGTACCAGTAAGGTGACGAAGAGTCTGCAAACCAAGTTAAATCACAACAAAAATGGAAAATAATAAATTCAAGTACATATATCTGCATCCCAAAACACTGAAATGGATAGCACAAATTGTACAATAAGTTTACTACAGTCAGCTGAAAACAAGAATATCATGTCACTCTGATCTTCGTGCTCAGAAATGACTGTTCTAGATATAAAAAAAGTAACTTTGGATGTCTAATATGAAAAAAAAATCTATTTAGTGTTCAGCATCAAGTATATAAATACACAGATTTATGTGTTTTTAGAGAACTTTCACATAAATATTCCATGGTGAAGTTGAATTGACGGAAGTAAAATGTGTAGTTTGTGCTATTATAACTTCTACTAGTGTTCTGAATGTAAATATGAATATTCAGGAAGAAGTAGATTTACCATCAGAATCCGAAGCTGGGGTATCTGAGAGGTCCAACAATGACCTAGGCCTTTTATTATTGGTAAATAATGGTCGAGGAGCATTGATGCCAGCTGCAGATAGACAGTAAGACTCAATCTCCCATGGAGAAACCTTGTCCGGTCTCTGAAAGTTAGCCGGCTCATCCCACTGAACCTGAAGGGACGAAGAAATCAAATTGGGCAAGATGTAATACACAATAAGGATACATACTTTGTGTGAAGAGAGACCAGACTGGCCCTCAAGAAAAAAGAAGATATATACTAAAGGAGAGGCAACTATCTCGACCTTCAGTTGTCTCCACTTCGAACCTTCCCATTGAGAAGATAAATCTTCTACATCTACGACAGTTCCAGTATACCTGAGTTATGTAGACAATGAGAGATACAAAAATAAGGAATCAACAATCAGATGCAAGCACCAAGATAATCCGCATCAATAATTTACCTCTTCTCGTGGATATCTTCGCCCTCGAAGTTCATCTTGAACCGCAAGCCAGGGGTGACCGGGTTGTTGACGGATTCCAAATATTTGTTCACACCAACTATGAATTGGGTAGTCCTGGATTATCAAAATCAAATGAATTATGTGATTCAAGCAAAAAGGTAAAGCAAAGTCGTGATGATTTTGCAACTTCAATGATGATCGAAGAAAAAAGTTCAAAGATAGATTTCTTTTTGTTTCTAACCTTGGCTTGTAGCTGACTGTAAAGAAGGTTTGAGCTGTCAGAGCATGAGATGCGGTTGCAAGCACTCCGAGATGCATGCTGTGACTCGAAATCACAGATGATGGAATGGTGCTCTTGGGTCGAACAAGTCGCTTAAGGCCAACTCTTAGCTCTCCATTCTCTCCTCTACAAAAGGTTATTCTCATTCTCAGAGATCATCTGACCAAACATTTATGATTTTTATACATGAATATAAATATACACAAAGAATCCTTTCACCTTAAATGCATTAAACATGATAAAAGGAGCATACATGAACAATCGCATCACTCTTCTCTATCTCAAAAAACAATAAAAAAAAGAAAATCACCTTATAAAAACAAATGCATCGCCAGCCACCAATCTTTTAGAGGTTACAAAGGTACTCCATCCGCTTGTGAGCAAATGCCTCCGTGGTTGGCCTGAAATGGAGAATTGGTTGACAAACAAACATAAAATCTTCCAAGTTTTTCGAAAATTAATTATCTCCATTAAAATTAATAAACATAGATCCAAATATGACGGCTTGGACCTCATAATTTTTCATCAGTTACCTCTATAAATGTGCTTGAATCGCCATTCAAAGCCATGGAGGTCCTTGGCATTTAGCTCCTGATTTGGTGTTGGCTGTGACATATCCTGATTAAGTAGTAGAGATGAGCATAAGGAATTAGTTACTATATGCATGAAGATATATAGTTTAACAGGAAGGGGACGAAGGAAGGACTATAAAAGAACCTACCAGAGGAGGAAGACACTCATTGGCATGGCGGCGGAGAACTGAGAATCCTCCATGAGTGCTTGTATCAGATGCCGTCAAACTTTTGCAAAACGAGTGGACCACTGACCTCTTCGGCTGAGGGAGACATGGGTCTAGAGTTTTGAGCTCTGTTTGCTAAAAATGAAAGAAAAAAAAAATCACATTTAGCAATCCAATTTTCGAAAAAAAAAGGCCCAAATTAATGAAAGAATCCATGGGATGCTTACATCTGGCTCTGGAAGTAAGGCTATCTGAGCGTAAACTTCATCAGTTTCAGGTTCTGCCTGTCACATAAAAGAAAGGAAGAAAAAACATCTTAAAATAAAACCCATGGTGTTACTGATTTGAAAGTAACGAGCAGAGAAAAGAAAAGGAAAACAAAGGCTTACCTTCAGCTCAACGTTGAGAACAAGGCAGAGAATCTTGAAGGGAAGATTGAAGAGGGGAATCTGCTGATTCAACTCCTGGTTCGTCGATGCCTCCAGCTACACAACAAATTCCTCTTTCTTCGGAATTCGGAGAAGAGAAAGAGAAATGGATAGAAGTAGAAGCAGAACCTCTGATCACCTGCTCCATGTGACCCTGAGGGAAATAGTAAACCCTCTCTCCAACTTGGGGAATTTCCACCAGCGGCCCCGCGCACGCCCTCCACAGCTCCTCGTACAAATCATCGCTACCCATACTTCAATCAAGCAGAACAACCCATCAAAAACTCCAAACTGGAGAAGCCCATAAAGATGATTAAGAATAACCCTTCATATTTGCAGTCAGCTAACCTGCGTTCCGGCTTTCTCCCTCTCTTTCTACGCACAAATGATTCTCGCGCCAGCGCTTCTTATCCCTTCCAACAATGTCCTCTCTCTCCACTCCTATTCAATTGCCATTTAATAGCCAATCCCCCACTAGCTCTTGCGGAATCCCGGACCCCTTCAGTTTCCTCCTGAAGTAAAACCGCCAAATTCCTCGTGCCCAAAATAAACGCCTACCAAGTTCAAAAGTTCCATCTTTTCGCATGGACTATCATCTCCCCCCTTCTCTCTCTCTCTCTCTCTCTCTCTCTCTCTCTCTCTCTTCACGCGAAACTTGAGCAGGTTAATGGAGGAAGGAGAACGCAGAAAATCCGTTTCCCGGACCCCTTCAGTTTAATAAAGAGAACCATCTTTCCACTGCTGCGAAGGGTTTCAGCTTTTCCGTTCAGGTCATGGCGGTAACGTTTGCTTAGTCTCACTCCGGTTCCCGTTCGCCTCACCTTGGCGCGAAACATGGCTTGCGCGGCTGCGCGCCGCTCTCTCTCCAGCCGTTCCTCCGGATTCTATCTGCTAACGGCAGCTAGCCGCTAACATTTATTGGCTCGGCGCCTACCTGGTCGTTAGCCGACGTCAAGTTAACCGTCAAAGTAACGCAGTGAGCATTAACGCCGTTAGGAGCCCATGTCTGCCCTCCAGCCGGCAGGTGTGGCCCCATGGTGAATCCTCCGGGGAAGCGCCCGCTCTTTTCAAAAATAGTTAAAACCAAAATAATTAAAATAATCCTTAAAAAATAAAATTAAATAATAAAATAATAAATTCGTCCCGTAAAAATCACGTATAACCAATATTCATTTTCTTATGCGACCCGCAACTGATACATTCTACAATTCTGCCACCGTCACGTGATCAAAGATGCAATCACGTGCACCACCCATCATAAGTGTATTGAACATATATTCGTGAAAATACAAAATACTCTTATACAAAAAAATATTAAAAACAATTTCTTGTACATATTTAGAATTTAAATTTAAATCTAATATAAATTAGTTAAAAATTTTGGCTATATTTAAATACAAATTAAAAAACATTATGTATAAATTTGAGATAAAAATATTAAAAATATATATTTCTATACACGTGTCAAGAAGCAAAAAGACTGTTTGCATTTTATATAAATATATACATTCAACACAACTAAGTATTTCCGTAACATGGGCCCATGAGTCTACGGGCCCACAGTCAATCCGTGAAAAAAGAAAACGAAAGCAAAGTTGTCCAACCACAGTGGCTTACCACATGGCAATGCATTTGTGCGCTACTGCATCAGCAACTAGATAGCCAGTAAACCAATAAATCGGCTATACGCAATATGCATTCATAGAAATAGGTTTACTTCTGAGTCCTCACTAGGGAAGAATTATCACAGAACTTCTAGACAAATTTATATTTTTATAATTAATTATGTTAGAACTCTTAGCATTATCAACTTTTCTAAAAGTTTAAGTTAGTAGAAAAGTCGCAATCAATTCACTTATTATATCATGCACCTAGCACTTACAAGTTGAATTTAACTTTTTTTGGACAGTGACACACCACCCAAAATCATGTCAGGTAAAGCAATAGTACCAAGCTATTAATAATTACATCCTGGCCATTCATTTACTGTTGACGTGGGATGCAGGGGGTCCCAAGAGAGAGAGAGAGAGTCCTGAGACGGCGGTATGCAGAGAGCTAAACCTGATGATTAAGGCTTAATTGAGAGAATAAACATCCAGAAGAACACACAGAAGTTCAAATATATTTTTCATCTGCAAATGATTTTAATAACTTTCATGTTGCAAATAAGAGAGGAAGCTGAGAAAAGATAAGGCTAGTGAGGGAGAAAAAAAATTTATGAAAAATATTTAAAAGAAGAAAAAATAAGAAAAAATACTAAATGATAATATGGTTATTTAAATGATGGAATGGTGAAATATCTATTTTGCCTTCTAAAAGTAAAGCAAAAAAAAAAAAAAAACCCTTCTAAAAGAGGATTATACTAGCTCAAGATAAATATTCAATATATTTATTTTACCTAAAAAATATTAAAACTTCTAAAATCCTCATGTACATAACTTTTTCTATTTTTCTTTAATTTCAATGATTTTAATTTTTATACACAAAAATTATTTTAGGCATAATTTTAACTAATGGAAATATTAAAATGACATTTAATACCAGTGATGACCATAGAGTTGAATAATTAAATGATTTTAAAACACCTGAATCATTTTGAAACTCTCCAATTATAAAATCATATAAGTATTTGTCCTTCATCTATAAAAAAAATATTTGTCTTTTCATAATTTTTTTATTAATATAATTTATTTTATGAGGGCAAGTAATTATTTCGCTAAAAATAAGTTTTAAGTTGACTTGAATTAACTAACCAAACTCATATCTCAAAGTGAGTGAACATTAACTATAATACTAATAATAATAATAATTTACAGCAATTAAATCCTTTAGTTTTCAATTAAGTAAATTCATTTTCAAATTTAAGATAAATATAAATAAATTTTATTAACAAATATATTTAATAAAATATATATAATTTTAAATTAATAAACTAGTTTATTATTTTGATATTTGTTTTTTATTAATCACATTTATTAATATTAAATAGCTTATTTACATGATATGTCAAACTTGAAAATCAATTAAATTAATTTAAAATCTGAAAAATTTTAATTGTATATATAAATTAAAAGTACAAGAACCTAATTACTATTAATACTAATAATAATGTTCTATATGCCTAAAAGTTTTCATTCCACCTTTATAAAAATAGTACACATATAAATTTATGGGAGCCATCATCCTAAGTTTTAAAATTATCTTGACGAATAACTCTATTTCTCAATGTAAATCACAAAGATAGTAGAATCTGAAATAATTGTAAAAATAGTGAGCCTAAATGAAACCAAATGACAAAATATGAAAATAAAGAATTTAAGATTTTCTCTCACGTAAGATGTTGCACTTACCATTGAAGGGTTTCACAAAAGAGGGTATGAAGGATGAACCATTGAAGGATCTATACAGAAGGGCAATCATTTGCATTCAGATGTGCTTAGATGAAGTCGTGTACGACTTGATATTTGAAGATAACTTATACATTGGGGTAGAAAGTTGAAGAGTCTGTAGAAATAAAATACTATAAGCAACAAGACAATCTATAGTAGAAAGCACATCAACTTGAAGTTTCGAGAAGTGAAAAGAGGATTATCAACTAGCATTCAACAATGAAGAAGGTATAATTTGACATTGAACTGCAAAGCTCACAGAGTTGGAAAGCTCTTAAGGTTCTATCGACAAATGAGTTTTGAATGGAGTTCTCTCCGTTAACTTTGTGATTTTGAACCTGCTAAACAGAGGGACTCAAAGAAAGTCTCATGGATCTTTGAAGTGAGCGAGGCCCTCACTGCTGAAAGAAGAGGCGAAGTAAGAAAAAAGGAAGATCTCTAGAGAATAAAGTCATAAGAAAGGTTAATTTCATAGAAAAATGAATTTAAGTACTATAACTATAAGTCAGAATAACTGAAAGAGTAGAATAACTGAAAAATGAATTCAAGCTAAAAAGGGGATAACGAGAAAAAAAAGAATAGACACAGCTCACAATATTCTCTTCTAGCACCATTACAAACATTAAAGATAAACTTTTTATAACATCAAATATCAAAGAAAAGAAAAAAAATGCTTGATTTGTTAAATTGTAAAATATTCATAATAATATATATAAATAATTAAGATAATTATATATATGTTATGATAATAAGTATAAAAATTTAAAATCTAAAAATACATATAATATACATAAATAAATTTATAATATTATATTTTAATATAATAAATACTTTAATACAAAAATATTGTTTATAATCACACTCCATTTAACTCAAAATTCACTAAAATTTGAAATAAATTTAATTTGTTCAAATCGAAATAAAAAATTTCATTTATGAGTTGACCCTTGACTCAGTCTAACACAAGCCAACCCACCCCTAACTTGGAAATAAAAGATAGATATATCATGTAGATAGATAATAGCAATTTATAAAGTACACTAGAATTTTAAATTTGCTCTCCCAACCAATATCTCAGCTAAGAAAATTAAAAGGTCAAACATTTGATGATATAAAATGAAAGACATCAAAGAAATTTAAAGATACAAAATAATTGTGGTTTGATACAATGCTACAAGGCCTTTTGGTTTGACAATCACCATTGTGTTTGTATAGCCAAGTCAAATAAATTTATATAAAAATTTTAATATTAAAATTTAATTATATTTCTCATTATAAAATTATTATAAAATAAAAATATTTTTTTATACATATTCTAATATAATAATTAATTTTATATCACATCATCATATAAGTTTAATTTTAACTTAACGACCATTCTAAGGCACTATTCAGCGCATTCTTATTCAATAAATTATAACCATTTTTCTTTTTTTTTCTCTAAACTCTAGACAATAATTTTTCTTATTTTATTTGAAAATTATAATGATGTGGCTTAAATTTAAGATTTATGAGACTCAGATGAGATCCTTTTTTAGTGGCCTAGCAGAACACTAAAATAAATTAGGGGTTTTCACCCATATGACATAAAAAATTTCAATATTTACTTATTAGATATTTTAAAATTAAATATTATATGATACACAATTATTTATTTTAATTTTACAATCAACACACTCTAGTTAAAAAATTTTATATTTTATTTGAGTAAATCATAACTAAATTATGTTTTAACTTAAATAAGGTTCATCGGAATAAAATTTAACCCTCGATACATCTTAAATCAAATCTTACATGTTAAAAACTATTTAAATATGTTAACTATATAGAATATTTCATTAGATGCTCATTTTAATAATGAGAAATTAAATGAACGATTAGATTTGATTTAAGATGCACTGATGGTTAAATTTTATTCCAATAAACAGTTAAAACATAATTCAGGTATGATTTACTCAAATAAAATATAATTTTTTTTAACTAGAGTGTGTTAGTTGTAAAATTAAAATAAATAAATATGTATCATGTAATATTTAACTTCAGGGTATCTAATAAGTAAATATTGAAGCTTTTTGTGTCACACGGGTAAAAATTTCAATAAATTATAATCATTTCAAGATTTTATTGATCACATTTTTATTATATAATAATTCCTTTAAATAAATTTCAAGTTTTAGTCATGCTGTCCATCATGGTAATCAGATATTTCTCCCTATATTAATCATCAAGATAGCCCCCCTTGGTAATTTTAATTTCATAAATTTTGGATTTTTGTGTTCTACTCTAAGATGCATACGCTGACTGCCGCATTAATTATCATAAAAATAAAATCAAAATCCAAGGTTTCAGTTAAATGTTCAATCATAGGAGTCAGGTTGGAATGGAGCAATCAAACTGCATGCTAATAGTAAAATATGAGTAAATTGTATGCATTCCATTATGATTCATGAACATTTAACATAAGTCCCAAATTTTATTTTAAAAAATCAGAATTTTTTCATGCCGGTAAATCACTTTAATTTTGAGGCCTTTCCAAAAAAAAAACACTTTTTAAGGTTAATATTTTATTACCATATCGTTTAATTTATGGGGATGAAGGGAATTGTGAACCAACGAAGAACGCTTCTCTTAGTTCTACCGATTATAGTAAAGTTCCAAGAAATTTGAGCGTGTTTGATTAATTATTATTCAATTAATGCGGTAGAAATTTATCTAATTATCACTCTAAAATAAAATCTATAAAAAGACATTATTTGATGACCAAGCATTCAAACAATCAAAGTAGCGTTAAATGGAGAAATTAAGTTGATGAAAACATGTACTTGTTTACCGGGTAAATATGCAAGAAAATAAGAAAAAAAGACAAGAATTGAGTTGACCGCACAATCTCGCCGTGTGAGCGTAAAAGAGAAGAACTTATTCAATCCAAATAAAGCACCGTCTGGAGGCAAATAGGAGTATGCCATGTCAACGGGTGGGGCCCACTTTTTTATCCATGTGGCACACTAGTCCTATTTTCATTTGGACAGTGCTGTGTCTGGATGGAAGAGGGTTTGGGCTTGCGATTAGTAATTCTCTCTCTTTTTTCGAGCGCGATTTACAGAGTCTTCTGTGTGTGCATCCAACTAACGTTCTACTCAAAAAAATAATATCCATCGTGCACAAGGATCTTTTTTCAGTACATTTATTACTTGTAAGAATTCAAGTTAATATCATTGAAATAAGTTTTTGTTATTATTGCCTTAATCATCCCATTTGGTCCATTGTAGATGATTCTTAAATACATTTTTTTTTTCATGATTTGTATTTTCTGTTTAAATGCTCTGAAATATTATCAGCATAGGTCAGTCATCGCTAAAAATATAAGTAAAAAAGCTGTGTTTGGATGGAGTATGAAAATTGAAAACTACAATCGCTATAATTGTTTGTGTTCAGAAGGTGTTTTGCTTATATCAAACTTCTTACAAATAATAAATATTCTTACGAGAGAGAACATGCATATATTTGTAAATTGTTCAAAATAAAGATTACAATATATATTTAGATATCTTGTTTCATGTTAATTTAAGATTGAAAATTATCTATAAATGACTGAGAACATCGTGTCACCTTGCAATATTGGTTTACATATGTAAGATTAACGCTTTCATGCACAAATGTCTTTGATAATGATTGCACTACTTGATGGTTGCATACCTGCTATATTACAAGTTATAATTGTCGAACTGGCCCTGTTTGGCGCGAGGACCAAAACAGTACTAAAATAGTACTAGTTTAAAAAATATTAATAATAATAATAAATAAATTATTTTAATTATTCTACACAAATTTTAATATAAAAAATAATATTTTTCTTCACATACTCAATAATTTTTAATAAAAATATAAACTTTATTTCACATCTTAGATCAAAATACTCGACTTGAATATTTTGGTCTAGAATGTGAAATAAAGTTGATATTTTTATTTTAAATTGTTGAGTATATAAAGTAAAATAATATTTTTTATATTTGAATTTGTGTAATATGATTTAAAATATTTATTTATTATTATTATTGTTGTTTTTTAAATTAGTACCATTTTGGTCCTGTTTTGGTCCTCGCGCCAAACAGGCCTAATTTAACTGCATAATATAATTAATCTAGGTTATATAAATTAGAGAAGTACATAAAGATAATTGACAGATAATTAATTTATGAAGATTATATGCACATAGGTTTGATCTCAATTCTCTCAAAGTGATGTTTATGTTTCACCTTAGCCATTTCTTCTTTAAATATCAAGCTGACATATATAGCGAAAGTAATGCAGGCTTTGATCATTCTTTCAGGATGAACGAGATAGCACGATTTCATCATTCAAATATCAGCTTAACAGCGCTTTTCCAATGGATTTTAGGATTGCTTTGTAATTGTTTAATCATCTTAAATTCTTTCTTTCATGGGATGACCATACTAATCTTCTATCTCAGTTGGCTCTGTTTTGCTTGTTTCATGAGGCGTTGAAGCCATTGTGATCACAATCACTTCTTCCTTTGAAGGATTCACTGACATTCGGATCGAAAGTGTGATTTTACCTTTATGATACCGATCCTCCAACCAATCTTTGTAAACAAAACATTCTTCAATCGGATAAATGATGAGGCAATGGTAAGGGCAATAGTTAGGGTCGTCTTTCTTTTCCACTTCTTCTGGCATTTTTGGCTCGGAAAGCTCTTAGTCTGGCTTGAGGACTTGGTAGAATAGCTTCTTACCATTGTCTTTCCGAGAAGAGTGTTTTAATTCTCTTTTCTTCAAGTGTGATCTTCCTTCTACCATTATCACTTTCAAATAAAGGCACGTCATTTCGAGGGGCGTATTTTTATGCCCACCTTCTTTCTTACCTTCACTGATTGCATAAGTTATGGGATTTTATGAATTTGATTTCGCCGAGTCATGAGACTTTATTTTCTTGCCTTTTTCTTGCTCTACATCATATTTCCTAGGATTGATTCTCTTGAAAGGTTAGAGTCACCATTGTTAACAGAAAGGATCTGTCAAGAGAAAATCAGCCATGTCATTAAGTCTTGACACATAATAGGTTTAGGCTAATCTACCATCAGGTCACTCAAATTCTGTCCTCGAGCAAATTCAAGGAACCTAATTAGATTATGCCTCCTAGTCGAACTGCCCAATGCGAGCCAAACAGCTCCAAGTGAATAAACCATTGGCTGACAACTCTTGTCACGTCATAGCCTTACCCTATTACACGGTGCTCAAACATAGGAGCAAGAGGTGGCATTCTCCATCAATGCCTGACCTGACAGGTGGTGTGGGCGGCGGCTTGCCCATGCCGCCTAAACATTTGAGCAATGATGAGAAGCCATCAGCTCCACTTGTCTTCACCTAATCTCTTATCACCATAAATACTCATATTTATACTAAGAAGAGAGTCGGCTCTCCAACAATCAGTCCCTCAACTGAATCAATTTAGAGAAGTAGCTAGCCTACACTGTTCACTTACCAAAGGATGGTAAACAAGGTGTTCAACATCAACGAGGCTGAAACCTTGAAGTATACATTGATGATATACTGATAAAAAGCTCTTCATTCGAACAACACCTCTAGGGCCTCGAGGAAACATTCCAAACACTCCGAACGAGCAATATGAAATTGAATCCCAAAAAATGCTGCTTTACGCTGCCCTCAAGCAAAATTTTGGGATTCATTGTGTTTGTTTGGGAGATCGAGGTGTACCTCGAAAAAATTAAAGCAGTCATGGACATGTAGTTGCCAACCAACTACCAGGAAGTGCAGAAGCTTACTATTGAAGGAAAAATTTGTCATGCCATGAAGTCTTGAAACGTGGCAGGTTTAGGATAATCAATCACCGAGCTACTCGAATTCTGTCTCCAAGCAAGTTCGAGGAACCCAATTAGATTATGCCTCATAGTCGAATGTCCCGATGCGAGTCAAACAACTCTAGGTAAATAGACCACTAGTCAGCAGCTCTTGTCACATCATAGCCTTACCCTATTGCACGATGCTCAGGCCTAGGAACAAAGGGTGGCATTCTCCATCAATGCCTGACCTAACAGGCAGTGTGAGTGGCCTGCCCACACCGCCTAATCGTTTGAGCATTGATAAGAAGCCACCTACTCCACTTATCTTCACCTAATACCTTCTCATTGTAAATACCCATATTTATAGTAAAAAAAGAGAATCGATTCTCCAATAATCAACCCTCAGCTGAATTGTTCTAGAAAAGAAGCCAACTTGCACTGTTCACCTACTCTTCGACTATGACTGCCCCCGGGTTGTTCGGTTAATCTCTTTCTCTCTCCAGAAAAGCCTCCCTTGAATGGCGCTCGTTCTTCTGACTAATAAAAGGTTTAAGGTTTAGGGTTCAGGGTTTATGGTTTACTCTTTCCCTCTCTCTTTTTTTTTAGCTTAAGATATTACTCATAGCTAAACTTCTTCTAGCTCCGTCCTTCCCCCCTTATAATGCTTGTTTGGAGTTTCTACCCAAACAAGATATATTTTAATAATTTTGACTTGGAAAAATTGGGTTGTATTCAACCCTAATTTCATTATGTATTTAAAAACATAGGTACAATTATAATAAGATATCCACAAAACATATAAATAATAATTACACTCCAAAATATTTATCCTCACAACACTCTCCCTCAAGATGGTGCATAGATGTCACGCATACCCATCTTGATAATAATGGAAGAAAACACTTGTGGACTTAAGCCCTTTGTGAGAATATCAGCCAATTGATCACATGAGCGAATATATGGAATACAAATTTCTTTAATTTCTAACTTTTCTTTGATAAAATGTCTGTCAATCTCCACATGCTTGGTCTTATCATGTTGGACAAGATTATTTGCTATATCTATTATAGCTTTATTATCACAATAAAGTATAAGTGGGGTTTGAGAAACAAGACACAACTCAGACAGTAAACTTTTAAGCCATAATAGCTCACAGATTCTTTGAGTCATATCTTGATATTCAGCTTCAGCACTGGAGTGAGCTACTAATGATTGCCTCTTATGATGCCAAGTCACTAAATTGCCTCTAACAAATGTGCAATAACCTGAAGTTGATTTTAGTTCTCCCAAATCTTTCATTTCAAATTCTTGTGCTAACTTGGTCTTCAAATTTGAAATCTCAACTGAATCATCTCATGTTACTACAATATCGTCTACATAGACTATCAATACGGTTATCATACCTCTAATATGTCTGAAAAATAATGTGTGGTGTGCATTATTTTGGTTGTATCCCATAGAAGTGAATGCCCTTTTGAAAACGATCAAACCAAGCACGAGGTGACTGCTTCAACCCGTATAGAGCTCGTTTCAAACTTATCAATTAAGTGAATAAGATCTGAGGTGGCGACAATAGGAGAATCCTAGAGATTTGGCAAATGTGCATTGGCCTCTTCAACTTCAACGTCGGTATCTTCACCATCAATATTGGTCTCTTGAGTTTCACTAGTCTCTTCAACTTCACATATCATATGTTGAATATTTTTATCACGATCATGAATCATAATCTCCGTCCGCAATCGCGGAGCCACGCAGGTGAGCGATCCCGATTGGACCGTCTGTTTGATTTGATCAGACGATCAAATAATTTTTTATCTAAAAAAATAAATATAATTTAAAATTACATAAATGTTTATTTATAATTGTAAAGTACGTCTAACTATCAAATTAAATGAATATTTATTTTAAAAAAATAAATATAATTGGGTAGTTATTTATTTGATAAAATAAATATTACATATAATATCTTCTTTAATTTATTCATTCTTGATTTTAATCTATAGTTATTTTTTAAATAAACACTCATATAATACCTGGTTATTTGGTAGTTGCATAAATGGTTCAATCTGAATAAATGAGCAATTTTATCGGCCAACTAGATAATCCGATCAACCAAGCAGACAATTCATTCGATCGCTTAGTAACTTAACGTCATTTGCAGTGTTATGCTTAATAAAACAGGACTCACTTATCTGTGTTACTCTTCGCGATTAGCGAACAAATGCTTGATATAATCGAGCATTCAAATTCAATAAATGTTTTAGAGAATCGAGCCTGGACCAGTGGATTGGGCGAGGAGGAATCGAATCAGCCATCAAGCGAGTTGATTTGGATCGCTTTCACGTGCAGTCAGGAGATGTTCTGTAGACTTTACAATTGGCCCTAAATATTAAATACAGTTATGATTCTAATATTATATAAATAAAAAATTAAATTCTATTTTTAAATATAAATAAAATGTGAAATATAATTAATTTTTATTTTAAATTTAATATATATTATAACTTATAATGTTAAAGCTGCGATTGTTTTGTATGAAATAGCAGTTAAGATCTAACAATGAATAAGATCGAACGGTATAAATTGAATGTCCCATATAAAATAACTGAAAATGCGTAAAATATAAAATATAATTGATTTTTTTTAAATTAAAATTTATGTATAGCATGTTATATAAATTTAATTTTTTAATATTTAAATTAATGTAAGATGTAAAATATTTTTTATAGATTGTATGATATAAAATTAATATAAAATATTAGTGGAAATGAATAAACTGAGTTTTTTTTTTATAGTGGACTGAATGTGCATTGAAAGCCCAATTGATTGTTCAACAATTATCAAACTTAGTTCGAATTAGTATTTTTAAAAATTAATTAAAATTATTTTATAAAATTTAACAGGTATTTAATTCACTATTATTTTGATATTATATTATATTATCTAGAAAATAAATAATTTTATATAAAATAATAAAATTATTAATTAACATTAAGATAATAATATATCAAACGCACTCTTAATTCAGTTTAGATCACAAATCACATGATTATTATCGATTGTTAATAACAATTTCAAATGAATTTGTTAAATTTTAAGTGGTTTAAATTGAAACGCCAGCTTATGCATGCTTCTGATAGGTATATATATATATATATATATTTATATGGATATTTATCTGTTCCTTCTTAATTTTCTCGGCTGCATATAGTTAGTTAGTAACATCGATGACGAGTTTAAAACCTAGATCGTTGGAGGAACTGGGCCGGAATTTAAATTAATTAGGCTTTATTTTGGTAAGGTTCCTCTAGTTTAGATTTATGTGCATTTAAATCTTTCTAATTTTTAAATTAATAAATTAAAGTAGATTTTTTAGTTTAAGGTAATATGCAAATAAATCTTTTGATATTAATAAAGAGTACCTAATTAATTTTAAAATTAGAAAGGCCTAATTACATATAGGCTCAAAGTAAAGAGACTTATTTGCAATTAATTTTAGAATTTATTTTGGGATGGCCCTAGTTGTTTTGGAAGCATATATAAATAAAAAAAATTATTTCAATATAATGATGAATATTAAATAAATTTATTTTATTACCAAAAATTATATTAAAAGTAAAATAAATTTATGTACGTATAACATGTTAATTTATTAGTTAGTTATCTAGAATTTTATTCATTTATTTATTCTATATTTAAATTATGTTAACATGGTAGTTTTATCTGTTATGTCACTCAGTGCTAAGCTCTTATAACTGTTTGATCTGCTACGCGAAGCTCAGATATGTCGAATTGGGATCGTGACAAAGCTTGTCGTGATTTTTTATAGTTTGTCATTACTATTTTAATCTTTTTTTTGTTACGTGAAAAATTTAAATAAGGACAACAGAGCAGCATGCTCTTTAGCTTCTAAGTTGTAGACGAATTTTGATTTCAAATCAAAATTGATTGTAATCATAAAATTGAGTGGATTGTCTATTTGATTCGAGCTTCTTTTTTTTTTAATGTAAAGATTCAAGCTAATTTGCTAATAATCAAATATCTTTAATCATACATATTACACAAATATTATTTATGCCTGGCTATTAGTAATTAAATGTACGTAGCACATGTTCATTACATATTTTACAATAAACAATAAGCATAGGTACAAATATATATCAAATCTATGTTTAATAAAGTACTGCATGATTTCATTTTAAGCAAATATTGATGAACTCGCCATTCAAATCCATCAAAATTTTATTGATTACATATTTTTCATATCTCCAAGTTTCAAACAAGTGATTTTAAAACTGAGTTTTGGTTAATTAATTTAATTTTGCTCGTAAATTGGAAGCAGCAATTTAATAATTTTAACATTTTTTTTAATAATACATGCCGTGATCTTTTTGAATTTTGACTCAAAAATTTAAGTTTAAGAAAGCGTTTGGTTCGATATTTACCGAGTAATAATTTTATAATTTTTTAGATAATTATCTATACATATCATTAATCTAAATAATTACTTTATCTAAATAATAATACATAACAATAAGAAATCATTTAACCAAATTTCAAGAAATTTTATTCTAAAAATATAAGAATTTCAATCGAAATAAAAATAAGTTTCGTATCGATCTGACATAAACTGAAACAAAACTTACAAAATTGATCAAATTTAGTGAAACTCGCGTACCCATGGTGGCTTATTTGGTTGAAGGATAAATTTGAATTAGAAAAGAAAAAATATTTTATTTTATAGAGTTGATGGGAATGAAATTTATTTTAATATTGGAAGGTGTGTAGGATGTGAAATAAAGTTAATTTTAAGGTTGAAATTTGTGTTGGATGTGAATAAAGTTAATTTTTAAGGTTGAAATTTGTGTTGAATGCGAAATAAAATTATTAAAATTTATAATAAATTTTAAATATTATTATTTTATTTGTTTGCCTATTATTTGGCTCATGCCAAACATGCCTAAATTGTTTTTTTTTTTTAAAAAAAACATGATTTCCCGAACAAAACAATAGATATGCCATATTTATATTCGTAATATCCTTAAAAAAATATCGATAAATTGGATTTATTAAAGAATATATATACATACTACACATATAGATATAGATACACATATAGATATATAGATATACGATTATACACCCAAAATCGGGCGTCAGTGTCCCGGGTGATCAAAATAGACGTCGGCAAACTAATAATACGACTGTGACTATACCAGCACTAAAGCACCGGATCTCAGAACACCGCAGTTAAGCGTGCTTGGGCGAGAGTAGTACTGGGATAGGTGACCTCCTGAGTAGTCCTCGTGTTGCATTCTTTTTTTGAAAAAAATCATGTGAGTTAAGCGTGTTTTAATGAACACCCCCTGCCTCATCAATTCCGCCACCACGCTCTCGGTGGAGGGAGGCTTCAGTCCCAGAGACAGCGGCAGCCAAGGCTTCACTAACACATCCTCAATGGCTGCATCAATGCTCTCCTTCGGCTGAAATCCCACAAGAAAGAAAAAAATCATACAATATATATATTTTTGAAATACTCTCAACAATAATTTCATTATAGGAGGAACTCACAGAAAATGATCGAAATGAAAATTATTCAGATAGAGATTTAATATTTCATGTATATATACAATTAATTAATCATTTGCTGTAACTTGAATTGATGAAATCTTAGTTAATATTGAAGCTGCAGATCACTTGCCATGAAGTGGTGTTTGAAGATCAATTTGGAAGAACAATTTGATTTATTTATATACAGTATAGCAATATTGAGATTTGAGAACTTATTAATTAATTGTTATTATATATCTTCTATTTAATTACTAATTTGCTACGCCTATTGTGATTAATATATAGTTGTCTCTCTTATTCTCGTGAATGTAAAAAGAATTTTTTTTGAGAATTAAATTACACACATTATACATGAAATTATTCTATTTATTTATTAAATATTTAAAAAATAAATATTACTCTAAAGATATCTTAAAACATATTAATACTATATGTTCCATATTGTGGTATTTATTCAAACCTAATCATGATATTTTATATAAATCTTTTAGAAATAAGTAATTGACATTGAGTATTATTCAATAATATTAGTAATATCACATATTAATATTATATATCGAATTATACTAAAGTGATATTACTAAGGTCTCATTTATTTAGAAGTTAAAAATTATCCTGGTTTAATTTTAAATAGATATATTGCATCACACATAAAATTTAATATTAAACATTAACTTTATTTTACACACATTACCAAAATAATAACTAACTTTATATCACATCCCTCACATATCCTAATATAATAACTAACTTTATATCACATCCCTCACATATCTTAACATAATAACTAACTTTATTTCATATTATTCACAACTTTTAATAAAAAAATATCTCTATTCAAATTAAAATTTAACTTTTTTAAATTAAATCGTACAAACAGACTCTAATAGTTTTGTATTACTAATAATATTCAATATTTATTATTCATTTATAAAACATTTATGTGAATACATATAGGGTGGTGACTAATCTAATATGATTGGTGGCTAATTTGATAATAATTAGATTAAATCAGAAAGTAGGTGATAAGTAGATATCATAATTTGTGGTAGGCAATATAATGTGTTTATGATATTTTTGGAATAATATTTACATTTTAAGTAACTAGTGAATAAATACGATAATTTTATGTATAATGCATGTAAATTTTCTTTTTTTTTTACCATCATAGTTTCAAGATTTGAATGACTTATGAAAAGTGCTTTTAACCATGGGACCTAAATTGCCATAAACATTATCAATTTATCATCAAATAAATAAATAACCATAAATACGCAAAATTTAATTATGATTTCATTATAATTAACCAGAAGTAGTGCATGAAAGATGGTAATAGGCAAAGTGATGAAAAATGAGTACATATGCAATATTATTGCCTTATAACAAGAATAATTATCAAAATCTGTGCAATTAAATTAGATAGAAAAGAAATGAAATGCATGTGAGATCAGGATATATATAACAAGAAGAATCCTCCAAGAACATGACAGCAAATCGGTACTATATATAATCAGATTAAGCTGTCTTCTCTTCTTGTTTTTTATTCTATCATTTATCCAATGAAATGATTCTCACTTAATTCTTAAATTTTTTTTTTCTTTTTGATTGTTCACTTCATAAAATGGTTAGATCTGGATTGAGTTGAACAGAATGTACTAGCCAAATTGTGCATGTGATCCCTGGGGCTGTAAACGAGTCGAGTTTGAGCGAGGTGATACTAGCTCGAACTTGAAATTTTCAAATACCTCTCATCTTGAACTAGAAATAATTTCAAAGTCGAGCTGGCTCAACTCAAAATTACTCGAGCCTGAGCCAACTCAAAATTTATTTTAAGTCAGCTCATGATAACAGATTATATATATTTGTATATCTTTAAATATATATATATATATATATATATATAATACGTATAAAAATATAAAAAAGATATATATATATACACTACCGTAATATTACGCTTCTGCGACGGACGTGCGACGCCCGCAATTATCGGTCGCACAATTGTTGCGACGGAATTCTCTCTCGGTCACCATTCCGTCGCAATGTCCTATTTAACCAACTGCGGGTAGCCCTAATCGCAAAATCTTCTCTGTTGCCGAGCGGGTTTCCCTAATACCATAAATTTTTCTCTGTTGCCGAGCGCCGCCGTCCATCGTCCATCGCCGGCGCCATCCTTCGCCGTCGTCCATCGCCGGCGCCATCCTTCGCCGTCGTCCATCGCCGGCGCCATCCTTCGCCGTCGTCCATCGCCGGCGCCATCCTTCGCCGTCATCCATCGCCGGCGCCATCCTTCGCCGTCGTCCATACAAGGGCGCCATCCTTCGCCCTTGTCCATCGCCGGCGCCATCTTTCACCGTCATTTATTGTCGACGCCATTGTTCGTTTTCCTTCAGACGTGCAAGCTTCTCAACCTCCTTCACTGTTGGTTGATTTTCTAAACCCTTGCTTTGCACCTATGCCATGTCTGTTTTTTTTTTTTTTTTCATTTTAGAGGTTTGAATTGCTTGCATATAATTGGCATTCTTCCTTCACGTCAACATTTTATTTTAATGTTTTTCATTGAAGGGTTTGCCAAAGTATATGTAGATCTTTTTGCAACTATTTTTACTTGATTGTGATCTTTAGAGTCACATTGTAGTTACTAGTGAATGGGTGCTAAATATGGAGTTTACTAAAACCTTAGTTCTGGTCGGTAGAGCAGATTTTTATTTTGTTTATTGGCATAGAATAATTGGACTCAAAATTGATTATATTGTTTGGCCTTGACTCAATTTACTTTTAATTTCAGTTATGCATGTTTTGTCTATTTGGTTTTACAAGACATGCTTATCCAGGTTCATTTCTTGGACTATACACAACAATCTTAAATCCATTTGTTCATAATAATATTTTGGCCTGTAAGGGAGAAAAACGAGTATTTTGTAAGGTAAAATGGTGGAAGTTTCCTTAACAGTTTGTAAAGAAAGTTCCAATATGTATGCTAGAACATTGTCTGATGTCAGAAATTCTTCTAGGTTGGATAAAGAAGAAATAATATGACTTGTTTTGGACTTTAGTTAGAACTTTTTTTCTGTTCTATATATGATATACTCCTCATAGATATGCTTCCTTCTTGCTGGAGATATAAATTGAGAAGTTCATCATTTTGCTCTTTTTTCTTTTGAGAATAAAAAGTTTATCTATTCTACTTATCAGTTTCAAGTTTTATCTAGACGCAGTCTTCGATAACTGAAACTTGAGTAAATTCTTTACAATTGGACTTATATATATATATCTCATGCAATTTTTGAGTTTTTTTGTGTTAACACTGTTTCTATTTTTTATTTAATGGTCTATAAAATAAATGCTCATTGTGAATAATGCATGCTCTTATTTGAATATTTTATGTATATAGATAAATGACTGATTTACGTCATTGGATGTACGAAAGGTTAACACATAATGGTCGATTAACTGATGAATTTGTTGCTGGTGTAGAACAATTCATAGAATGGGCATGTTCACCGATAAATGCTATCAAGATAGGTGAAAATATAAAATGTCCATGTATCAAATGTAGAAACCTACATTTTCTATCAGCTGATGATGTGAAGTTACACCTGTGGCGATGGGGATTTACTACAGATTACATACAGTAGACTGCCCATGGGGAGATTTACGTGCCTCTTGCTAATCAATCAAAGAGAGTTTACGACTCGAATGATAATCAAGTAGTTGATGGTGAATCTAGTCAGTCGTATCAAAATTATAGATCGATAATTGCAGAGGGTATGAGACCTCAACAATTCAATGTGTCGAGCGATGATATACACGAGCAACCTAATCAAGAGGCAAAAAGATTTTATGACTTGTTACAAGCTGCTGATGAACCATTATGGGAAGGGTGCACTCGACACACACGATTAAGTGCGACTGCTCAATTACTAAATCTTAAGTCTGAGACCAAAATGTCGAATCAAGCATTTGATCGCATGATATCAATTATTAAGTCATTTTTACTATCGTCAGAAAAATTACCATCAAACTACTATGAGACAAAGAAATTAATGAAAGGGCTTGGACTTGCTTATGAGAAAATTGATGCATGTTCGAATAATTGTATGATTTACTATGGATCTCAAGTTAATGATATGCAATGTAGTATTTATAATTTTTCGCGTTATAAACCTCAAGTTGGTAAAGGCAAATTAGTACCTCATAAAGTACTATGATACCTTCCTTTGACTTCAAGATTACAAAGGCTTTATATGTCAAGTCATACTGCTGAATACATGACATTGTGTGATAATTATAGAGATTCATCGCAGATGGTGCATCCTGCAGATAGTGAAGTATGGAAACATTTTGATCGAGTGCATTTGGATTTTGCTATCGATGCAAGAAATGTACGTCTTGGACTATGCACAGATGGGTTCAATCCTAACAGAAATAATGGTATTCCATTTTCATGTTGGCCAGTCTTCATAATAGTATATAGTCTACCTCCCTCGATGTGTATGAAAATACCATATATATATTTATGTCTTTGCTAATTCCTAATCTAAAAAGTCCCACAAGTAATATAGATGTCTTCTTACGTCCTTTGGTAGATGAATTAAAAGTATTATGGAGAGATGGTATTAACACATGGGATATTCACAGAAAGCAAAATTTTCAGATGCGTGCAGCTTTATTATAGACTATTAGTGATTTTTCAGCGTATGGTATGCTTTCTGATTGGAGTACCCATGGACGTTTGGCATGTCCGTATTGTATGGACAAGTCTAAGGCCTTTGTATTACAGAATGGAAGAAAAGTTTTATTTTTTAATTGCAGCCGTATGTTTCTTCCTGATGATCATCCATATAGAAAGCAAAAGATCAATTCTTACAGTTTTAGATCTCCCCCCACCACACTTATCTGGTGAAGAAATGTTTAACTTGGTGAATGTATTGCCCGAAGTTGAATTTGGTTCAAATAAAAACAAGATCATTGGTTTTGGTGAAAACATAATTGGAATAGACACAGTATCTTTTGGGAACTACCATACTGGCATACACTCTTGATACGTCATAATCTTGATGTTATGCATGTTGAAAAGAATATTTTTGATAATATATTTTACACTGTGATGAACGTCTCAGGTAAAACTAAGGATAATTTAAAGGCAAGTGCTGATTTAAAATTGTACTATAAACGAGAAGGACTTCAATTATTTGAGGACAATGGTAGAGTAATGAAACCACCAGCATCGTATGTTCTTGATAATACTAAGCTTCAATGCTTTTGTAAATGGATGACAGAGCTCAGATTGTCTGATGGTTATTCATCAAATATAAGTCGGTGTGTAAATCTTAAAAACTTATCATTTCATGGTATGAAAAGTCACGGCTGCCATATTTTTATGCAATGATTATTTTCAATTGGACTTAGAGAGTTGTTACCAAAGGCTATTTAGATTGTCGCTTTTTTTTAGAGGTATTTGTTCATCGATTCTACGAGCTTGTGATTTAGATATATTAGAAAAAAAATATAGTTGAGACTCTATGTAAGCTAGAGAAGATTTTTCTACTAAGTTTTTTTAATTCAATGGAGCACTTACCAATTCACCTGGCGTATGAGGCAAAGGTTGGTGGTCCGGTGCAATATAGGTGGATGTATCCTTTCGAGGGATATATGTTTGTCTTAAAAAATATGATTCACAATAAAGCTCGACCAGAAGGATCTATATGTGAAACATATCTTATTGATGAGGTTTCAACTTTTTGCTCTCATTACTTCGAGCCAAATGTTCCAACAAAACACAATAAAGCTCCTCACAACAATGATGAAGACAGTGAGGTGGAAGAGAGACTATCAATTTTTAAACAAGAAAGACCTTTCTCACTTAATGACAATCCATATTATTGTACAGATGAGGAATATAATGCTGCACATCTATATATTCTTTTGAATTACCCTGAAGTTGGACCATATATCGAGTGAGTTATATTCTTTCATTTATTATATTTTTAACATATTTTATTTTCTAAATACAATTTTATATGATGTCATGTTAGATGTTATGAAGAAGAAGTACTGCAAAGTAATCCATTAATGAGTGAAGCAGAACTTGAAAGAATGAAAGAGCAATACTTTATAAAGTGATTCCAAGATCAAGTATGTATTCATTAATAGTACAAATAGTTATAAATTCATTTAGTTTGATTAATTGATATTTATTGTTTTAAACAGGCAAATACATTGGATAAAATTGGAATGAATCCGAGATTAGTAGAGCTAGCCTAGGGGGCCTAATCTTGGGACACAAGCACCGTCTCAGTCCTCCGGACGCACCTGGCTTTACACAGGTGATCGACATGGGTATGTACTAGTAGTCATTATTTTGAGAACGACTAACAAAAATAATTTATTATGTTGTAATATGTCTTCATATCTTATTATATTGTAGGTGGACAGACCAACGTGCCACCAGGGATGTGATAAAGCTAAGGGCAAATATTACAGGCTCATGGTTGTCATGGTTGCAGGTGCCTGAGACAACAAAACAACTGCTCTGGGATAAGTTTCAGGTAATATATATTAAGTAACATTTACATTGTTGTATTTAAATGTGTGAATGAACATACTAATTTATTATGCTAATGAATTCAGAATAAATACCAGTGGCATCCAGAGGATGAGCGTAGGAATAAGGAAGCTTGGGATCAGGTATACAAAATAAAAGTTCAACTCATTACATGCAATAAATTAATTAAAATTTACTTAATTTTATTATAACCATGCAATAGGTGAGCTTTACGAGATATAGAGACATTTTATACAGAGCTCGTCAAGCTATGTTGAAGGAATTAAAGTGTAAGAATACTAAGGATCATTACAATCACCCCCCAATTTATTGCCTCCAATATATAGAATGATTTAGTCAAAGAGTGGTGCAAAGATAAGTGGGCTAATAAATCGACCAAATCCAAGGAGAATATGAGCACTCAAATGATGAGGCATACGGGTGGTTCTCTACCATTTGAGGAGTGGCATAAGAAACTTATAAGTTCATTAAATTAGAAATCATATTACTTTTATACTTTTATAATTATGTGGTATATTTGTTATTTGCAGGCTGATGAAATGAAGCGTGAGCCTACGCATATTGAGCTGTTCAATCGCACTCACCGACGTGAGAGTGGCAAAGGGGATTTTGTTGATGAAAGGTCTCGATTAGCACATGTAAGCTTACAATTTAATATTTTCAATTTCTCAAAATATGTAAAATATAAAAAATTTGTGTTTATTTAATTTGTTTAACCATAGGAACGATATGAAGCGGAGCTGTTATGACGTCACATCAATCCCACCACTGCTAGCACTTTTGATGCAGATATCTGGTGTGCTGCTGTGGGGTTATATCATACTATTTCAATATATAAATATCATTTCTTAATCAAGTTTTTTAGATAGATCCATGACTCATATGATACAACTCATTATAAGTCAAAATAGAAAATTTTGAAACTGATTATTAAATATAGTACGGTGCCCATGCATATTTCTTATAAGAAACACAAGCATTTTAAAATTGTCCCTTCATTAATTTATCAAAGGATAAATACCTGTAGTTCATCATATATAGTGGTTTTTTATCCATATTCCATCTATATATGTTGTGTGGAATCTTTTAATCTATGTAGCCTCCAAGTTTCTTCTTCTACATATTGTGCTTTTTTCTAATTAGGGTTAAACCTTATGAAAAAAAACAAAGGGATAGAGTTAATTAATTATGCCATTAGTTCAAAATCCGGCGTAGCTAGCTTTTTGAAGCCTTCCTTGAATGTTACAGTGCTAGCTAGCTATAAGGCACTGATTAGTTTGGTGCAGGTGAATCCTTGAGTGAGAAATATTCTACTCTGAGAATTTCTTCTCACTAAGGATATTCTTGATCTCCTCGAGTTCTATGACTAATTTACATAGATAAAAATAAAATAAGTCATAAATTGTTCTTGTAAATTGAAGATCTCTGATAGAGCTACCACATCTATGCCTTTTCTCAATCACTTTTTGATATATAGCATGTGCTTCGCATAAACATTCTCTTCAATAGTTTTTGGATTTCTCTCCTGATAGTCCCAAGAGTCTTGGGGCCTCTACAAGATTCCCCAAGTCTTCATGATGTTTTTAACTACTTGGAGCCCAAAGATTACTCACATCGATCTTGGTTTCTTTCTTCTATGTCTCATGATACATACTTTTTGGACTTTTGCAAGTTCTTTAGTTAATCAGTGCGGTTCTACAGAGGATCTATATATTTTCTTATAAGTCTAAAGTTTAGACTGTTTTTCTGATCATCATCATCCTGGGATGACACTCCCTCTTTCATTTGTATATTTTAAAAAGGCACTATCTATATTTGAGTGCTATTGTGGTAATTACCCAATAGATGAGGGACGGTGGCGGAGTGACCATCGTAAGCTAGTTTTACATTATAAATATAGTTCTTGATATATAGACTTCTACATAATGACATGTAAGATAAAAATGATTGGACTTATATCATATGTAAAATAAAGAACTAAAGTCATTGAACTATATATGTAAGATCTAGTTTAGGCAAAGCTGAAACATTTTAATTCATATATAGAACAAAAAATGAGGCATATATAGTTCCATTAAAAAAAGAAAAAGAAAAATAAGGCATAGTTTAGGCGGGTTAATTAAAGCCAATACCTCGGCATCATTGAACTCACGATCCTTTCAATTAAACATATATGATTAGCAAACATTATATCTTCTCCATAATAAACATAATTAAACATAATATGTCATTTTATCAATTTAGTTAAATAATGTATTCTGATCTTCTCTATCTATATATATATATATATATATATATATATATATATACCAGTTATGTCACATTCACTAATGAAGTTCAATATTACATTTGCTACATAATAGCCAGCTTAGAGTCTAAGTTTGGAGATAAAAATCGACATTTGATTTTCTAATGTGATTACAATATCCTTAAGGGGCGTTTGGTTCAATGTTATTTTGATGTTATGTTATATTATATAGAGAAAATAATTATTTGATTTAATGATATCTACAAAAAATCTTCTATTAGATTATAAAATTATTAGTCAAAAGATGACATCTAGATATCATGACATCTAGATTACATAATATAACACCAAGATAACATCGAACCAAACGCCCCTTATTTGTATCCCAACAGAGTCCCTCTAGCATGATCAGAATCCATCCATAGTAGTTTAACGCATGCATCGCACCCTCCAATTGTTAATTAATTAGAGGTATCCTCAACTTTAGTACGTACGATCAACTTGTTACTTAAAGGTGATTAGAGGACTAATACCTTAGGGTTCTCTTGCTAATTATCATGTCCAACGTATAACTGATTTGATAGTACTCATCCTACCAAGCTTTATAAGACAATTGTTGAACATCAGAGGTTCGTTTGTTTGTAAAATTTAATTTTAATAAGATTAAAGTTAACTTAAATTAAGATATTTTTTATTAAAAATTGTGAATGGTGTGAGAAAAAATTAATTATTATGTTGAGATGTGTGAGTGATGTAATATAAATTAGTTATTATTTTAATATGTGTGTAGGATATGAAATATAGTTAATTTTTAATATTAAATTTTATTAATGATGTGATATGGCAAATTAAAATTAATCAAGTTAATTTTAAAATGGGTAAACAAACAGGATCTAGCACTTGAATATTAATTAATCGCAACAAAATTTATTAATTATCATATAAGAAATTGATATTTATATATTGAAATAGTATCATATAATATAATAATATTGAAACCAAATGACAGCTAGAACTTCCCTTTTGATGATTTATTTTAATTAATGAATTTAATCTCCTTTTGGAATATTCTATCTCTCTCTCGATTTCAGAGAGAGAGAGATAGAGAGAGAATGGAGGTTAATGACAGCGGCTGAATGCATATCCAGAGGAGAAGTTATTGGATTCGGACGGGGCAGGAGAGGCGGTCCAAGGTCGTGGAGCGTGCTACCCTACCTATCCTTGTCTTTTCCTATAATGGCGCTTATATCCTTTTCACATCTTTCCCCAAGACCACAAGGCTACAGTTTTTGAACGGTAAATTGCATTTAGCCCCTGTGATTGAAAAGGTGTTGCAAATTAGTTTAATTTTTTAAAAATCTCAATTTTAATCCATAAGATTATAAAGGCTCTGTAATTTTAATTCTAATTAAAATTTAATTATTAACTTTTTACTAATATGCTATAAGTTTATCCCCGTTTGTTAACTTTTTAGATTTTTAGAATGTAATTTTAAAATATTAATATT
Source organism: Apostasia shenzhenica (assembly GCA_002786265.1). Classification (NCBI taxonomy): domain Eukaryota; kingdom Viridiplantae; phylum Streptophyta; class Magnoliopsida; order Asparagales; family Orchidaceae; genus Apostasia; species Apostasia shenzhenica. The sequence goes on from KZ451950.1 coordinate 6,263,119, forward strand.
AATATTTTTTAGTTTCAATTTTTTAACGTAGAGAAAATAAGAAATTTGAGAAATTAAAATTTAAAATTTTACTAAATTTTTAAAAAAGGGTAATGTTAGCAGGGTATAATAGTCATTTAAAATATGTAAGTAGTTTAAACTATTTAAAAATAATAAAATTTTATATTTTTTATCGAGAAATATTAGTGAAAATGGTAAGATCCTAAAAAGGGGCTAAAATTGTAGTATTTTTATAACTTTAGGAACTAAAATTGAGAATTTTAAAAAGTTAGAACCAATTTGTAATGTTATTTTGACCTCAGGGACTAGAGAATAAATTGCATGTAGGACCTTGAAATCTTTCAAAATTTTATATGGTGGTCCACAGTTTTTTAATTATAACATTTATAAGTCCCATAAGATATTACAACTTTTGCTTGTCGAATCATAGATTTTGAATCATAACACTTTGATCCCATGCAAGGTTGACGATATGTTGATGCATATTTAGTCCCTCTACAACTTAATATTTTGCATTGATTCAAATTGAAGATAATATTATAACAGCCAAGATCACATGATAATAAATTATTTGCCTTATGGATTTAAATATTATAATTTAAATTTTATAAATTAATATATAAAAATGCTATGACCTCAAAGACTTAAATGTTATCATTCAAAATCAATAGATATCAATATGCAAAAAATTTATTTTTTAGTAATTAGATCTATCGTTTGAAGATTTGGTAGCCGCCATGGTGAGAATCAAACTAGTAGAAATTTTTTGGTTGCTTATTTCTTTATAGTTTAAAAATACAAGTTAAAGTAAAAAAAGTCATTTAGGATAAAAAAAAAAGGTAAAAAAAGTCATCTTAGCACAATTGTTAGGTCTAAAATGATGAGTTTTTAAATTATTTTGTAGTTTACTTTTATAATATTATTTGATGTTAAGAAATATTTTTATATAAAAAAATGAAATAATAGTAAAAAAAATAAAAGAAATAATGTATATATATATATATATATGTATGAGTGAGATGTAGGCCACAATTGTCAAAATTGATTAATTAAGAAAAACATTGCAAAATTTGCAAATTCTTTCAAACTGCACTCAGCTTGCAATTTGCAAAATCTTTGAATCAAAATTGTCGGTTGTTTAAGGGTAACTTACATTTAGGTTCATAAATTTATAATATAATATCACATAAATTTATCAAGTAAAATGTTTAATATCTAAATTTTTGAATTACATATAATATATAAATTAATTTCTATTTTAATTTTTTTATTAACTAATTTTTTAAAATACGAGTTTTGCAACCGCGTGGGACTAAAGGTAGGGCTTTGAACGATTCGATCTCGAGCCAATCCGACCTCAGCTCAAAATTAAATTGAAAGTTTTTTATTCGATTTTGATTCGATCCAGAGAATGAACAAGGAGAGTTCGATCCGATCTCGATTTGAGCTGGGTCTGACTCATTTGTTATCGATTTAAGCTCGATCCGAGCCAAAATCGATTCGACTTTCGATTAAATTTCAATATTTTATCCAAATATTATGTATAAATATATTTGTTCATTCAATCAGCTTAAACTATGACCATTCACTTTGATTTATTATTTAAAGATAAAAAAATTACAATAAATATGATTTAAATGATTATAGAGAAAATTTTAATGAAAATCTAATGAAGTCTTCTAGTAGACTACTAAAAAAACTACACACTAAATCTAATTATATATATATATATATAATATTTTTATTTTTTTAATCGATCCGATTTTGAGCTATCTCGATCCGATCCTATGCTGGCTCAAGATTGGATTGATAAAATTTTTGAGCCAAAAAAATAGCTCATTAGTTGGCTCATTTAGATCGAATCGAGTTCGATTCGATTTAAAATTTAATTTAATTTTCGAGCGATCTTCGATCTCCGAGCAAAATTAATAGCCTTAACTAAAGGAGGATGGGAGAGAAAGAGAGAGGGGAGAGAGATGGTAGAGAGAGGATGAGGAGAGAAAAGAAAAAGACAGCAGTAGGAAAAAGAGGTGGCGGGAGAGGAGAGAGATAAATAAAATAAAATAATATTTTTAAAAATATTTATACTAAAAAATTTTAAAAATTAGTCAACATATTATACGTTATTTAGAAAATCAGATATTAAAAATTTTAATTCATAAATTTACATAATATTACACTCTAAATTTAAAATCTTAAATATATTTTATTCTTTATTTAATTATGTACTTTGATTAATTTTAGGTAAAAAACACATGGTTCTTAGTAATTTTTTTTATAGAAATGGTTCTCAGTACTAAAACAGCATCAGGCTTTCAAATTTTAGAAACATTCAATCTTATTTCTCCATTACAAACTGATATTAGTTGTATGAAAATAACTTTCGTCTTTATCTTCCATAGAAAAAAAATATTGTTTATTTCATTTGATCAATCATTATTATTTTAAATTTTTAATCATTTTGCATTTTGCATTTACTGATTATCAATAGTAAAAAAGATGAATGATTTATAATAATCAATAAATGGAAATAAAAAATTTTTGACTGATCTACCAATTATAAACTACAACCGTTACAATTAGAACTTACACTTAAGGGTGTGTTTGTTTGTAAAGTTAAATTTAAGAAAATTAAAATTAAAATTGAATAGAAATATTTTTTTATTAAAATTTGTGAATAATATAAAATAAAATTAATTATCATGTTAAGATATGTGAGGAATGTGATATAAAGTTAGTTATTATATTGGAATATGTGAAGGATGTGATTTAAATTAGTTATTATTTTAATAATATGTGTAGGATGTAAAATAAATTTAATTTTTAATATTAAATTTTATGTGTAATGTGATATGCCTGATTAAAATTAAATCAGATTAATTTAAATTCCTAGACAAACGAGGTCTAAGTGTTAAAATTGCATTAAAAGTATTTAAAATTAAAAGAACCAAAGTGTCAGGAGACTCAACTATGTTTTTTTTTAATGTACTGTTTTATTTATATTTATTTTATTGCGAATTAAAATAATCTCATTCAACAAATAAAGTGTTGAAATAATCAGAAAACACGACTGCCAAAGAAATAGTTTGGTTTCATAACATGAAGACACTCATGCCAACTTCACCATACAAACATAAAATTTAGGGTAAATTACACCCAAGTTCTTGAGTTTAAAACTTAATAACGCATAGGTCTATATTATACCATTAAAATCCCTGAATTTTAATACATTATCAAATAAATTCTTTTTATTTTTTATTATTAAATTTTTTTTAAAATTATCATTAGACTCTCCCCCTCTTTCTCCCCCGAGAGGAGAGAGAGAGAAAGAGAGGGAGAAGGGTATAATGATATTTTAAAAATAATTAACAATAATAAAAAAAACTCATTTAATAATTTATAAAACGCAAAGACCCGATAATATAATTTAAAAAATATGAATCTGTGCGTTATTAAGCATTAAACTCAAATATGGGGTGTAATTTACCCTAAAATTTATGTTCCCTATCACTTTTCAGTGCATAGCGCAACTGAAGGGAATAATAACATACAAAGTGGTTAAACTGCAATTTAATTCACTTCCAAGCATGTCACATATAAGTATTGAAAATTAGATGTTGACCGTACATAAAATAGTTTTAAATTTTAATACAGAATGTAATCTAATGCAAATAATCATCTGATTTCAGCCAGATTTATATTAATTGATACATCACATATGAAAAACGTCATTGCAGGTGCTGGCAAATTGGCAATAATCTTCTGACTTGAACTGGAAAATAAATTAAATAAACTAAAATAAGACACTTAAAAAAAAAAAAAAAAAAAATTTAGCTGTGGGTGAACCTGCGAATTCCTTCGATCCATATAACACCATTACCACCAGCTTCCTCCCCACTGACAAAGAAATGCAGTCTTCACGAAATCTTAAAGTTCAGCGTCCCCATTACTTCTGCTCTCCCCTCAAGCGGTTTTCGCATTCTGTAAGCATAACAAAGAGTAAAAGATTAACCAATATCAAATCTAATCGAGCTAATGATGAACATATGATAACTATATTTCAAAATTTTGGTGATTTCTTTATGCAATAGAGGTCGACAGAGATACGATGAATACAAGAAGACAATGAAATTGTGAAAGTATGAATTTTTTTTCTTATGTTTAGTGGGCTAGGCCTCTGTTTGGTACAGGAATGCAACACACAAATCCATCATGAAAACACGATAAATTCGGGTGAGATAACACCTCACCTGTTCTGTAGCATCTTATAATTCAAATATAGAGGTATTGAATACTTTTACTTCAGAGAACTGTGTGAGTTTAGTACCTCCTAGGAGATAACCTATCTCGAGTTTCCTCCAACTCAAGCACTTTTAACTACAAAATTCACATCATTATCTTATAATTTTTTCCCCAAAAGGCAACTTTATAAAACTTGTGATTAGGTTATTTACTAATATAGTTTAGGAACTTTTATTCCCTTTCGATGTGGGATGATTCATTGTTTCCCTTATTACTACTTATCAGGTAAAGAAATCTATCAGGTGCTGCTTACTGCACTAGTGATTCCATTCTCTTAAGATATCATCTTGCAACTAGTCCTCATTTTCTTTAGCTATTAGTACTCATACGTTCACTAGCCTATAAACGTGTGCTACATAGATAAGTAGAGCACGTTGTGCTCACAGCCCATTAAACGACGAGTTAACACTGCTAAATTTTTTTCTTAGCATTAATATTTTCTTACTTGATATAGATATTTTCTTACTTAATATAAATATTTTTTGCTTGGTATAAATATGTTTTGCTTAATATAGATTTTTTTTTAATTAGTTGTATTTAGTATGGAGATTTTTTAGTTAGTATGAATATTTTTTACTTTATGTGACACAATAATGTTTATATTAAGTAAAACAAATCCATACTAAGCAAGAAAAGTATATACTTTATACTAAGAAAAAAAATCCATATTAAACTTAAAAAAATTTAAAGACGTTAATGGGCCATTTAATGGGCTATGTGCGAAACAGGCTCATCCCACATTCCCACTTATGTTGTAACGTCCAGGTATCTTTGTAACTTTGTTCTCTATATTTTGGTTCTAAAGTGAATGCGATTGTTTGGACACTACCTGGGAGGTATGAGTTAGACATAACGTCGTGAATGATGAATGTGAAATCTCGTGAACGATGTTATGTAGTATGGATTCTTGGTGCCACGTGTATAGCTAATCCTGAAGTCAGGTGTTAGAATAGTATGCGGTTGGTGGGTAAGTCCTAAAGAGTTGGTGTACGCCAGCTCTTAATCGTGTCAAGTGTTGAGTTGCATGAAAACATGCAAGAGAATATCATATCTCTTAATCGTGCCAAGTGTTGAGTTGTATGAAAACATGCAAGAGAATATATATATATTTTCTGATTCTATCCTTTTCCCTCTTATTAACTCTTTCTGTGATTCTGGTTCCATAAAAATTGGAGAAATAGCCCAGCGGATAAGATGAATTTGAAGTAGGGGAGATTTCAAACTAATATTCATTTATTTTCTTGGAAATGACAGACGCAAGGTAGGAAAATCTCATGCATATAAATATAAAAGAGATAGAGCTATGAATCTTTTACTTTGTACGAAAAAGTATGCATATTTTTCTTTAAAGAAGTGTGCATGAAATTCTTGATTTATAACTGAATATTTATGTGAAGAAATTCTGTGATTGCTCAGTTACCTTCTTGTTAACTGAATAAAATAACGTTGCGGAGAGTAACTTGAAAGCCAAGTCTAGAGGACTTGTGTTAAAGAAATGAACTGTAAAAGAAAGAGTGAGAAAAAATGATTTTCGATTTCTCGTAATATGTGTTTGCCCAAACTGAAAAGTGGTGATGTTGATGCTGTAAGTCCAGTTTACCGCTGAGGGCAGTATTGGCAAAGATGATGTAGTAAGTCCAATTTACTGCTAAGGGTAGTATTGACAAAGATGATGCTGTAAGTCCAGTCTACCGCTGAGGGTAGTATTAGCAAAGATGATACTGTAAGTCCAGTCTACCGCTGAGGATAGTATTGACAAAGATGATGATGACGTAAGATCAGTCTATCGATGAGGGTAGTATTGGCAGTGAGCTGAAATATGTGGTACTATGGGTAGTCGCTGAGGACCATTCCAATGAGTTTGGCCAGAGAGGCAATACACTAAAAAATCAGAACCGGTTGAGCAATCGTCATCCCTGATGTTTGGTGAGATAATCGTCGTCCCCGATGTTTGGTGGGACTGATATGTTGAGTGATACTATCACGAAAACACGAATGTTGTAAGTGTACCAATGTTATGGGTAAAACTGATAACACGAAGTCATGGAGAAACGATGATTGACAAATTGTGGTTTGACGGTCCGATGTTCGTCAGTTGAGGATTGTCGGTGCACGTATTGTAGTCGATGTTTGTCTACAGTGTTTATGCAAACATCGTGTCCGTGGTTTTATATTTTTATAACATCGTAAATGATATTATGGAATTTACTTGCATGGTATAATGAACCCTGTTAAGGGGTGTTGATATGAACTCTGTACTTTCACACGACGTTACGGTAATCAATGTCAGAGTGGTTTCCTAACATCGTGATCGAAGGTTGATATTGAATTTGTTGGGTTAATCTACTGATATTGTGTTCTGATGAAATATTTTTTTTAGTAGTATGAGCTTTGTCTACTCAGTACTTTGAGGCTGATGCCTTTTTGGCAGGTACTCTTCAACACGATCAAACACGGGACAAGGGCAAGGGGATTGGCGAGGCTTGAGCTGCCACTTATTTCCTGTTGTTTTTAAATTATAATAAACTTTGTGTACGATGTTTGCTGAGTGAGCAGATAATGTGATCAGTAATAAATATTTTATTATATGCTCAATTTTGATATCGTCGAACTCGATGTTTCCTTGCCAAAAATTTTTAGTCACCCCCCCCACTACTATCGAGTGTAAAATGGTTAAGATGACGGGCTGTGACATATGTGCAAGCACTTATAGACTACGAACGAGTAAAGTATTACATCACCTAAACGCATAATTTCTCAAATACAACATGAGATTATTAACTGGATTAGTCATTGTACACTAATATACGCAAATGTAAAATTGACATTAAGTATTGGCAAACAGGGAAAGATGAAATAGAGCGCAATATGGTCAGTTTAGGGTTGTAAATGAACCAAGCATTTGATGAACAGCTCGATAAGAGCTTGTTCATGTTCGGTTCATCAATATTAACAAACTAGCTTGAACATAATTTTAAAAGCTTAATTGATAAATAAAAGAATTTAAACATACTAGTGTTTAACTCATTAACGTCGTGAACTTTTCGTATGAAGTGTATAAACATACTCGTTAATTATAAGACTTGATATAATACTTTTTTAGAGATTTTATTATATCTTATTTATTAACAAAAAAAATTCATGAATTATAATAATAATAAGCTTGTTCATGAACACATTAATATCCTTTATATATATAGCTTATCTATGATTTTTATATTCATGAACTTAGATTTATATGAATTCGTTCATAAACACATTAATGAACTCGTTTGCGAACACATTAATGAACTCGTTTGCGAACACATTAATGAACTCGTTTGCGAGCACATTAATGAACCTTGATATGCCTTTATGTTCACGAACCAAGCTCGAACAAGTTTGAAACAAGCTTGAGCTCAGTTTTTGTAAACGAACATGAACATAAACAGACCACTACTTGGCTCAGGTTGGTTTGTTTACAGCCCTAGGCCAGCTCTGAAAAATAATGATACTAATGCAACTTAATTTAGGCAACATACCCTTTTCTCCTCTTCCATTTTTGCCTTAATGTAGGAGTAAATGGCAACTCCTGCAATGGCAATGACGGTTCCAATGCCTGTTTGAGTTGAAATCCTGTTTCCTGTTCACAATCGAAAGCAGAAGGCAAGATTTAGAATGGCATTATACCCAAAATAATAAGTTGATAAAAAGGAAAAGAGCCGCACCAAAGACTATGATCGAGAAGCCAATAACAAATACACGCTTCAACACATTCCCAACTGCATGGGTGAGAGGAGCCACTCTTTCCAAAGTGTTGGTGGCAACCTGTCATACAAATAAGTGATCACTATTAAAGTTACCCGAAAGATAGCCACCTAACAATTTAGCATAGAAGCACAACAGCATATTATACGTTAATATTTTGGTAAGAACTCAAGATTGAACTAATCATCATCTAAGGTATAAGCACTTTAACTGATTAAAAAATAGCACCAGCTGATGGGATATCACTTTTTCCATTAAATCCACATTCTATTTGGCCTACGGTGATATTTTCAGTCAAACTTTATGCGTGAGCAAAATTAAATAACTTGCATATCAGATTATACATCATCTGAGGTTCAAAGTTTTTTTATACGCCTAAAGAAAGTAGCTATATGCAATGTAATCTAAACATGAGAAAAAACTTAATTAGCATATTCCGAGCTGTCATAATTACAAAAATCTGGTGCCTGTTTGATTCATGCTTTTGACAGAAAACCATAACGATTATACCATAAAACAAAGATGATAATCCATTTCATGTGAGCTATCTTAATTACAATAATATAATATTATTGTAATTAAGAATATCTTAATTACAATAATATGAATTCTATTTTGGAAAACATCAATTTAAATTAATCCACTTGATACATTCTTCGAGGAAATTTGCAGGTAAGGATATTATTATTATTTGCATTGATATATTGGTCACATTCCGGTTATCTGAAATCTGAGCTCATCAACTTTCAACAAGTATGAAATCATCACCATTGATGATAACAACAAATTCACGCAAGCCCGAACAAAGAGAATACCTGATTGTAGAGGTGATAGAACATGCCCACCCAGAACAAATCATTAATGAACTTTGCTGATCCCACTTTGGCAATAGCATCGTTGAAGCCATGTTGCAGCAACTGAGGCCCTTCAAACTGCGTTTTGAGCACTAACAGGTAGGTCATGAATGCAAATACTTACAAGTTCTACATTGAACAAAAAGAGTTGTAAAGCCATGAATTTTTTGTGTATATGCGCCAAGGTAGCTTTTGGTCGAGTTAGTCATTGAACTTGGGGGTTGGAAAGTTTAGAGTGGAAACACTGGATGATTCTTGCAAAACATATGTATGAAAAGCTCAAATGAGGAACTATATGGTAACTCCAGTGAAGAAGTCATGTTTAAACAAACTCAATTGACTTTATCCATTGCATTCTCCTATTAATTGTTCACAGGCTAGAGGTCCAAGTCCCACTAGAGTGACAAAATTGTTGATTGCATTTTACATATAATGATATGTGCACCTAAATATTGAAGATACTGAGTAACATATTTAGTAGTGGAAAGCAATTTCATCTAATAGTTTCCATTATAGAACATGTTATGGAAACAAAACAATTTGTAAAATTAAACGAAAAATTGTTTTCTGAAAATAAATTTAAACAGAAAATAACTAGCAGTAGATGAGCTGAGAATAACATCAAATTTCAAGTGAAACTTACATTTTTATGTTCCATAATCTACCGTCAAAATATTTCTGAATATATATACAAATCATACAAAAATTTCCTAGAAAGCAATTGAAATTTCATTAGAACAAGCGATGATTCACCTTCATTTTCAAGGTTGAATGCTTTTTTTTTAAGGTTCAATGTTAAACATCAAATTCTATTAAAGTTCTTAAATGGTACATCCAATAATAAATTCTAATAAAGTAGCCTATAGAATTCTCAATACATCAACTAATTTTCTTTAATATTCTTACAATTAACTAACTTTATTTCTCATCATATATATCTCAAAAAAAAAATTATATATTTTTATAAAAAATTTGAAAAAATGACCGTGCCCAATTTGGGCATAAACCAAACAGGGCAACATGATTAGAATCTCTGCCTAAAGATTGTCGTAGATAAGAGATAACAACACATACAAATTCAAAAACAATGAATGGCAAAAAAAGAATGAAAATAAGGATAAAAAAAAACTGAAATTGAACAGATCTTATGATACAGAAAAAAATGAGCTTAAATCCTTTTACGAACCAGCACAACTGGCAAAACAAGTAATAATAGAATCAGAGGATATACTCACTATTATAGCAGGAGGAATGCAGACAAACAACGCAATAATCGAAATATAAGCATACAAGTTTGTGCTGTCCATATCAGTCTGTAAAAGCATAAAGCAGGAGTAAGAACAGACAGACTGAATGAAAAATTGAGAATCAACACAGGGAAATAGAGACATGCCATTGCTTTCTTTGAGTAAATGCTTCTATAAGTGAAGGAAATGTTTGAAATCATAGCACTAATGAATCCAGTCCAGTTGAATGACAACTCTGTCAAAGAGGCCATAGAAACACCTGCGATACCAAGGGTGGCATGTAGTAAAGGCTCAAGAATCGTTCAACCGTAGGTTATATATATTTGCAACAAAACCCATGAAATTAGTGAAATATTACCAATCACAACGGGCGCAAGAGATAGCCACAGTGTCAGCGGAATTTGTTGGCCCAGGATGAACTGTGAAGCCGCCGCATTGAAAAAAGGTTCCAAAGCTAGAAGGAATTACAGAATTATGATACAATGTATGGAGAGTAACTTAGTCATATTTGGTGATACCTTTGATTGTATGGGCAAATGAAACTGCAACAGCAGCAAAGGAAACATTGCTGGTCACGTGGCCGATGGCGTGGCAAACTCCAACCGGAATAAGAAGCTTTAATAAATTAGAGTCGATTGGCTTCACAGATACAAAATAGGAAGTCAGAAAGCATGCAAAGAACTCATCGCACACGAAAGCACTACAGTAATTGCTCAACTTTATCTACTTATAACCACATGCACATCAAATAAAAAAACAAATTTAATATGATGATGTGGAACATGCGACCAATCAATCTATTGATGAAAAAAATTTATCAATTTGGACGAAAGGCTGATTTCTCACCTGAGAGATCATCAAACACAATATCTCGCTACATCAAAATACTAGATGGGGTCTAACAGACAAGTCTGGTGGCATGGGAGAATGGAATAAAAACAAAAGACACAAAAGAGAACAAAAGCAAAGAACACAGAGTTTCTGCATGAAAAAACCAAGCAAAACCATATGACTTCTTTTTGTGTAGGTGACTTAAAAATTCCATTAGACTTGCTTCATTATAGAACTATTATACAAGAAGGTTTCAAGGGGAAATACATAGGATGGAGATCATGGAATTGTGATGGCAGTGCTTCACTTCATCCTGCCTAGTAGGCGGAAGAGTTTCTACTTTTATAGCAATCTTTCTTAGAGAAATCTTTAAAGAGGGAGTAGTACTCAAGGCTACCAGATTTGCTTGGGAATTCTTACGAGATGTTGTCACCATCACCTTAGGATGCCTCTTCTTGAGACGTTACCATGTTTAGTACTTTCTATGTTTGCTAAGGTTGTAAGCATGCATGGGAAGATGAACCTTCTGTTGGCATGCATGGGGCTTCCTTTTGGCATTAGTATTCACGTTTGCAAGTATAGTAGAATTGAAGTTAGAAAGTGATCTTGTTACCCTAATTGGACGGCACAACTGTTCTTTGTGATAGGGTCTCACAGAGATGTTTGGATTTGGTGCCATCCATGTAGGATACTATGCACTAATTCGTGCATCTGTGGGGGGTGCTTTCAAGAGTGAAGTCTGGTTGAGGAGCCATGAAAGTATGAGATTGTCTTTCAATTGACCTATCTTGTCGTTAGGTCATGGGAATGTAGTTTTGCTTTATTTTGGAATCTTCTTGTGGCTCAAACCACGTCTATTGAATCATTTGGTCAGGTCTTAAAGAAGTCATCAACCTTTAACAACCACCTCTACTCTTGTCCATTGACCGTTTGACCATTGCGATTCCCCTTGATGTTGATGCATCAACTTATGATAGGTGTAAGGCCCATTCCAACTAATGAATTTTTGTATTAACATCAACCCACAATCAATGGGAGGCAATCATTAATATGGGGCCCCTTGGTCTTAGTGAGATTGTTTAAAATATGACAACCCCATGTATTCCTTCTTTTACTTTTGTAATCTCCCTTTAGAGTCGACTTTAGGGTCCAAAAATGAATTCTTCATCAACTAGGTCGATGATGTAGCAACAAGTAGCAACAATTCGCAAGAGAAAGGAAGTTTTTAAAGAAGCCAACGCTATACATCCAATCTATGGAAAGAAGCACGTCAAGGCCACACAACGAGAAAGATTACTATAATTATAGCAAGAATGATCATCTAAGAAGATATTGCAAAGCCCCAAAAAAAGAAAAGATAGAGTTAAGATGATGATAGGTCTGTGAATGCAATAATTGAAGAGGATCATGATGCTTTGGTGCTAAGCATCGATATCCTATAAAGTCAAATAATAGAACTGGTGCATAATTTCACTCTACCTCAAGCAAAGAATTATAATAGAATTTTATCGTTGAGAAGTTCAAAATGATCTATTTTGCAGATGATAAGCCTTTGGAGGTTGTGGATGAAAAGGTTTATCACAATACAAGGATAAATTTCTAAAACAATGAGAAATTGAGAATAAGGAAAGTAAACTAGGATTAAATGTATGTAAAAAAATAATAGATAAATGAGAGTGATACGAAGACTCAAATCCCAAACACTACATCCCCTCAACTAGTGCAACAAACCTGTAGGAACTCCGATTTGGATCCTCTCCTCCTTGAAGGTCATATCAATAGATCCCCTACACTTCTAGCTAGTAGAATCTTCATGGTTTCCAAAACCTCAAAATCAACTCCTTCCAAAGCTTCATTTTTCTGACAAAATAGAGCTTTTCGCACTTTACTAGACAATTGAAGCCTCTTGTAACTACTGGAATGTTGGTACTAACTACAAAAGAATTGTCAAAACTGTTGGAAACTCATCTAAAATAGCTAGAATGGATTATCCATTTTTGCCAAGAACCATCTGAAATTGCATGAACGGACAGTAATAGACAAACAGTTCATTTTTCTCTATCGCCTATTTTCAAGAATCAGATGGTCCAATCCTATAATCTGCACCATATACAATGCGGTCCTGACACTTATACATTTAAATTAGAGTACAAAGACACACAGTCACTCACATACTTAAATACTACAATACTCTCATTACAACACTCACGAAAAACACTCATAATGAACAATAGCAAAAGAACAAGGAAAGTAAAAGTAATGGGATCTAGGTGATGCAGGAAAAGAAATATGAATAATATTTAATTCTTAAAACAACAATATTTAAATAGCAAATTATTAAAATTAAGTTCATATTAATTTTTAAAATATAATTTTACGATAAACAAGATTATTAATCCTGCAAATAAAATTATTTTAAAATTAGAATTAAATCCGATCATTTGATAAATAAAAATTTATCAATTAAATTAGGGCAGTAGAGCTAAGTTCAATAAGTCATATCAAATATTCAGAAATAATTTAGTCGTCTCACAAAATAAATACCAACAATAATTAAATCTTTCAAATAAATTTGGATCTCTTAGCTTAAAGCCAATTGAATAATTAAGTGGGCAGAAAATTCAATCAATTTGATTAATCAAAAATTTTCAAAACTATAAATCCTTTATCAAATTGTATGCACTGACCTCAAGGCACCTAGCTCTACAGTGAAGAATTCTGGACACTGAATTGCAATTTCATCAATGAACTCTAATGATAGTAGTATGGACGAAGCAGAATAAGGATGCAACCTTTGGTGTGGGCAATAACAAACATGGCCCGACGAGATATAGTCGAGGATTGGTACGCACATGAGTTACATGAAAATGATGCATGGCAAAAATAGCGCAAGCAACAAATGGGGCCAAAACAAGCCGACAGACAAAGAGAATGTGCATGGCAACAAGTGAAGGTCGTGCCTACTGGTTGCGCAAAGAGGTGTTGCATAGGATGCCCAACCACGAAAGCGGGTTTTCCCGTATTGTTGCGCGTAAAAAAGAAGCTTGCATGCGGAAGAATTTGCAAATTGATGAAACCGGGTGGACGAATCTTCCATCTCCAGGGGACCTGTGTAGGCTTGTTTTTGCACGAGCGAACGCATTAGTACACTTAGGAGGCTAACCAGTTAGAGATATGGTTGAGACTAGCATGGATGGCATAGAGAGGGAAGAAGAAATGAGTGATTTTTTTGCTTTTTTTTTTTGAATTGGATAACAAAACTAATTTAAGGATTCTCACATTAGGTTAGCTTATACCCTTCTCTTTACCAAAATTTAACAACTCAATCTAATTTCACCCAGTCAAATTTCATTCATCAATTTTATCTATTGCAAGGCAAGGCAACCACCTTTATATAGAGGCCTCATAATAAAATTTAAAAAAACAATAATAATTGCTAAAACAAATTCTATTATAAACATAAAATCAACTTTAAATATGACATATCTCTAATTCATCCCTCATAATTCAAATTTTTCATTAATTAGCGTCGCCTAAATATGAAATCATCAATCAATTCAATATGCACGAAATCTATTGGGACCTTCTATCAATCAAGTATGTGTGGTATTATCTCAACTGCGAATACAATGCTGATTTGTGTCCCCACCACTAGGCCAAGCCAAGCTGAAGATGGTGTCGTCATCGTTGCAGGCATTACTAAGATTCCACTAAGTTTGTTGCATTACAAAACTGAGGTTACACAAAATGGATATCAAGAAGTTTGGAGAGTTTTCCTTCATCATATCCTACCTAGTAGGTAGGAGACTTGCTTCTTTATAATGATGGAGTGATCTTTTCAAAAGGGAGCAATTATCAAGGCTGTCAAATTTATTTGGTGATTCCTGTGAGGTGCTGTCGTCATCGCTTAAGGATGCCTCTTCCTGAGACGTTACCATCTTTGGTAGTTCCTTTAATGTCGATTGAGGTTGTTGGCATGTACAGGGTGATGAATATTCTATGGTATATTCTTTGGCAGTTCCTTTTGACATTAGCATTCAATGTTTGTAAGTGTAGTGGAACTAAGGTAAGAAAAGGTTATGTTACCGTAATCCATAGGAACGTGCATCCTTTATGTTAGGGCCATGGAAAGATGATCGATTTTAGTGCCATCTGTGTAGGATATTGTGCGCAAACTTGACCGGCTATTTGAATTGCCTAGTAGTTATGAAGTAGTATAGATTAGTACCGCCTGACCTAGCTAATGATTGAGTTATTAGAACGCAGCTGAACGTTGTCATGGAATCATCTTGTAGCTTGAGCCACGTATTCGCTTAGTTGTTTCTTTTGTTCTTAGAAGGAGTTCATGAACCACCTTTGCTCTTGTCCGTTGATCTTTTGACCATTGCGTTGACCCTTGATACTCATGCATCAACTTTGACACATGTAAGGTCCAATTCAAACGATAAAAATTTGTATTAACACAACCATCCAGAAATAATAGCTATAACTAATTTGAGATTTTTGTCAAAGTTTTCATTTTTATAACGGCATATTGAAACTTCACAATTTGGTATCATCAATTAAACTTAGGCGGCATTTGATTTAATATTATCTTGACATTATGTCATGTTATTTAATATCCTGACATCTATATGTTATCTCTTGAGTGCAATTCTATAATATTTTATAAGATTATCTATATATGTAATCAAATAAAATAATTAATTTCTCTAAATAACATAACATCAAAAAAACATTAACCAAATGCCCCGAAACTTATTTTCTCATCTTTTATGGTGGGATATGGATTACAAAATAAAAAACCGTGTACATGTCAGCTTAAGATTCCCAATTTTGGCTAATTGACGCAATCATCTCCAAAATAGCATATAATATTACATGTTTGAGGTTCTTTTTTTAATTTCTCCAAAATCAAAGGAAAAAGAACTAAAGAAGAATGCGAATAAGGACGAAAGCAACATGCAACAGAACAACTTACAGCGCGCTTGGGAAGGCCAATGGCCCAGCTCACAAGGCAATACACGACGCCCACAAACAGATGAATCACGGATACGAAGCTGGCGAGGGGGAACACCAAGCACCAACATCGACAAATAAGCAGCCAGAAGAACAAAAAAAAAAGGGTCCCACGATAATACAGAAGCTTACTTACTATGGATACGGGAAGTAGTTGTATATCTTCTTGTTGAGTATGTTGAAAATCACATTGAGGAAGTACCTGCAATGGCACATACCGTAGTTATGTGACTGATACAACGGCATAATCGGTATTTCATTTTTCACCGGAACTTCTGCAGTCCATACCACAAGAAGAAGAAGGAGCCCGTGATTAGAGCCTTGTACTTCACAGTGAAGGCCACCGGCGCCTCACTGAGGAAAAAAATGAAAATAATAGAAAATTATTCAATCATTTTCAAAATGTGTTGGAGGATCCGGAGCTGGAAGAAGAATCGGGTTAGTTTTCGGGCGGTCTGGCCGTCACAGAGGAGACGGACCTCACCCGGCAGAATCGCTCCCTTCGGCCGGAGACGACGAGGCGGTAGCTGAGGCCGGCCGGAGAATATCCTGCTTCTCGGTTACAGGAATGTTCGCCGGAAGAGAGAGCGCCGTCCGATCGAGAATCAGAGCCGGACGAAGCTGCCTTCCCCAAATGACGCTGCCGCCACCGCTGACGGACCGTGATGCCGCCATAACGGAACGGGACACCGGATCCCTAGCCTGCTGGCATCGCCGTAGGCAGAGAAGACCGGAGATTCCGCTTCCGGTACCGGAGATTGCTCCCGCCGACGCCATTGTAAGAGAACCAGACAGGAAGAGAGAAATATCTGTAGAAGTGAGAAGCTTAGGGGAGGAGAACGGCGGGGGATTCGATATATCTGACTTGGGTGGAGGGGAGCTTATAGTGCGCCGAAAAGAATAACGTGCGCCGGCACGGGATGAGTGAGGACTGAGCCACTGAGGCGGTTGCGCCCTTTTTCGTGTACTGCCCATCGACGGGAGATTGTAGCCGTTGGATGGACGGTTGCTCTGGAGACGGACGGTGGATTTCGAAAGAAGGAACGGATGGTTAAGATTATTTTGAATTGTTTTTGAAATATGGAATATTTGTATATTGCGGCTATTAAGCAACAGATAGAGAAGTGGTGGAGCCCACATCCCTCTTCTATCTTATCTTCGAAGGAGAACAGATGGAAGCCCCGCCGATGCAGTCCAATAGACGGTTCGATTGGGCCCATTTGCTTATCCATTTGAGAGAAATTCGCTTTATGTGAGTATACATTTGAAAGAAAGATTAATTTTAATAAATTTAAATAAATTTTTTTAATTAAAAATTATGTATAATGTGAAATTAATTAAGTAGTTTTAAATATTATTTATGTAAGTTTAATAAAATATAATATATAATATTATATTAGGTTAAAAGTTGGTTTAGCTTAACACAATCTTATGCCTATGATAGACACGGTCATTGATTGTTCTTCCATTTTGGTATATGGCAACTCATAATCTATTGGTTAATACTTATGTATTCTCCAAAAGAATTCATAAGCCACATCAATCCAAATCAAGAGTCATCATTCTACTCTCTTGTAACTTGTGTTTTGTTTCTCCCATAACCTCTTGGCTTGTGTTCTGATCATTTGCAGCTTATCGTTTTTTGAAAAGCCTAATTTATTTTGGATGCGATGACTACCATGCTAAAATATTGAGGCATGCCCTTTTATCTCCTTTTTTTTATTTCACTCACTTAACTTTGTCTCTTTGTGTTGGCTAAGTGCAACAAGCTCCCAAACACAAAGGACAAAGGGCTGCTTTGCTTCTCTCTTCTTCCAACGGAAAGAATTTTGCTGCATCCTTTAGGCTTATGTGATATATTCTACACATTATTTTTTTTAATACACAGTTTTCAGATTTCTGCACTTTTTTTTATAGCGGCAACTCTCCTTAAATTTTTTAATTTAACTTCATAATTGAGCACCTTTCTAATTCATCAAGGAAATTAGATGTCTCCCTGATTTGCATCAATTATAAACATCAAAAATTAATTTCAATGACTCTGAAGAACATATTATCCTTCACAACTTCTACTTTAGGAAAGTAAATAAGATAGAAAATTCAATATGAAATTAATTCATCTGCAACTAAGAAAAAATGAATGTATAAATATAGAGAGGGTAAATTATACCTAGGTTCTTAGTTAATATTTAATATTACATAAGTCTATTATTTCAAAAAATTAACCTTGGGCTTTGGGTCCATCACCTATCTCTTCATTGCTTTCTGTAAATTCCTTCACATAGCACTAATCCTCCGCACGAAAGATGATCATTTCTGAACTCGTCTTTTATTCCCTGCTAGCTTTGAGATTCTATTATTCTGCATCACCTATGAGACCACTGCAAAGAAAGTACGTGTAATGACAAATAAAATTGTTAGGAAATGAAAGACTCAATCTGATAATCAACCATACAGGGAGCTATTCAAATTAGTTTTGATCATTTTTTTAACGAAATATTTCTTGTAGGTCCTCGTAGCACAAGCTTTGCAAAGAAAATGATGTACTAAATAGGGATGACACTTCGAGTTCGATGGTCTATTTGGGCCAACTTATTTTTTGATCTTATTCATTTAAGCTTGTCTCAAATTTGACCTATTTTTTAAATGAGTCGAGTATCAAGATTTTTATCCAACTTATTTATAAAATAGGTTACCAAATCCAACTTGCCAACCCGTTTATTATAATTCTAGAAATTATCAAAATTTGATAAATTCAATATTTTTCACTTTTGAATTAATATAATCATTAAATTTAATTAAGCATAATACTTATGCATCTAAAAATCAATATTAAAATTAATAGTAAAGAAAAAAAATATAATTTTAGATAAACTGAACTCAACTCACTAACTCGTATCTAGTTCCTCTTAGATCAATCAAATTTGGATCGACTCATTTATGACTTATATTCGTATAAGCTTGACTCAATGACTCCCATACTCAATTAAATCGTGTCGGGTTTACAGATTAAATAAAAAATTGCGACTCCTAGTACTAACGAGGCTTTTTTTTGTTTGAACATGAAATACTATACATACATGAAATTTGATTGGTTCAAACATAAATAGTAAAATTATTGTGATTAGGACTGAGTTAAATAAAATTTAAATTATAACATGAGATTGATTTTTTTTTTGTGCGGAAATCAAAAGTCTGGCGGAAAACCACGGCGCTTTATTAGGGGCAAAAAAAACTAGGAAAAATGCTACAAATACAAAATGTCTAACAATACAAGAGAGAACAAATTAACAAGAGCTCTACTATAAAAAAAGGATAATTACACCAGGGTTTTTGAGTTTAATATTTAATAACTCACAGGTCCACGTTTTTAAAAATATAACATCGAGTCCCTGAGTTTTAATAAATTATATATTTTTATTATTAAAATTTTTTAAAATTATCATTTTACTCCCCTCTTTCTCTCTCTCCTCTCGATGTTATAATTTTAAAAACGTACATCTGTGCATTATTAAGTGTTAAATTCAAGAACTCGGGTGTAATTATCCCAAAAAAAAACAAGAGTTTTACTAAAGAGCTAGAAATGCATTTTATGTGCGAACATATGTTTAGGCTATAATAATATGCTGCTATCACATATGTATTACATGTAGCTTGAATTTTATAGTTATTTCTCGTAATATATTTGAAGAACGAAATTTATTACATCAAAGTTAGTTCTATTAAATCAAATCAAAGTATATTCCTCACCTTTTTAATTACTAATTAATACCAAAATTCATATTAGTTTTATGTATTTTGAATGTTTACATTTTTTTTATCGTACTTTGAGTATTTCTCACACGATTAAAATCGACAGCAGTTATTCAAAAACCACAGATTGTTCTAATTTGATTTCTCCAATGTAATAATGTATGCCTATTGTCTGATTAGATCTCTAGAGACTCCACTCGTTCCTTATAGAGATCGGTTCAAATCGGTTTTACATAAAATTTGAACTCGAACCAATTGCGACTAAGGTTGGTTACACACTTTTTGGGACGAAAATAAAATCGAGTCCCTTTGAACCCAAATCAAAAGTTTTTGTTCAAATTCGGTTAGCTTTTAGTTCCAAACTGTTGTTTTGTAACATATTAAAGAGGCATTTCTAGACTTCAATTTATAGACAGATGATCATTTAAACACTTTGATTTAAAATCATAATCTAATAAAATTTAAATAAAATATTATTTACTATAAATATTTATTTTTCACAAAAATGTTAAGTATATAATAATAAATTATAAAAATGCTTTTATTCAAACTTATGCAATTTAAATAAAATATGAAAATATAATTATGAAGCATATAAATAAAATAGCATTATTAATGAAAGAAAAAATTTTAATTTATTGTTATAAGATATAAATTAAATAAATTTTAGATCCCATAATTATTGCATATGGGGCCTTAAAGTTTGCCATCCCAATCAGCTCCTATCACGTTAGCACTAGGGTGGGACCCATTGTTAATGCCGATGCTAATTGGGGGCACTTGCAAAATAAATTCAACACTGGATTTGTTGTCACTTGAAGGACCTCTTTGGCGAGGACCAAAACATGATCAAAACAGGATCAAAATAGTACTAATTTAAAAAAACAATAATAATAATAATAATAAAATTTTTTAAATCATTCTATATAAATTCAAATATAAAAAATATTATTTTACTTTACATACTTAATAATTTAAAATAAAAATATCAATTTTATTTCATATTCTAGATTAAAATATTCAAATCGAGTATTTTGATCTAAGATGTGAAATAAAGTTTATATTTTTATTAAAAATTATTAAGTATGTAAAGTAAAATATTATTTTTTATATTAAAATTTGTGTAGAATAATTAAAATAATTTATTTATTATTATTATTGTTATTTTTTAAACTAGTATAATTTTGGTCTTGTTTTAGTCGAAGCCAAACAGGGCCGAAGAATCCTATTTTGGCCTCTGTTGGTTTGCTTGACTTATTTTATTTGTCCCTCGAAAGAGCATTATTATTAATTTATTAATATTTTTAATTTTATTATAAATTTTAATAAATTTATTTCACATGTAAATTTTAATATTAAAAATTAATTTTATATTATAATTAATAAAAAAATAAATTTATTTCACATCAAATACAAATTTTAATATCAATTTTATTTTATATTCTATGCATCTCAATTTTAAAATAATTTTATTTTTTATTAAATTTATAAGGTAATATATTTTCTTTCACTTATCAAAAAATAGTCATCCAACCAAATCATGAAAAAATTGTATTTTTCCATTGTATTAATCTCTATTTTTTTCTTTAAGTAACTCAATTCCGTATGCTGCAATTTAGTTTCCTTTTATTTTCTCATGCGTTATTCTTTCGATCTATTTATAATATTATACATAATTTAATTTTAATATAAATAATTATTTTATTTCACATTCTATATTATTTTCAATATATTAACTAATTTTATTTTATATTCACGTAATTATTTTTAATTCTTATTTTAAATAATTTTTAACATAATTATATATTTTTTATTATACACATATATTAATGTAAAAGTATAAATTTTATGATAAAATAAAATTAATCATATTGTCAAAGTCAATAAAAATTAGCAAGAAATTTGAGTGTTACGGGTGATAATAAATGTATCTCAGGATTAAATAATATAATTCCATTATCAATTTCTTGCGGTGATGCGTATGAAAAAGTATTTTCGGATTTATTGCCGTGTGTTCTTACGCAAATAATTAAACATTTAAACCAACTACATTATCAAATTTCCTTCAAGTAACAAATTCAACTCTTATTTAACTTAAAAAAGATAATTGCGTGTAAACTACAGCAAATTTATCTTTGTACGTTATTCATCTATAATTAATAAGTGACATGAATTATATAAAAATTATTTTTATATATTTTTTAATGTAATATTTTAATAATTTCTGATGTATATAATATAACAAAATTGTGCTCATAAAATAATATGTAAAATTATAAATTTATAATTATAAAAAAAATCAACTGGTCAAATATAAGAATCAAACTTTCTTCACTCTATCAACAAACCAATTAATTGCATCACATGAGAATAATAGAAAATCCATCTTCAACGGGGAGAAAGGGGGAAGCCAATTCCATGGCGAGTCGTCGGAAAGGCGACGAAGAAGCCGCTGCCGATGATCCCCATCACCACCGGCAATATCTCGAACACCTGCTGCAACTCCTTGGACGGAAGCGGGCAGTAGCACGAGACCAGGTCCCGGTCGAGCAGCGCTACCGCCGCGTACACCATCACCGACATGAACGCGTGGGCGAAGTCAACGAGCCTCAGGCGGTATGCCGCCGCCTCCTCCGGCGGCATCTGGGAGGTGCCGTCGATGACCCACATGCCCTTGGGGGTGGCGAAGCCGTAGCGGACCTTGCCGGCTGCGTCGCGGAAGCTGTCGGTGAAGGAGAGGATGAAGCAGGCGGAGGCGCAGACGAGGACGAGGGCGGCGGTCATGGCGCGGTTGGTGGAGAGGCAGTCGCCGTTGTGGGTGAAGAGCGGGGCAAGGACTTGGAAGGCGAGGACGGTGCCGGTGGGGAGGAGCTTGGCGAGGTTCGCGGTGCTCTGGAAGGTAAGGGAGATGGCCTTCTGGGCGGGGCTCAGCTCGTCGTCCGGCGGGTTCACCGTGGTCTGCCGCTGGAGAAGGGGCTGCTGGGATTCGGCGTCCTTCGTGCTCGCCATGACTCGTGGAAGTCTCTGTTTCTTTGGAGCGAGGGCTAATGAGATGCTGGTTATTTAAAGAGCGATGCTGGTCAAAATGAGACGTTTGACAAATAGTGCAAGAGTATTAATAGTTGACTTTCCAAATTACAAGAATATGCTGATCAAAAAAACAAATTGCAAGAATTACATGATATAATTCTTATTATATTGAATTTTTTTTCCCTCAAATTTCTAATATTACATTTTAATTTCTCAAATGCACAAAATAATAATAATAATAATATGATTATAATAAGTCAACACTTAAAAGATGAGGGCTTTTAGATATATTAAATAGTGGGGAAATTACATCAATGTAGTTTATGCAGTTATTTTATATATTTAATATTTAAATTTTAATATTATTAATTAGCTTTAAAAATTATATATAAAAATTTGAATATCAAATATATAAAATAATTAAATTTTATTAACATACATAAAAAATTTTCTATTTATTAATATTTGAAAAATTTATCTCAAACATTTAAAAAAAAAACTTAACATGAAAATCTAATCAACTAGATGGCGGGGATAGGAAACCAATGGATAAGGATATAAGAAAGCATAGAAAGCGAGATAGGCAACACGATTTTTGCATGCTGAAATTGATGATTTAAATCACGATAAAACAATGTTGTTATGCCGAATAGTAAAACTGGGGTGAGTCAAATAGATAAAAGAAAGTGAAAAAAATTATTAACTCGAAATATGAGTGATCGAGGAGCCTTTAAGTCATAACTTCAGTTATAAATAGAAAATTTACATTATGTACCAACCACCCAATAATTTAGAAAAATAATATTGTTATTTAGACAAAAATTCATTCGAAAATTGTATTTCTCAATAGCTGATAACTCCGAAAAACTTTTGCGTTGTACAACATGAAGCCCGTCTTTCTCTAATATGATAGTATAGAGGTACTGACATTCTCCAGATTCCGACCTAACGTCTAAGGCTAGCTAAACCATCTCTTTAATTAACTTATGAGTACTAATTTGAGGTTCATTTTTATTTCGGCACTTAAGTATGTATTTCCTCTTGTGTCTTTTATTTTCTCTATTTGTTTTGAACTATCTTCATTTATTTTTGATCAAGGAACTCATTTAATCAATGATCTCTCAGATGTGAGATCACCTGTTCATCTTATGTGACATATTTCATTAACAACAATTATTATTAATTTTTTCATTAACAATAATTATCAAAATATTGCATAAAAAACAATTATCAAAATACAATACTAGAATAAAGGAAAATGAGGATAATTTTAAGAATTTTATATAAGAAGCTGAGCTTATCAAAATACATATATATCCTTAGGATATTTCATTTACTTGAGTTTTGATAATTTTAACTTATTTTAAAATTTTGATTAAGAAAATGATAAAGATATAATTCAGGTATTATTAATGAAATATACAAAAGGTATTTAATTAACGAAAAACTTTAAAAAATACCTAATTAAATTAGGTATGATTGATAGATAAATAATAAAATAATTTAATAAAATCTATCAATATATATATATATATATTATAACTCAAATTTGATTCAAATGATTGGAATGAAAATAACACGGGATTTATAGCAAATTTTTAAAATTAAGTGTATATATATACAATTCAAAGTTTTGATATAAAAAAATAAAAAGGGCTGGATTGCAATTTTTAGAATTAAATAGTAGCAACTAGCAAAGAAGGTACCTTTGCCTCCAGTAATAGGACCTGGCCTTCTCTTTGACTGGACTTTGAGAGGGGAAATGATTTGAGTGGAATTTTGAAAAGGTCTTTCTAAATAAAAATAATTAGAATTTTTAAAGTATAAATTACCATCCAGCTCTCTCTAAGTTTAAAATATAAATTTACATAAATCTATAATTTTAATAATTTAACATCTAATATTTAAGTCAAATATAATATATTAATTAAATTCAATTTAAATTTTTTAATATTAAAATTTTATAAAATAATCAAATATTATTATCTCTCTTATTCCTCTTTTTTTAATCTCTCTCTTTAAAAAAAATTAGGTAGAAGGACAAGCTGCCAGCTCACCCCTCCCTCCCTTCCTCTTTCTCACTCTCTCTCTCTTCACATGCAACTGTGCAGCCTCACGTAAGGCCAGCGGGAGGGTGGGTGCGCGTGGCCTTCGATGAAGAGAGAATATTTTTTTTTATTTTTTATTTATAACATCATAATTTTTTACACTCTAATTAAAAATTGTGATTGTATGGATTCGAACTCAGTACTATCTAATTTTACGTATCTACCTCCCTGCTAGTATAGAAGAAACTCTACTAAGGAAAATATAATTTGAGTATTTTATAAAATTTTAATATAGGAATTTAGATGTAATTTACGCATTTTTAAAGGGCCTGAGAAAGATAACAGAAGGAACAGAGAAGTCAACATGCGCGTGAAGTATGAACCGGCAATTGTGCGGCATTTTTGAATTTAGGATAAATTTCGTCTGTGTCCTTGAGATAGATATATAATTACACACAAGTTCTATAACTAAGATTTATGCCTTCTTTTCCCACATTGTCAAGCTCATTAACCTAAATCAAAACTGTATTAATTCAAAGATCTAGATACAATTTACCCATGAGTTTAATTTGACTAACATAAAATATTCACGAAATGTCTGGAGAAGTCATTCATAACTAAAGTAAATTGCAGTATTATTATTTTTTAGAAGTGTTGTTCTAATATCGAAAATTAAAGCACATTGTGCTTAAAAGACAAGTAAAATACTAAGTATAGATGATTCTTTTATGTATAGTATAAAGTGTAAGCAACAAAAACCGAGATTTGTTTAGAAATAAGCCATGAAATGGTAGAAGTCAGAATAAATAGTGTAGAATTTAGGTATGAGTCCAGAGGAGAGTGAATAGACTCTAATTAAAATTTAATTTACTCTAATTATAAATAAAATCACATACACAAAGAACACAAAGATTCAATGAGATTCGATACCTTATGGTATTTACATCCTCGACCCAAAGGTACTGAAAAATACTCCTTTGATTAAAGGTGGAGAAGCTTGTATAATTTAAAATTAATTAACTATAAAATCAACTAAAAACTCTCCTCACTAATTATAAGTGAGGGGATAATCAAATTAAGAAATTCATAAGAGATATACAATAACGCGCCGTTGCCGGGTCCCAAGTCCCGGATGAGAAATGCGGAGGGTTGCGTTAGGTAGTCGACAGCCAGCGTAAAACTTGTCGAATCAATCATGACATGAATCCTTTAGAAAATTGCGTTAAAGCTAGGGCGTTCCCTGGAAGCGACGCGTTATTAGAGGATCGTTAAAAACAAAAAATAATGATAAGTGGGGAGAAATATAAAGTGGCTCGACGAGAGTCTAAGAAAGCAATAGGCAATGCAAAAAATATGGCTTTTGAGGATTTATTAAGAAGCTAGACACTAAAGAAGGAGGAAGACAATTATATAGGATTGCCAAGGCAAGAGATAGAAAAACTAAAGATTTAATTTGAAGTAAAATGATTAAAGATGAAAATCAAAGAGTACTTTTATGGAAGAAGATATCAAAAATAGATGATGAGTTACTTTCAACAGCTTTTCAATGAAGATTGTGATAATTCAATTGATTTTACAGAATTCAGCACCCTAAAAGAAAGTAAAAAATTACTCTTACATCCGACGTATTAGTAAAGCTGAAGTCTGGAAGCTTTAAAGAAGATGAAACATAAAAAAGCAGTAGGACCAGATAACATCCCAATTGATGTTTGGCAGTGCTTAGGAGATGAAGGAGTTATCTGGCTTACTAGATTGTTTAATATGATTTTGAAGACTAAAAGGATGCCAAATGAAGGAGAGAAAGAGTATATTAGTACCTATTTTTTTAAGAACAAAGGCGATGTACAAAATTGTGCCAATTATAGAGAATTAAATTAATGAGTCATACTTTAAAACTTTGGGAGAGGTGATCGAACAAAAGGTTACGCCATAATACTATGGTATCAGAGAATCAGTTTGGTTTTATGCCAGGTAGATCTACTATAGAAGCCATTCATTTATTAGAAGTTTAATGGAGAAATTAAGGAGAGAAAGGAAAACTTACATTTGGTTTTTTATGATTTGGAAAAAGCTTATGATAAAGTCTCAAGAGAAGTACTTTGGAGAGTTTTAGAAAAGAAAGAGATATGCACTGCTTATATTCAAGTTATTAAAGACATGTATGAAGGAGCTGTTACCTCTGTTCGGACACAAGGAGTTTGACTAAGGATTTTCCTATTACAGTTGGATTACACCAAGGCTCGCGCTTAAGTCCGTATCTTTTTTTGCTTGATATGGAAGTTCATGACTGGACATATTCAAGATGAAGTGCCGTGGTGTATGCTCTCGCAGATGATATTGTCCTTATTGAGAAAACTAAAGAGGGAGCTAAAGCGAACTAGAGCTTTGGAGGAATGCTTAGAATCTAAAAGGTTTGCATCTCAGTAGATCAAAAACTGAATATATGGAGTGCACATTTAGTCAAGAAAGAAATAGTTATATTGGAGATGTGACAATTGGTGATCAAATTGTCAAGAAGAGTGAAGCGCTTTAGGAGTACCTTGGATCAATTATACAAAATGATGGCGAAATAGATAATTACGTTTATTAGCAGGGATTCAAGCAGGCTGGGTAAAATGGAGAAATGCTTCTGGAGTGTTTATGCGATAGAAAAATCCCATCCAAAATTAAGGGTAAATTTTATAAAACTTTGTAAGACCAGCGATGATATATGGTGCTGAATGCTGGCCTGCAAAGAAGAAACATACAAATAAAATAAATGTTGCAGAATGAGGATGTTAAGGTGGATGTGTGGATATACACGAAAGGATAGAATGAAAATGAGTATATCCGAAAGAAAGTTGGTGTTGCACCAATGAGGATAAACTTAGAGAAAGTCGCTCGATGGTTTGGACATCTAAAATCGCAGGCCAATTTGAAGCTCCAGTTAGAAAAATTGAGTTACTTGATTTTGCCCATGTACAAAGAGGAAGAGGGAGACCAAAGAAGACAATGGCAAAGAACTATAAGGAGTGATCTTAGTTACTTAAACTTAGATA
>KZ451950.1:6291955-6321919 GCA_002786265.1 Apostasia shenzhenica
CGATGGTTTGGACATCTAAATCGCAGGCCAATTGAAGCTCCAGTTAGAAAAATTGAGTTACTGGATTTTGCCCATGTACAAAGAGGAAGAGGGAGACCAAAGAAGACATGGCAAGAAACTATAAGGAGTGATCTTAGTTACTTAAACTTAGATAAGAATTTGGTAACTGATAGAGCGCAATGGAAACAAAGGATTCATGTAGCCGACCCCACCTAGTGGGATTAAGGCTTGGTTGTTGTTGTTGTTATAAGAGATATACAATAAAAATAAATTAACTAACATCTTTCTTTTCTATAACTACACCTTGGAGAATTTTAAAAGAGTTGATCAACTATAAGAATCTTGATTGTTTGATCTCTTCTTAATCACCTACTAATCATCCCTTAATCAACTATTAATTTTTCATATCAAGGAGGATTAGTTCTTAATTGATGATGGAGTTTACGTATAAACTTAGAAGATCTTCAACATATCTAATAATCTCTCAACTATTTATATAAAGAAGTCTTCAACAGCTAGTAAAAACTAACCAAAAACTACTTTTTGACCAAGTGATTGATCAAATAATTAGTTGCTGGAAACTCAACAATCACATTTCAAATAACTTAAATCGATTAAAGAATTGATCAATCAAACTACATGTCTTTGATCGATCAAAAAAATTAATTAGCAAATTACTTGATCTATCAACTGACCTATCGAACAGATTTCTAGATTTATTTCACTAAACAAGTTAATAATTTATTAATAATTTAACGTATAACATGTAGGTGATATATTTTTTAGATAATTAAATGAAAGATAAAATGAGAGTTTTCGAATCAGCATATCGTCAGAAAAACTGGACTTATCGCCATCTTTCAAAAAAACAAAGGGACTTATCTATAAATGGCAGCAGTGGATAATTAAATATTTAAATTAATAAACATCCTCAACAACATCCGCGTAGGACGGGCCGGAACTCGGAAGGTTCATAGTTCATTTTTTTATTTTCTAACTTTAGAAAACAATTTTAAGAAAGATTTCTATCAAAAAAAATCTAAGAATTTTTTAAAAAAAATTTGATACTTATAATACAAAAAATAAAATAATTTAATTATATTAAAATTATATTCAATGTAAAAAATGACTTGTTTTATTTAGAATATTTAATATATGAAATAAAATAATTATTTTTTTATTAAAATTTGTGTAAAATATTATATAAAATAAAATTTTATTTATTATTTCTAAAAATTAAATATAATTTTGATCATGCTATCAGATTTTTTATATTTTTTTTAATCATTTACTAAATGAGATCGAAAAATAGAACTATAGAAGACATGTAATTTATAATATACGTATGTATCTTCGCAAGTGTTGACGTAGGATGTGGGGATCCCAGGAAACACCAAAGAGAGAGAGAGTTCCGGGAGACGGTGGCGCGCAAAGGAGGTGAGCCTGTTAACGGAGGCTCGGGGAGAAGATTAGTCCAAAACAACCAGAAAAGCACAAGAAGATTTAAGGTGGTTCAGGGAGGGAATCCTCTACGTCCACCGGACGGTCAGCAAAGAGATTTCACTAATAAGAAAAGAATAGCCCTGAAGGATGTACCATGTCTTTGAGAAGAGGAGATGAAGAGGAAGCAGAAGGAGACGAAGAAGAAAGGAGCCCTCAGTTGGGGTCCTGATACAATGAAAATTATTCTAGAGAGAGAGAGCTCTCTGTTTTTGTGTGTATTCGTGTCTCTGCTTTTGGAGAACTGTTCAGCGATATTTGTAGGCAGGGATGGTGCAGCTTCACCCACGTTCCCTGGTTTTCCGGGGGAAAGGTGATGGGCGATCTCTGAGCGCCGCTTATCTGTCACTGGAGAGACTTGCCGCTCGAGGAAAATGACATTTTTTAATGCCGGTACTTCTTCTGAGAAAGAACGTATGTACGGAGATCGGCGGGGTTAGGTGAAATTGATTGTGATAGGCGTTACCTCGTACCCTCGTGCCCGATATTACGAGGGCTAATCCTGGATCGTCGTGAACGATGGTTGGCTGAACCCTCGTGCCCGATGTTTGACCTGGGTCAAGAGTCCTGCAAAACCTGAAGCTGAGTTAGCCAATTAATTAAATAAGTACAGGCCTGTCAGGCGTCACGTGTTCGGCCAGGATGCAGCGCAGGAACCACGTGTTAACAGCAAGTCACCTCACTCTATCGCGCTACAAATGTCTAAATTACAAATAAGTAACAAGTGATTTTATTTAGTAAAAAAACAAAAAAAGTGATTTTAGTATGATGATCATTTAATATACTATAATTTAAATTTAGGTACATTATTAGCAAATTTCTATAATTATATATCATATTATAAATAAGTTTGGAAAATAAAGAACTTTCATTAAGATTACATAAAATTCCATCAGGTAAGATTAATTCGTGAAATTTAATTCATGAAATTTATCTAAAATTGTTGACAAATAATTGCCAGTCTATTTGTCAAAATTAAATTTAATAAAATTAAAACTAAACATCAATAAAGATATATTTTTATTAAAAATTATTAATAATATAAAATAATATTAATTATTATATTAAGATGTGTTAAGAATATGATATTACTTATTATTTTGATATGTGTGTGAGATAAAATAAATTTATTTTTTATTTTAAAGCATATATATAATATTAAATATAATTAATTTTTAATATTAAATTTTATCTGTAGTATAATATATCTAACTAATTAGATAAATACTTGGTTGTTATTGTATGTGTGATGTGATGTACCTGATTAACCTAAGTAAGCAAATATCCCCCATATGCTGGCATCAATTATGATATACGTAGTTTTGTTATTTTATTTCATTCTATTGTGAGCAAGAAAGTCAATGATCATCCACAATAGCAATAATAATAAACCAAGTCGTTATCCCACTAAATGAGATTAATTGCATAAATCTTATATTTTTATTGTACTTTATCAAATAATAAATCTTTATTTAGCTCTAAATATGTAATATCATTTTTTATAGTTACTTGCTATATTTTTTTTTGGCGTTCATCTTCTTCTTTTTATATGGGTAAAATCTAATAATTCAACTTTTTTTTACTGTAGCATATATCAATTTATGATTTATATATCCAAATAATCTAGGCCCACTATTTCTGAGTTTATTTTCAATTGAGGTCATTCTAATCTTTTTATGGATATACTCATTTATCATCTTATCTTTTTCCTTATACTTACTCATTCATCCAGTTTAGCAGCTACAATTTTGTAATACTTATTTTATTTATGTGTTTCTACTTTTGTGATATCCTAGCCGTCACTAATCTGATAACACGAATATTCAAGGTCAGGCTAATAGCAGTCAAATGTCTGGTTAACTAAATTTTTTTATTCATCACAAAAATAATATTCTTTATAAATAAATATAAAAAAAGTATGGTCCATTAATTGCCTTTCTTTCTATCCCTTGAGCCTGTGATTGTATGTTATCTACAAATCTGTAGTTTTTGTGTCATAAAAATAGTATTAGTTCAATCATAAGACTTAGTAGATGAATTTAACTTAACAAACTAAATAAAATAAATTATATATACCAATTAGACTTATATTTTTGTAATTTTATTTTAATTTACAAGTCATATATCTCAATCATATTCTCAAGAGCTCCTCTATTTTCTGATGTAGAATAAGTCTTGGACTCTTTTTCCAGACTTAAAAGTCTTTGTCAGGTGTCATACCTTGTTTTAATAATTTCTTTCTTTTACGATATCACCCAGCAATCACTTCCCACACTTATCGGTATTGATCATCGCACATCCAACTCGAACAACGCTATTTTTATAGATTAGTTCTCAATTCTTTTTTTAATATTATTTCTTATTATTATTTTAGTAATTACATATATAATAAATATTATATATATATATATAACAATAAGATCATAAGCATCAAGTTTAATATTATCACATAAATAAGCGAATAATAAGCATCATAAAGAATTAGTTATATAACTCAAATTAATTTATATGCAAGTTAAATCACATACCTTAATAATCATCAGACATTTTGATTTGCATACACCACGAATAATTATCGAACTCAAAATAATATTTTTTTCTTAATTTAATATCCAAATATTGAATTAATCTTTCCCTCTTGAATTACATTTAGCATTATATAATATCTTTAGCTTTATAATTATTTTATAAACTTTATATTTAAGTTTGAACAAATTTTCTTATCATATAATACATTAGATATATTTTTTCCATTTTATTCTTTTTACTTAAATCTCGTTAATAATATCATCATTTATTTCACTATTATTTCATATAATTGATCCAAAATATCTAAATTACTCACTTTTTTTTGCTAATTTGATCATTGATTATTATTTTTTTACTACAAGTGCTTGTATTTTAACTAAATTTATACTTCATATATTCGTCTTTGATCTGCTAAGATGAAAACCTTTAGATTCTAATATATTTCTACATAACTTGAATTTCACCATAATTTCTCTAGTCTTATTAATGAGGAAAATATCATGTATAAAAAGCATATACTCAACACTTTTTCTTAAATGCGTCCGGTTAAAATTTCCACAACTAATACAAAGAGATGTGGTTTTAAATCTAAAATTTGATCCAATCCAACTGAAATAAAAAAATTCTTAGCCAGATTCTCTTATTTTCAAATACATATAACTACTCTTTATATATATTTTAAATAACTTAAATATAAATAGTATAAGTTTTTTCTAAATCAATAAAAATCGAATATAGTCTTTTTTTCTCTCTAAACATCTCCGTTAAATCTTCATGTCATATTTATTCGATAAATTTTATGCTAGCTATTAACTACCTAATGCAACATTCAGCATTTCTCATCCGAAATTTGGAACCCGGCAATGACGCGTTAAGTCAACGATTATTCACTCAACTTTTTTCTTAGTTGTGTGGTCTTAATTAAAAAAATTCAAAGCTTTATTTGCCGTGCATTAGCATACTGGCAAATGTTTTTTTTTTTTTTGTTATATTGCTAATGGAGCATATAATCCACTAGGCCCATTATGCTAGCTGTGTTTCTCTCAGCTACTACAGCCCAATTAAAAGCCCGGCCCAGTATTTAAGCAAAGACTTTTGAGGTTGCTTATTAATTTGTGGGTTATTTTAATTAGAGTAGAAAGGTAGCAATAGATGCATGTGATAACTTTACACTGAGATTTATAAATTATTTAAGATATAAACAAATAAAGTTACTTTTTTATTTTAAAATTTTTATAGGATGTCAAATATTACGCAGTTATCGAAAGACTATTGGGATCAACCAGTGGTGCTAAGGTGCTATGTGTAATAAGAGATTTAGTAGCACCCTTCCTATCAGCAATTATTTTTAAGAGAGTTAGTAATAACTTTGCACTGAGATTTATTAAATATTTAAGATATAGATAAGTAAAGTTAATTTTTTTTAAAAAAAATTTAAGTAAGATGTCAAGTAACTCGGTTAAAATTAACATGAGAAATTTCACATTTAACAACGCCTAATCACTTTAATAAATTTAACTGAAGCTTTGTGAAATACATTATGTAATTGTAATTGATCATACAATGGATAACGTATCGTGTGGCATAGTACCATTCAAGGCATTATCATCTACAGACAAGAGTTTACTTCATAACTAGTGTACTAAGATTATGTGGCACGATCTTTGTTCGATCTAACATGCTATCAACAAATAAGAGGGAATATTATTCTGCTTTTATTTGAATAGAGAACCCGTAAAAATATATAGGACCCATTATAACAAAGTTTTTTTTATCCAATTGTAATCAAATCTCTCACGATCTTTTCCAAAAATTCTTCCTTTATGGTGAAAATTCTTCTTGTGGCTCCATTCTCTAGTGTGAGTTAGAGCATGGAAAGGTTTTGATTCTTAAAATTTCATATACAAATCTAAATATGCATCTTTCTATTAATAAAGATTATAATAATATTAAATGCAATGATACTTAAGACATTAGACCTATCATCACTGCTTACATTAATTGGTGAATAATTTCAAAAAGAGAAATTTACATAGAGAATATATTAATTATAAAAAATTATGTATTTTATTATTATATCTTACTAAAATCTTACAAAATTATATGTTTCATAATATTTTTTAGAAAAAAAATATTAATTAA
This sequence comes from Apostasia shenzhenica, assembly GCA_002786265.1. NCBI lineage: Eukaryota > Viridiplantae > Streptophyta > Magnoliopsida > Asparagales > Orchidaceae > Apostasia > Apostasia shenzhenica. The sequence continues at coordinate 6,298,127 of KZ451950.1, forward strand.
ATTACTGAGATATTTTCATGAATCTTATTATATTGTGTATAATTCACAAGTCCATAATATAGTATTTTTTCTCACTAAATCAAATTTAAAGTGAATTTTATATATAGCTAATATACAAAATAAATTATATTTGGAGTATAGTGTTAAACCTTAAGATTTAGAAATTAGGATTTAGTTTTTAGTATTAAAATAATTTAGAGCATAGAAATTAATATTTTGGATTATAATTTATGGTTTTAGGGCTCACGATGTGGAGTATAATGTAATTTTATTAAAATATAATGTAAAATTTGTAATTTTGTAATATTTTATATGGTATATGTAATTTTTTATTTTTGATGATAAAAAATATTTAAAGTGTTCTTTATATAAATGTCTTTTTGAAAAAATATTATGGTTGAATTTCATACTGCCATCAATCATGAAAAATCAAGATCAAATTGAGCCAAACTTGCAGCTTTATTATAATGTTGTAAGTGGTTCAATTCTATGACTTTAAGCGAGCAGAGTTACTATTTGTGCATCATAAATTAAAAAGGGACATTTACATACATATCTCTTAAATCATCTTGAATTACATATTAAATTCCCTAATTTTTAATTTTACAACTTAACCCCCTAAATCATCCAAAAATAAAAACTAGTAGAATACATATATTTGTAAATATATGTATAATATTTGTATGTATATATATATATATATATTATTGGTAATAAACATCCAAATAATTATAAATCAGCAAAAAATATACTTTGAAAATCTTGAGAAAGACCTAAATATGTTATTTTTGGATGATTTAGGGGGTTAAGTTGTAAAATTTAAAAATAAGAGGTTTAATATGTAATTCAAGATGATTTAAGGGATATGTATGTAATTCTCTCAATTAAAAATTCCACAAATAGAAAAGATAATAGACCATGCATGAATTGAACTTCATCTCCATGCGAAGCGTGACCCTCGTTTGGTTCGAATTTTTTTTTAACAAGAGAAATAAAATATTTTATTTTTAAAATTTTATAAATTTTTTTTAATATTAGAAAATATGTAAAATGTGAAATACTTTTATTTTTAATATTCGTATTTGTGTTAGATTTAAAATAAAGTTGATTTTTATAGTTGAAATTTGTATTGGGTAAAAAAAATATCTTGAAACAAACGAGGCTGTTAGATCATTAAATTTTTCTAAAATTCAGCTTTGACTTATATGCATTTAAAGAAAAAGTCAAATATATTGAGCAGTATCGCCTACAAGAATGGTACAAAATTTCGAGGGGATGGAATACCCAAATCCTAGTTGGCATTCTCAAAATAAGCTATATAATTAATCGTCGTATTAGCGAACCTGTATATATGTGTGCTGTGGTTTCAAAGGAAAGCAAAACTTTTATAAAGTTAAAGCACAAACATCATGTGGATCACAATGAGTACCTTAAATATATTTACTTTAATGGTAAAGGAGTCACCTTCAAGTTAAAGTCTGTCATCTATGTACTTATTTGTGACGCCCGTGGCCGAAGAGGGCGGGGAGTGATCGTCGGGTGATGTCCTAAGAGAAAGGAATTGCTGAGGCAAAGTGCGGCTCCTGGTCCCACATCAGAAAGGGAGGGAGATCCTGAGCTGTATAAGTAGATAACGTGATCTCAAATAGTAGAGGCGCCTTTTGGGGCAAAACCGTGAGGCTAGTGATGGTTAAGCGTGCTTGGGCTGGAGTAGTACTGGGATGGGTGACCTCCTGAGAAGTACTCAAGTACGCAGTTTTCCTAAAGCCAAAGCGGACAATACCTCTACAATGAGATCACGGGATGTTACATTATTTGTTGTGAAATAATGCGCAACGGAAAATTCGGATCGCCGGACGTGTAGTTAGTCAAATAAATCGTGCCAGATAAGTATGAGAAATAATGATAATAAAAGAACGAAGCAACCACAAGAACACCAGATTTACGTGGTTCGAAGGTATTCCTCCTACATCCACGGAGAGAACAGAGAAAGACTTTATTATGTAGAAAATCAGATAGAAAGAGAACCTTACACCAATCACTTGGTTCTCGATCTCAGACGGGATACAAAAATTGGATATTTTTTTCTTTCAGATTAGACAATCCAATTGCTCCTTGAGCCTCAGATAATTGCCTCCAGATTCCTACGAAATCACCTTCGTAGCCGACGAAGAAGATCCAATGGAAGTCACTGCAGAAATCCTGATAATCACACTTCTTCTCTGTTTCTCTCTCTCCAATTTTTTCAGCTTATCTGATCATCATGTATTTATAATGATAGCTTATAATAAATTCTGTATCTGATTTCCATAAAAATCTCAACAGCTTAACAAATAATCCTTATAATTAGAATTATTTAATTATTATTCAAATCACATTTTAACACTTACTGACATATCAGCTTTAATGCCTCTCATGCTTTAGCTCTCTTTGGCATGATCATTGCCTGAATATGTATCAAGTCATGTGCTACTTAGAGGGCACTGACTGTCATGGTTCTTATTAATTACTCTAATAGTGGCTACTTTATTGATTTTGAATTGATTGTTGTGGGATTCTTTCTTACGAGAGTAAAGAGAAAGTTCAATGAGGAGTTAAAATAAATTGTCAAAGAATGATATTTTAGACAACTTTTCAAACCAAGATTTGAACTTGGATGGAGGTCCATAGGGTTTGAATCTTTGCATGAGAAGGAAATTTCAATGAAGAAAAACTTCAATTGTCAAAAAAAATATATTTTAAAATCTTACGTTGGGCTATCCTTGAGATGAGACCTTGGGATAGAATCTCTCAAGACATGCTTCTAGAAGATATGAAGAAATTAGAGATGTATGGTTGTGCAAGAGTTGTCACATCAACATCTCTGTCAAAATACATGCGTAGAAGTGGCCAAGTTAGGAAGTGAAACATTGAGGGTATCCGCAATATTTTGAGAGGGAGTTAGTTACTTTGATTCACTTGCTATAAAAAGGCTACTTGAAAAGGTTGGTGTTAAGATAGAAGATAGAGGTCAAAGTGAGAGCATTCCAAGTGAATCATCACTACAAGCAGAAGTATGGTGGTGAAATCCAGCACTGGATATCATTGGAAGATAACTGGCCCTTGTAGCCTGGTATTGTTAATAATCAATTAAATTTGTGATTCAAAAGAGTTTTCTAAAAATCAAGTAAAAAATAATTGTAACATCTCATGATTCAAATATAGAGGCATTGTCTGCTTTGGCTTTAGAGAACTATAAGATTTAAGTACTTTTTAGAAGGTCCTCATCCCAGGTTACTCTAGTCCAAGCATATTTAACTATAGAATTTTTCACATTAATGTCATGATTTTGCTCCAAAAGACGCATCTACCATTTGAGATTACGTTATCTATTTATATAGCTTATGATCTCTTAGCCTTTTTTTGATGTAGGATAATTCATTTTTTGTACCTCCTTCACTAATTTCTATTAGCCTAGAAGCTTGCTAGGAGTCGTACTTTGTCTCAGTGATGTCTTTCTCTTAGGACATTACTTAGCGATCACTCCCCTTCTTTAGTTATGGGCATCATAGGCCCACCGGCTTCAGATTGATTCATTCTCGAAATACATTATATTATGAAAGGTCGACTCTAATATCATACTATAATATTCTGTAGTCTAAATATAGAGATATTATCCACTTTGACTTTAGAAAACTGCGTGACTTGAGTACTTCTCAAGAGGTAACCTATCCTAATACTAGTCTAGCACAAGAACGTTTATCTATGAAGTTTACCATTATTAGCCTTATGGTTTTACCTTAAAAGTTTTTTTTATTATTTGAAATTATGTTATCTACTTATACAGCTCAAAATCTCCCTCTATTTTTGATGTGGAATGACTCATTCGTGTATTCTCCTCACCATTTTTCATCGGCCTAGAAGCCTGCCAGGAGCTGTACTTTGCTTCAGTAATTTTTTTCTCTTAGAATATTACCCCGTGATTACTCTCTGCCCTCTTTGGTTACTGGCATCATAGGAAAAATGTTAGATTCGCTGGACTTGAGTTAATTAGCATGTGCTTAGCATGGTTTTGATCGTGGCCAACTTATGATGGCTATTTTAGACTTTGATTACAAATTAAGCCATCATAAACTTTTCGGATGAATTAATGTGAACTTTACTTGATAAAAAATTAACTTTTCTTCAAATCTTAGATTGTAAATAGAGCTTAATGGAGGCACGAAGAAATCATCCCACCAAGTAAATTGAGAGAGTAGATTTTTCTGTTCTCCTCTCCCATCGACATAGACTCAGAAAATTCTGATTGAACTATGTAAATTTGGTTTCTCATTGCTATTACTTTATTGTTATTATTTTCATTGATCTTATTTTTGCTACACTCCTATTAGATTAACTCCTAGCTTGTATACATATACATTCATACATATATACATACATACATACATATCTATATTTATATATATATATATATATATACAAATTTATCAAGAATATGTATTTAAATGGAATGTCTATAAATAAGGGTGTGAAAATTATGGTTTAAACCGAAAAATCAAACCGAACCGTTTAAATTTAGTGGTTTAATTTAGTTTAGAATCTAACGGTTTGGTAATAATTTTATATTTTGAGTATTTTAGTTAATTGATTTGGGTTCAGTTTTATATGTTTGGAAACCAAACAGACCGAATTGACCAATTATTAAATAACCCATATATAAATATGATTTTAGGGTTGCGTCGGTTCAGTTGTATTATAGTAGTTTTACAGTATTGACTTTAAATTTATTAAAGTGATAGTGTATATATATATTTATGAGTTTTCATAGTGTATTTTTTCAGATGTGGTAATTAGAATGAATTCTTACAATGAAGACTGTCTACAAACTTGAAAAAATATTCATCATTTTTCATAAACAGATGAAATTTTTATTATGCAGTTTTGAATATACTATGATATTGATGCAATGATATGTACAATTACTTCTGAATTCTTCCTACTTTTTTTGTTAATTTATTTTGGTGATGCGATTGAATTATTAAGTTAAATTACTCTTATATTAAAATTATTATCTAGATATTAATATAATAATATTTAATATCATTATAAGAAGATTAAGAAAATTTTTGAGATAAAAAAATAATAATTTTAACCGAATCAAATCAAATCAAATCGATATTTATTTGATTGGTCTGATTTCATTAAATTTAAAATCGAACTCAATCTTTTTTTTATTTGATCATCAAATCAATCGATTAAATCGAATGCACAGGCCCACCTATGAATAACTCATAAATTCACTCAAGACTCTTGAACTAAAAAGATGTAACCGCCAACAATGTACGGCCAAATTTAAGCTGATAGGAGAAGTTATCCGATATTCAATTATAGATAATAATGTTATTATCATTATGGAGAAGTTACACTCTTGCCGGCCATTTACTTCGCATGCATCATCATTATCTCTATATAATATATATATATATATATATATAATATAGAATTTTATAATATATATATATATATATATATACTATATATATATATAATGGAACATTATTTATCCATTCTGTTGCTTTCTTCAGTGAAGACAAGAGCAGAAAAGCATCACTCATTAGCCAAAGAAATAGATTCCCGCCGACAATTACATATATATATATATATATAATTTAGTTTTAATATTTATAATATATACATGTTTATTATTATTTATACGTTCATTTTCCCACTAAACATGAAGATTTTGCTTCTTTTTTGCTTTCAATGCATGCATGAGATGATAACTTATAAAATGATTAAGAGAGCATTTGGTTTAGGGGGCGTTTGATTCGTTGTTATCTTGGTGTTATGTTATGTAATCTAAATATCGTGATATCACGATATTTAGATATCATCTTTTAACTAATAATTTTATACTCTAATAAAAAATTATTTATAAATGTCAGTAAACCAAACAATTACTTTCTTTAGATAACATAACATAACATCAAGATAACATTTAACCAAACACTCAATTAATGTTATCTTAATGTTATGTTATGTTATTTACAAAAAATAATTGTTTAATTTAATGACATTTACAAAAAAAAATCTATTAAATTATAAAATTATTAGTCAAAAAATAACATCCAGATGTCATAACATAACACCAAAATAACATCGAACCAAACGCCCCCTAAATAATTTCATTTAGATGAGGTAAGACGTAAAATAAGATATTTTTAAATATTTAATAAATATATACCTAGATAATTACCTATTTTGTCATTGTGAATTATAATTTTATATATTATTTGATAAAATATTATATTGTACACACTTTTTTATATTATGAATATTTTAAATTAATAAAAATATTATAGGGAAACATTATGATTGTGGTATTAGTAAGTTAATTTTTTATTTTATAGTGTGTATAATATAATTATCAAATATAAATAAATATATATATAATATAAAATGATAAATTTATATATAAAATAATAATAGAAACTTCATCAAAAAGGGGTTTTTCCCCCATTTTTTTTCCCAGTTTGCCAATGTTTTTTTTCATTATTGATATACTCAATTATTAATATATATATATATAATATATATAATATATATTCATTTCAAGCTCCCACTTAAATTATATTTTAAATTGGCATAATGGTGTAAAAAATTAAAAGATAATTACTTAATTAATACAAAAAATCTAATACCTCACATCTAATTAAATTAAATATCGCTATTTATGCAGAATTTCAAAGTACTAAATTTATTTTTGGTAATTTAGCGTGTACCTCTAAATTGATCTTTCTATTATCAAATTATATTCCTAAAGATGAATATTTATTTGCATCTGCTACTCCCAATAAAGTAAATTAATATTCACATCTCTATTTCCAAAAAAAAAAAGAATTTTTTTTGATAAAAAAAATAAATACTTACATTTATTAATTATCACTCTGAAAGCTGTTTTATTAGGTTCAGAAAAGAAGTACTTTTTTATATAAAAAAAATATTAACATAAAGATATTAAAGATATTTTACGATAATTAGCAACGACAAATTTATTACTTTATATATTATATATTTATATTTAGTTGATAAATTATATTATTAATATTTATATTATATATCATAAAATATTAGAAATATTATATTATATACACCATAATTATGCCATATATATGAAAATTATTTTATAGTAATGGTATAAAAAATAATTTGTTTAATGTAAATATATATGTAAAAGAAAATTTACAGTGATATATAAGTAATTAAATTTTTTATATATGAATGGAAGTTAGCCAAAGTGTTATTTAGTAATCTTAAAATTTGTTTTTATTAGCTATGTGAATCAAGATATTAACATTTCATGTTGTTTGTCATTTTTTAAAATTTTTTATGTTATATTTAAAATGTGAGTAAATTGTATCCGAGGCTCTAAGACGAAAGAACATTACAAATTAATTTTAATTTTTTTTAAGCCAATTGCAAAAAATTAATAATTTTAGTCCTAATTAAAATATAAATATTAATTTTTTATTACTATATTATAAGATTATCCACCTTTATTAACTTTATAATTTTTTTAGAATATAATTTTAAAATATTAATATTTATAATTTAAATTATAAAATTTTAATATAGAGAAAGCAACATGTGAATATTAAATTTTAATTTTTTATCAAATTTATTAGGAAGAGTGAAAATAAAGTAGTGTAATAATTTTTTAAAATAAGTAAATAATTTAAATTAATTAAAAAATAATCTAATTTTATATTTTTATTAAAAAAATTTGTGAAAATAATGAGATTTTAAAAAGAGATCAAAATTGTATCAATTTTATAATTTTAAGACCGAAATTAAAATTTTAAAAAATTTAGAACTAATTTGTAATGTTCATCTGACATTAATAGCCCAGATATAATTTACTCTAAAATTAAAAATAAAAGCCAACATTTTAAATTTGAAAACCTTTCTTATGATGTTAATCAATGTAAAACGCAAACTCCAAATTTGCCGTCGATTATTATAAGAGTAAGTAATCAAAAGAGCATCGATCACATAGATATAATTTAATTTTGTATCAGCATGAAAATGTCATCAAATTTGGAGCCGTCTGATATATAAATAAATAAACTATATTATAGTTTGCTTTCTTCAAGATGATTAAAATATTTAAATAAAAATATTTAAATTATTGATAGATAAATTACGAAGCAGCATTAAGAATTGTGTTATTTACAAATAGCATTTCCAATTCTCAGTATATTACATCTTGTACAATTAGAATGCACGATATCACATTATAGTTTTAAATATTTCTTATTTATTAAAATATTATTTCAAAAATATTATTATTTTTATTTCTTAATTGGATTTTTAACATTTTCTAAAAATAAATCTTAAAATTTTAGAAAGATGATTAAAAAGTAATTAATCATTAGATCAAAAATTTAAAAGACATGTATTTGATTCAATACTATCTTGATGTTATAATGTATAATTTAAATATTATAATATCTAAATATTATTTTTTAAGTAAATTTATTTAAAAATTTATCTAAATATATCTTCAAATCAAATAATTATTTTCTCTAGATAATTAATATTACATAGAAATAAGATAATATTTAATTAAATACTCCTGAATACAGTACTGAAAATACTATTAAATGGTTGTAACTATAATATAATTATTATTTTTATATTATTTATACCCATACTTAACTTTTGTACTACTTATGTGATATGAATAGGTATACATTATTCAAAGAGATAAAATGAATGTAAATTTTTCAAAATGATGTTATGTATGCAAATACAAGAACTTGGATGTTCAATATGTAAATAAAAATATTTTTTGAAGCGCCCGCTCTGTTTGGTTGGAGGATAAAAATGATAGTTTGGAAAAAATTTATAGCTTTTTTCAAAAAATATATGACGGAAAATAAAATAAGTTAGTTTATATTAAAAATTTTATTGGATGTGAAATAAAATAATTATTTAATGTTGGAGTTTGTGTTAGATGAAAAATAAAATAATTTTCAAATTTTTTAAAAAAAAATTAAAGTTTTTGGTTATAGCTATTTCAGTTATGGTTATTTTTTCTTCTAACCAAACAGAGCGGGTTGGGAGACTTTGCATGTTTTAAAGTTTTGCGTTTAGTCCACAAGGTTTGATCATTTCTTACCTTTTAGGCCCTCACATTAAATCTTGTTTTATTAACATATAGGTTCTAATTAATTTAGGGTGCCATAGGTGCATGGAACTGTTAAAATTACTTCAAACTAAGGGAGCGTTTGGTTCAGTGTTATCTCAATGTCAGTATTATTTAGACGTCATGTTATCTAAATGTCTTTGTTATTCATCAATGGACATTTGTTTGATTCAATGTTATGATATTAGAAAATAGGGTAAATAGCATCTGGGTCCCTCTAGTTTGGTCGTATGTGCAATCAGGTTTCCCCTCCAAAATATTTAAATGTAGCAACTGGTCTTCTAGTTTGATGAAATGAGCAGATAGGTCCTTGGACCGTAACAGACGTTAGAAATTTTACTCTTCTCTTCCTCTCTCTCCTCCCCGCATCTCTCTCTCATCCCGGAGTGCAGCGAGCTGCCGCCTCCCCACCACCGTGCTGCCACCACCCCGCCACCCCACCTCGCCCTCCCAGCCCATCTTCCCCCTCCTCCACCACACCGCCTCCATTCCCTCCCCACCACCCCCCGCCGCGCCTCCCCGGTCCCCCCCACCAACCCACTGGGGGCCGCCAGCACCACCGGCGGCGCCGTCTTGAGCCGAGGGCTCTCCAGCTGCCCTTTCCCAGCCGATCCCGGTCGTCCTAGGCGTCGGAGCTCGGGTTTCTTCGTAGTTCCAGCAGCCGCCTCGCCGGCACTGCGCTCCTCCTCCACAAAACGTCCGGGAGATCCGCGGGGACCGCGCTTTCCTCCTACGGCCACCTGCACCGCCGGTCGTCGCCGGCCCGGCCTCCCCAATCCCGGTCCCACCGCGCTAGCACACGCTCGAGATCAGATGTGGGGAGGAGAGAGAGGAGGGAGGAGAAAGAGAAGAAGAACTTCACGGGGGGGGTGGTGGGGAGGGAATGGAGGCGGTGGTGGTGGAGGAGGGGGAAGATGGGGCTGGGGAGGGCGAGGTGGGTGGGGTGGGGTGGTGGCGGCGGCGGTGGTGGGGGAGGCGGCAGCTCGCTGCACTCGGGATGAGAGAGAGATGCGGGGAGGAGAGAGAGGGAGGAGAGAGAAAGTGATTTCTAACGTCTGTTACGGTCCAAGGACCTATCTGCTCATTTCATCAAACTAGAAGACCAGTTTGCTACATTTAAATATTTGAGGGACCTATTTGCACATACGACCAAACTAGAGGGACCCAAATGCTATTTACCCTAGAAAATATCAATGCTATCCAAATTATTTTTATTTAGTTGAAAGTTATTGACATTATAATGACAAATTGACGGTGTTATCTTGAGATGTTGCCTGATTTGGGGTGATATTTAGATGTCATCATGTAATGACATTTTTGTAATTAATTATAATGTTATTTAAAGATGTCATTAAACCAAACAATTACTTTCTAAAGATAACATAACATAACATTAAGATAACACTGAACCAAATGCCCCCTCAGTGTTATCTTGATGTTATATTATCTAGAGAAAACAATTCTTTGGCTTAATTATATCTACAAAAATCTTCTATTAAATTATAAAATTGTTAGTCAAAAGAAAATATCTAGATGTCATGACATCTAAATTACATAACATAACACCAAAATAACATCAAACCAAACGCCCCTAAGAATTTTTTGGACCAAATTACTCGCCACTGTTGCTTTCTTATATTAACCAATGATAATGTTGCCTGACGTTTACAATCGATAAGCTATGTGAAGTTCACGAAAGAGATACGATGGGTTGTGATAGTGTAGTGAGAAAGAGAGATTGAGAGAGATGGAGAGAGAGGGCGAAGGAAAGTAGATCACTGACCCTCTTGCGGGAGATAGATAAATATAAAAGTAGTGAATGGGTGATAGATTAAAAAATATGCGATAATTTGTCGACAGTCTAACATGAGAGAAAAGGTAGAGAAGGCAACAATCTACAAATTTTAAATACAATATTAAATTGACGACAAAAATATTCTAATATCCAGCAAAACTCCAATATGAAGAATCTTACAAATTTAAAAGAACAATGCTTTATATATAGCTCTCATCACATTTTTTTTAAAATTCTATGACCTTTTGGTATCGATTTTACCTATTAATTAAGGAGAAAATGGGGTATTATTTCTTCAACTAGAATGGTTAAAGTTAATAACAAGTCCTAATGAGAGGAATGATCTTCCTTTAGGCACGACAATGCATGTAAACTTACCTAAATTTTAATTTTCACAAAAACTATGGGGCATAAAATTTGATTAAAGCAAAGTAATCCACGTTTTAAAAAAATTACATAAATACAATAAAAATATATATTAATGTTAAAAACAGATGCTTAGTATGTATTATGTAACTATTAAGTAAATAATATAACTATGTATAAAAAAATATTAGTGAAAAATTTCTATAGTTTAACTATAATTATATTTTAATTCATATCTATTAAAATTTTTATTTAAGCCCTTAATTTTTTTAACTTTTCATTTATATTCTTAAAATTTAAAATCAAAACCTAAAAAGAAAGCAAAGTAACTACCGATAGGCCTTTAGCGATTCAATTAAGGACCTAAATGAAAAAATTTTAAAAATAAATCAAAGTGTAAATAATTGACACCTATAAGTAATATGTCATTATATATATATATATATAATAAAAATAAAAATATGATAACTTTACGGAATAAATAATCTTGTCTTTTCTATTTATTATTCATAGTTCAAATTTAATGGAGTACTTCTTATTTTGTCATGTAACAATATTTCGTGAGTAAAACGAAATTCAGAAATTAATTATTTTGTTGCCAAGCTCACTATTTTAATTATAAGATAAATATTTTTATAAAAAATATAAGATAAATAACTGATGCAATAATTGATACAACAGTAAGTACTCTACCTTAAAAAAAAAGAATAATTACCTTACATGTTACACCATTTAATTTTATTTATGTCTTACCCATCCATCCTTAATTAATTACATTATGTACACTCAAAACATTATAAAATTTTATATACACATTTTAACTTATTTTTATTTAATGAGTAATCATAATTTTTCAATAACCTAACTATAATTAGATTACAAAAAATTTGAGTAATTTTTAAGTGGCGGCAAAGGAACGAGACATCCGCGGCGTGAATTGATTTTAGGACAAATCAGCGCTTTAGTGTCGTATTGAAGAAAAGAAAAATATGTACTATTAAGAGTAAAAGTAAAATTTTAATAGTTTAATAACAGAATTTTTTTCAAATAGATTTTGATTATGTTTTAACTCAAGTGTGTGTATGTAAGATTTTATAATATTTTGAGTGTGCATAACGTAATTAATTAAGAATGAATGGATAAGATATAAATAAAACTAAATGATGTGGCATGTATGTTATTATCCCAAAAAAATATTCGTAATCTGTTTAGTGGTTGTCTACATTAATTTGGCCTTTGAAATAATCGAATTTAACAAAAAAAAATCTGAAACATAACTAATATGAAATAAAATATAAGATCTCATATTTAAATATTTTTTATTTTAAAAAGACAGAATTTTTAATGACCAAAACTGATATGAAATAATTATTAAGTAGTAAGGACCATGATTAAATTTACTGATTTTTTGAACTTATATGAAACATGAGATCTTCTTCATAAACACAAATATAAATAACTCGAAATTTAATGATCTTCACCTCAAATTAAGATTGTGAGTTTAGTTGGCAACATATTGAAAATTTTAATATGATTAATAATTCATAATAAAAATACTAAACTATTTTTATGAAGTTTTTTGCGTCCAGTGCCTTACAATTTGGGTCTCAATCACCGGTGTGCATGGGTCCGCCAAGAGTGCACAAGGGCACCTAGTGATTGGCCCCCCGAACCATATTCACCCCAAACATAAAAATTTCTCGTTTTTATAAGTTTGGATGATCACAAATGTTTTCAAAACTATTTCAAAGCATATATGATAGAAGTAACAAATAAAAAGTTTTACTTTTTTTTCAGAAAATTAAGGCACAAATCAATTTACTGAATAGAATTTTGATGGATTTAAAGTTCAAGTCATATTGACAAATAGCATTAAGTTTACAAATTTTGTTACACCAAATATATATGATATAATAATCTACATCATCTTGTAGGCCGAGCACATATACAAAATGAGTTAGGTCAACCAAGCCAACAAATTCAACTGAACAAAATAATAACATAAACTCCATGCGAATTTGGTGTAAGGATCGATGGGTTTTAGAAAATGTTTACCCTTAAAATAATGTTCTCATCAAAGTTGTTCACTTGTCATATTTGATTGTTCAAAATTGCTTCTCTAATAAGACAATTTTGTACAGTCATATTTTAATTAAATTCACTCTTCGACTTACGTACTTTCCATCCAGATTGCATTTTTTGAGGTGAAGAAATACAATATCAACTAAACTCTCTCTCGATGTTTGTCTCAAGACACTGACTTGCAGGTTGTACTCGATGGCCTAAGTCAACTCAAGGATCAATTTAGGTTGAGAAGGTCAAACTGTAAGGATCGATGGGTTTTAGAAAATGTTTACCCTTAAAATAATGCTCTCATCAAAGTTGTTCAGTTGTCATATTTGATTGTTCAAAATTGCTTCTCTAATAAGACAATTTTGTACACCCATATTTTAATTAAGTTCACTCTTCGACTTACGTACCTTCCATCCAGATTGCATTTTTGAGGTGCAGAAATACAATATCAACTAAACTCCCTCTCGATGTTTATCTCAAGACACCGACTTGCAGGTTCTACTCGATGGCCTAAGTCAACTCAAGGATCAGTTTAGGTTGAGAAGGCCAAACACCCTCGATGTGGATCTTAATTTCTAATATCGATCAACGACTTTAAAAAAAATTGTGGGGGCGAAGGTACCCAAGTTCTATCAGTGTAGTAATTTTCCAAGGCTACAAGCTATTAATTAAGATTCTCCTTTAATTAACTATAAGTAATTACTCTTATTATTGATGCCAAACTATTTCAAATTACAAGGAGGGACAAGGCCTCATGTTCTAGAGATTGTGCAATGCAACATGCATGTATTGATCATGTATGAGATGGCCTAGAAGAAGAAATGTTGGAAAAGCTAGAATAAGTTCGACCGATAATTAGTTTTTGAGAGATTTATATGAAGAATATTTTAATTATAAAAATTTACATATTTAATTATTAAAAATAAAATATTATGTATATTGTATAGAACTCTTTAAAAAATAGATATTTTATATAATATTTTTGAAAAAAAAAAGAATTAAATTATTAATATATTTTCATGAATCTTATCCTATTATATATTATAATGATTCATAAGTTCATAATAGAAATTTTTATTTTTCTAGATTGAGTTTATAGTAAATTTTAAATATAACTAATCTACCAAACCAATAGTATTTTGAACTATAGTATTAAAGTTTAAGGTCTAAACTTTTAGAGTTCAATTTTTAGTGTTAAGCAACAAGATTTAATATTTTAAATTATAAGTTATAATTTTAGAGCTTACAATTTAGAATATAGTGCAATTTTATTCAAAACTAATGTAAAATCTGTAGTTTTATAAGATTTCAATTTGATACATAATATTTTATCTTTTATAGTAAAATATATAATTTTTCATAATTAAAGTATCTTTCATATAAATGCCCCTTAGTTTTTTACATGGAAAACATATATAATGAGATAAAATGCAAGGCATCGGTAGATAGCTTAAAGACTTCAATATTAACTTTTTTGGTTACAATACAAAGCGATTACATGAGATAGCTATTTGGAATATGTATAAGAACTTTCTAGGGTTCACTCTTCTTCTTGCTTGGAAACTTGATAAGTGATGCCTAAGATTAGATTAACATTGCAGAATCTCTCTCTTAATTGCTCTTAGAATGTATATTCCTCTTCTCGACGGTGAAGTCTTGATACCTGCGACCTATACTCAATATGTCACAACGTGATAGGCGTTGCTAAATTTTTTATTGATCGGCTACCACCCTTAATTTTTTATCGCAACCAATTAATTTAATTTGGGCTTTGTATGTCATGGTTGGGCAAAGAGCAGTGTCGAATCGTGATCCTTGCTAATGGTCGAAGATCATATCTTGATATTGTGGAACTCGCGATATACCGCTTTGAGCTTCCAAGATTATTCATTTCCCACGTGGGAGATCAATTTTGTTGAGGCATGTGTTTATCACGCATACTTCTATACAACGGGTCTTGTGGCTATCTCGTTGTTCATTCATATGATAGATAAATTGAACGATATCATTGAAATCGAGTTAATGTGCTATCAAACTACACGCGAAAGGTCAAGAAAAATTGATATATTTTTACACGAAAACATACGAGAATAGTAGTAAAATTTTCGCAAAAGACTTCAGTTCTTTATGCCAAAACTCTTCTCAGCTTCTACTAGCTAATAGAATATAGAATTTCTCTTTAAAACTGCTGAAATCCTTCCCTAGGTAACTATGATTTATCCTTACCAAGGTTCCTCTAATGGTGTTTTTCTCTCTCTTTGCTTCAATGTTTTAATTTCCTTCACTGCTCTTGAGTCTAACTTGTTGCAAGAATGATATCTCCTCAAATAGAAAACTTTCAAAAAAGTCAAAAAAAAGAGAAAAATAAAAATGTAAAATATAATTAATACTTATGAATGGTATATTTATTTTTAGCTTAGCGGATTCAAAATTTTTAATTCAATCTTAAACTGAAAACAAATCGTTCAGTCCTGATTAAAGGTTAAGAACTATAAAGTATTATTATATAAGTTATCGATCTATTCAATCACTTAAAGAGTTGACAGTAGGAACTGTTTTTGTGTTCAACAAATTGATCTTTTAGCTAACCAACACATGCAGTCATGTTAGCAATAAGTTTTAGGTCTCATTTAATTTTAAGTATTTTTTTGGCTCAACATAAATTTTATTTGTAAAAATTAACGTTATTGCACAGACACATATAAGAATATTAAATTTTTTTTATTATTAAATTTAAAAAATAAAATATTTTTTCTAAAAAAAAAAATTCAGACTGAACCGAACCGAACCCGTAAAGTTCACCCATTAGCCGTCGAGCCGAACTCAAATTATTTTTTGGGAAGCAGAGCGAGGTAGACTTCGTTGTCGCATCACTTTTGTCTTCATCATTATTTATGAATCAGAGAGATTAAATAAATTCCACGACCGTACTTCTCTCTTTCTCCTACTTACCTCTGTGCAATCACCATCTCTCCTCCTTCCTCTAAACTGACACCAAAAAATGGAGAAGAAGAAGAAAAGAGAACCGCACATGGCAGCGGCTACCCTCTTCTTGCTGCAGCTACTACCCATTGCGCTCGCCCTCAACCAGGAGGGACTCTACCTTCTCCAGGCCAAGCACGGCCTCGAAGACCCACTCAACGCCCTCGCCGACTGGAACCCCCGAGACCCCTCTCCCTGCAACTGGACCGGCGTCCGCTGCACAGCCGGCGACCAGCCCTCCGTTACAGGCGTTGACCTTACCAATTTCAGCCTCGCCGGCACTTTCCCCAACGCCCTCTGCCGCCTCCCCAACCTCTCCTTCCTCTCCCTCTCCTTCAACTACATCAACTCCTCTTTCCCCGACTCTTCTCTCCTCCCCTGCTCCGCCCTCACCCACCTCGACCTCTCACAGAACTTCCTTTCCGGCCCACTACCCTCTGCCGCCGCCTCCCTTCCCCTCCTCCGCCACCTCGACCTCATGGGCAACAGCTTCTCTGGCTCTATTCCTTCTTCCTTCGCCTCCTTCCCCTCCCTTCAAGTTCTCTCTCTCACCGCCAATAATCTCAATGGAACCATTCCCCCGTTCCTCGGTAACATTTCAACCCTCCGGCAGCTTAATCTCTCCTACAACCCATTCGCCCCCGGCCACATTCCTACCACCATCGCCAACCTCACCAATCTCGAAGTCCTCTGGCTCGCCGGCTGCTCCCTCGTCGGCGATATCCCGCCGGCCATTGGTCGCCTCCAAAAGCTCATCAACCTCGACCTCTCCGAAAACTTCCTCTCCGGTGTCATCCCTGATTCTCTCTCTGGTCTCTCCTCTCTAGTCCAGATCGAGCTTTACAACAATTCTCTTACCGGTCGTTTCCCCGCTGGTCTCTCTAATCTAACCACACTCCGCCGGATCGACGCTTCGATTAATCATATCTCTGGCCCGATCCCAGACGACGTCTTCTCCATTCCCCTGCTGGAAAACCTACACCTTTTCCAGAACCAGCTCAACGGCTCTGTTCCTATCACTGCTGCCATGGCTGGCAACCTCACCGAGCTCCGGCTATTTGGGAACCAGCTTACTGGGCCTCTTCCAGCCGACCTTGGCGCCAACTCGCAGCTCAGGATTCTCGATCTATCGGACAACCAACTCTCCGGTGAGATCCCAAGAGGAGTTTGCAATGGCGGCACGCTTCGGGAGCTCCTTCTCATTGACAACCACTTCTCCGGCGGCCTTCCTCCTGGTCTCGGTCAATGCCGAAGCCTGACTCGTGTCCGTCTCCGGAAGAACCAGCTTTCCGGCGAGCTACCTGTGGGTATGTGGGGCTTGCCCCATGTCTGGCTTCTCGAGCTCAGCGACAATTCCTTCTCTGGCACCATCACCCCTGACATCGCAGGCGCCGCCAATCTCTCCAAGTTGCTGATTGACAAGAACCAGTTCACTGGGATCATACCGCCGGAGATCAGCTTCCTGTCCAAACTCTACGAATTAACTGCGAACGACAACCAGCTAACCGGCCCATTACCGGAATCTCTGGGAAAGCTGGAACAGCTCGGACAGCTCGACCTCCACAACAACGAGATCTCTGGCGAGTTACCGGTTGAAATTCAATCCTGGAAGAAGCTCACTCTACTGAACCTTGCCAACAACAATCTCACCGGCGGGATTCCCGCTGTTCTCGGAAACCTCCCAGTGCTAAACTATCTTGACCTGTCCGGCAACAGCCTTACCGGCGAGATCCCCGTTCAACTGCAGAACTTAAAGCTAAACCAATTCAATTTATCCAATAACCATCTCTCTGGCGACATCCCCCCAATGCTCCGAAATGAAGCTTACAGAACCAGCTTTCTCGGCAATCCCGGATTGTGCTGGGATCTCAGCGGGCTCTGCTCCGGCTCCTCTGTTATCCACCTAAAAAGCTTTAAATTCTCGTGGCTCCTTCGAGCTATCTTCTTGTTCGCTGCCTTCATTATAATTGCCGGGTTCGCTCTGTTCTACTACAAGCATCGGATCATCAAAACGGCAAAGGAGCAGGATAAGTCAAAATGGATTCTAACATCATTCCACAAGCTTCCGTTCTCTGATTTTGCCATACTACATTCCTTAGAAGAGGACAACGTCATTGGCAGTGGTGCCTCAGGGAAGGTCTACAAGGTGGTGCTTGCCGGCGGCGAGGTGGCAGCGGTAAAAAAGATTTGGAGGACCACAAAGAGAGTTGAAAGTGACCCCCGTAACCAAGCCGCGGACGACGCTTTCGAAGCAGAGGTCGCGACTCTGGGGAAGATCAGGCACAAGAACATCGTGAAGCTATTATGCTGCTGCGTGCACAGGGACTGCAAGCTGCTAGTATACGAGTTCATGGCGAACGGGAGCTTGGGGGATTTTCTCCACAGCAGCAAGGCGAGATTTTTGGACTGGCAGACGAGGTATAAGATTGCCATTGATGCTGCGGAGGGGCTCTGCTATCTTCACCATGACTGCGTTCCTCCGATCGTCCATAGAGATGTGAAATCCAACAACATACTACTGGATTCGGAGTTCAGGGCCAAGGTCTCCGACTTTGGGGTGGCGAAGGTGGTGGAGGGGTTTGACAAGGGGACCAGATCCATGTCTGTGATCGCCGGTTCTTGTGGATATATAGCTCCTGGTATGCCGAATCCGCAGATTCTTCGTTCTTTGTAAATTTTTGTAATTGAAGCTTATAATCGAAGTGATTGCAGAGTATGCGTACACTCTTCGGGTGAACGAGAAGAGCGATATATACAGCTTTGGGGTGGTGATCCTGGAGCTGGTGACGGGGAAGCGGCCGGTGGCGCCGGAGTATGGGGAGAAGGATTTGGTGAAGTGGGTCAGCGGCGTGATCCAGCTGAAAGGGGCGGAACACGTGATTGATCCAGGTCTCGATCTTTGCCACAGGGAGGAGATCGCCGGAATGCTGGAGATTGGGTTGAAGTGCACGAGCTCGCTTCCAATCAACCGACCCTCCATGAGGAGGGTGGTGAAGATGCTGCTGGAAGTGGGCGGCGAGAGGACAATGAAGTCGTGGCCCAGGGAAGGGAAGCTTTCTCCCTACTACGAAGACGAAAGAAGCGTCAACTTGGGGATTCAGTAGCTGAGAGATGGAGTCTGAAGTAATGGTGTAAAAACTTGACCGAATTAAGAACTGGTCTAGCTTGTAGTTTAAGGTCGGACCGGTCGGATCGGTTGACCAGGTTGAACCGATAATATAATTATATTATGATTTGAGAAGTGAATAGCAATACAAATTAAAATTATAAGCAACCTCTACTTATTTGGTCTGCATAATTTGTTATTTCTTTATATTCTTCATTGCTAATCTCATCTTGGGCCTCTTTTTTAACAATTAAACAATCAATTTTATCAAGACAATGATAATTAATCACATCAAATGTTTTTTTTTTATCATAGAGTTTCGCATTGATGTGAAATAATAATAACAATATTAAGAAAATTAAAAAAATTAAAATATAAAATGTCCAATAATTTAACAATTAAAAGATTAGAATGCCAACATATTTTTCAAGCGAAGGTTATAATGCACATAGACTAAATCATTTAATCTCTCATGCTCCAACTTATTTCTCTTATCAGTGTGAACTCTTTCAAATACATTCCAATTTTTTTCACAACCAGAAGAAGAGGCAGTTTGCCTTAATAAACAAATTGGAAAACTTTGTAAGTTTGAAGTATCATTCCCAAACAACCTCCACCACTCATCTGCATATTATTGGCTTTAGCATAATTTGTATAAACATAGTACTTAATGAATATAAAAAATAATCTCACTTACCTAGTCTAGTTGTCTTACAAATGGTCAAAAGTTAGTTGACGACCAAAGCCTTTTGCACGTTCCCAAAATATTCTTGTTTCATCTATTAATTTCGTCTTTCCACGAAGACCTTTTGTTTCTATAACATCAAGAAAACCATTCATGACTTTTGGCTTTCTACAAAAGTTTTATTAATTATACTGAAATGTTGGGTTGAGCCAATATGCGCATGTATATCTTTTCTCAACAACCTGTCCCATCTTTCCTTGATAATATTAGTATAAGGTCTGTATAAACCTTTTCTTTTTCAAAATAGTTCTTTAATTCCTCTTCTAGCTCTGTGCATCCCATCATAAACATAGCCTAGCGCAGGTTTTTCATTAGAATCAAAAATTCTTAATAGTTTAAGCAAAGGCTCAACAATCTTTATAATCTCTAAGCAATCATTCCAAAACTTCTTATCTAAGGCAATCTCCTTAACTTCTTTACCTCTTTTAGTCTTTGAACCACTCCATATATTAAATTCTTTGCCATGGCCTGTAAATCACAATGATGTTCATAGATACTCTTCAAAGCAATGAAATGTAGTGGCAAATTGAGTTGCACCTGCCCTTAATATTTCTGTCCAACCTGATCTTTGTCGTAACCATCCCAAAGTTCACTTGTGATTATAAACAAACACAGTAATAGAGGAAGCATGATCGGCTAAATTCTTCACATGTGACATGCAAGGTATGTCTTTTAATATCAAACTTAAGCAATGAGCCTCACATAGGGACCGACTAATAGTATGGTACTTCTCACAAATTAATTTACCTGCAGCCCTGTAATTGCTCTCATTATCTGTTACTATATGCACAACATTGTTCGGCCCAACAATCTCTATAATTTCAATAAATAGGTTACAAAGAGTTTGTGTATTTGTAACAAAATAAAAAACATCTACTGAATTTAGAAAACAAATACCTTTAAGAGAATACACAAGAAAATTAATTAGAGATCTTAATGCATTATCTTTCCATCCATCTCCCATTATGGTACAACTAATTTCAGCACATGTACTTCGATAAGAATCAACTAATAATTTAACTTCATTCTTCATATCATGCAATAAAATTCCTTGTAGTGAATGATAGGAAGGCCTTTTATATCCATAGCCTATGGATGCTATAGCATCTATCATTGGTTGATAATAAATAGAATTTGCAAAGTTAAATGGCACACAACGTTCAAATAAATATCTAGCAATGCTCATGTCTATGTTGCTTTGTAAAACGGCCTTAATTTTTAGTTGACTTGTAGTTGTGTGGTTTGCTCTGTTATGACTTGTAGCATATTTATCACTATTGAAAGCTCATTTTCTCTTCTTTAGTAGCTGATCAATATCTTTAACTTTGGAGGAATAAATTTTCTTATTATAATTTTCACTCTTCTTTGCAACAGCTCCTGCTGCAACTCTACAATGGTTTCTCTTGCTAATGATCTACAAGCAGCCTGTCCACATTAAAATTTACAGACATCATTTCAAGCAATGCAATTTGGTGTGTAGGCTAATCATTTCTTTTGCAAAACTGAAATCATGATGTTAAAGAAAGAGCACCTGAACTAATCTAAGGCCATATTTAAAATCACATCTAGCATCAGCATGAGAAGGCCTATATGCTATGAACATTTCGGTATAATCCGACAAATGTCAGCACATAAAAACATTCTTATTTACAATGAAAATTGGTTAAATGGAGCAGAAACCTCTACTCAAAAACTGCGTTCCAGTACAAATAAAAACAGCTTGAAGTGGAACAGGAAAAAAATTTGATAACAACAACAACAACCAAGCCTTAATCCCACTAGGTGGGGTCGGCTACATGAATCCTTTGTTTCCATTGCGCTCTATCAGTTACCAAATTCTTATCTAAGTTTAAGTAACTAAGATCACTCCTTATAGTTTCTTGCCATGTCTTTTTTGGTCTCCCTCTTCCTCTTTGAACATGGGCAAAATCCAGTAACTCAATTTTTCTAACTGGAGCTTCAATTGGCCTACGATTTAGATGTCCAAACCATCGAAGCCGACTTTCTCTAAGTTTATCCTCAATTGGTGCAACACCAACTTTCTTTCGGATATACTCATTTCTCATTCTATCCTTTCGTGTATATCCACACATCCACCTTAACATCTCCATTTCTGCAACATTTATTTTATTTGTATGTTTCTTCTTTGCAGGCCAGCATTCAGCACCATATATCAAGGAAAAAAATTTGATGAAAGACATGGATTATTCCAAAGCCGACTAATGGACATCAGATGTCTTTGTAGGAACATATTTTTCCTCTTTGATCAGTATTTGGTACAAAAACGATTATAAAAAAAAAAGTATTTGGTACAAAAACATGGATTGGAGTTCCAGTAGTCATTCCCGCATGACAAAATATTGTACCTTGGATTTGTTGAATGAAACCAATCTATAATCACTACAGCTATAAGAACCACAACAGAAGCTTAATTATAATTAGTTGTGGTCAGCTAAAACCAATATAATCTACAGTCACTGATGAGGCAAACCTTTTCAGTAATAAAACTAATAATTATGCACAGATCAGAACTTCTCGGGAAGAAGCAAAACACCGACTTTCAAAGATTCCAGAAAGAATTTTGCAAGTATCAGACTCCTTTCTCGGTGTAGTTATTCTGCTTTGACCAGGCCTCCTATTAACAAAATTTCAAAAACAAAAACATAAATGTCAATCAACAAAATTGTTACAATTTTCTGGGACAAATATAAGATATGAATGAATATGTGATGCGGGACAGATGAATGACGATGCAGTTTAGAGGTCAGCAATATTATAAAGCAGATTATTCACAAAATAATGCTAAATATCAGAGAATAATTTTGTAATGACTGAGAAATTAATTAAACCTGCAAAAAACTGATTCCTTTTAAAATTTTAAATAAATTAGATAGAAGGTAATTGAAAAATTACCAATTCAGATTAGGGCGTAATTCGGTTTTCAATAAATCAGAAACAAGGAACAGGATTAGGTCTCACAATATTTTACCAATAGTAATTGAAAATCACTCAATAATGAAAGGTCGCACAGGCGGGATAAATTCGAGCAAATTACAAGCGAGTAGAAAAATCCAGATTATTCGAGTTTACCAGGTTAAAGCTTTTATTGAAAGTCATACCTGAACCAGAAAATTTAGGGACCAAGATGTAATTCTCCGAAATAGAGCAGGGCGCTACAGCGTGAGTGAAACGGGCGAAGCGGGCGAGGCGGACGTGCGAGACCGAGCGAAGCGCGCACGCAGGCACGACGGGCGTGGGCGAGGCGGGCGCGACGGGCGCGGGCGAGGCAGGCGCGACTAGGGGTGGCAATATATAACCCGACCCGAACCCGACCCGCAAATTTCGGGTATGGGTCATGAATTTTGACTCATTTATTAAACGGGTCGGGTTCGGGTTGGGCATAATCGGGTCGGATAGGGTTCGGGTTGAGCATTTATCAAAAAATACTCTATAAATGGGTCGGGTTCGGGTTGAGACTATTCGGGTCGGGTCGGATTCGGGTTCGGCCCGAACCCGACCCACCGATCCATTTTGCCACC
>KZ451950.1:6321929-6432030 GCA_002786265.1 Apostasia shenzhenica
AAGAATCAACTAATAATTTAACTTCATTCTTCATATCATGCAATAAAATTCCTTGTAGTGAATGATAGGAAGGCCTTTTATATCCATAGCCTATGGATGCTATAGCATCTATCATTGGTTGATAATAAATAGAATTTGCAAAGTTAAATGGCACACAACGTTCAAATAAATATCTAGCAATGCTCATGTCTATGTTGCTTTGTAAAACGGCCTTAATTTTTAGTTGACTTGTAGTTGTGTGGTTTGCTCTGTTATGACTTGTAGCATATTTATCACTATTGAAAGCTCATTTTCTCTTCTTTAGTAGCTGATCAATATCTTTAACTTTGGAGGAATAAATTTTCTTATTATAATTTTCACTCTTCTTTGCAACAGCTCCTGCTGCAACTCTACAATGGTTTCTCTTGCTAATGATCTACAAGCAGCCTGTCCACATTAAAATTTACAGACATCATTTCAAGCAATGCAATTTGGTGTGTAGGCTAATCATTTCTTTTGCAAAACTGAAATCATGATGTTAAAGAAAGAGCACCTGAACTAATCTAAGGCCATATTTAAAATCACATCTAGCATCAGCATGAGAAGGCCTATATGCTATGAACATTTCGGTATAATCCGACAAATGTCAGCACATAAAAACATTCTTATTTACAATGAAAATTGGTTAAATGGAGCAGAAACCTCTACTCAAAAACTGCGTTCCAGTACAAATAAAAACAGCTTGAAGTGGAACAGGAAAAAAATTTGATAACAACAACAACAACCAAGCCTTAATCCCACTAGGTGGGGTCGGCTACATGAATCCTTTGTTTCCATTGCGCTCTATCAGTTACCAAATTCTTATCTAAGTTTAAGTAACTAAGATCACTCCTTATAGTTTCTTGCCATGTCTTTTTTGGTCTCCCTCTTCCTCTTTGAACATGGGCAAAATCCAGTAACTCAATTTTTCTAACTGGAGCTTCAATTGGCCTACGATTTAGATGTCCAAACCATCGAAGCCGACTTTCTCTAAGTTTATCCTCAATTGGTGCAACACCAACTTTCTTTCGGATATACTCATTTCTCATTCTATCCTTTCGTGTATATCCACACATCCACCTTAACATCTCCATTTCTGCAACATTTATTTTATTTGTATGTTTCTTCTTTGCAGGCCAGCATTCAGCACCATATATCAAGGAAAAAAATTTGATGAAAGACATGGATTATTCCAAAGCCGACTAATGGACATCAGATGTCTTTGTAGGAACATATTTTTCCTCTTTGATCAGTATTTGGTACAAAAACGATTATAAAAAAAAAAGTATTTGGTACAAAAACATGGATTGGAGTTCCAGTAGTCATTCCCGCATGACAAAATATTGTACCTTGGATTTGTTGAATGAAACCAATCTATAATCACTACAGCTATAAGAACCACAACAGAAGCTTAATTATAATTAGTTGTGGTCAGCTAAAACCAATATAATCTACAGTCACTGATGAGGCAAACCTTTTCAGTAATAAAACTAATAATTATGCACAGATCAGAACTTCTCGGGAAGAAGCAAAACACCGACTTTCAAAGATTCCAGAAAGAATTTTGCAAGTATCAGACTCCTTTCTCGGTGTAGTTATTCTGCTTTGACCAGGCCTCCTATTAACAAAATTTCAAAAACAAAAACATAAATGTCAATCAACAAAATTGTTACAATTTTCTGGGACAAATATAAGATATGAATGAATATGTGATGCGGGACAGATGAATGACGATGCAGTTTAGAGGTCAGCAATATTATAAAGCAGATTATTCACAAAATAATGCTAAATATCAGAGAATAATTTTGTAATGACTGAGAAATTAATTAAACCTGCAAAAAACTGATTCCTTTTAAAATTTTAAATAAATTAGATAGAAGGTAATTGAAAAATTACCAATTCAGATTAGGGCGTAATTCGGTTTTCAATAAATCAGAAACAAGGAACAGGATTAGGTCTCACAATATTTTACCAATAGTAATTGAAAATCACTCAATAATGAAAGGTCGCACAGGCGGGATAAATTCGAGCAAATTACAAGCGAGTAGAAAAATCCAGATTATTCGAGTTTACCAGGTTAAAGCTTTTATTGAAAGTCATACCTGAACCAGAAAATTTAGGGACCAAGATGTAATTCTCCGAAATAGAGCAGGGCGCTACAGCGTGAGTGAAACGGGCGAAGCGGGCGAGGCGGACGTGCGAGACCGAGCGAAGCGCGCACGCAGGCACGACGGGCGTGGGCGAGGCGGGCGCGACGGGCGCGGGCGAGGCAGGCGCGACTAGGGGTGGCAATATATAACCCGACCCGAACCCGACCCGCAAATTTCGGGTATGGGTCATGAATTTTGACTCATTTATTAAACGGGTCGGGTTCGGGTTGGGCATAATCGGGTCGGATAGGGTTCGGGTTGAGCATTTATCAAAAAATACTCTATAAATGGGTCGGGTTCGGGTTGAGACTATTCGGGTCGGGTCGGATTCGGGTTCGGCCCGAACCCGACCCACCGATCCATTTTGCCACCCCTAGGTGCGACTGGAGCGACGGGCGCGGGCGAGGCAGGCGCCCGGGCGCGCCGACTGGCGCGGGCGAGGAGATGAAGAACTGGAGCAGGTAGAGATTAGGGATTCTCACCTAAGGCCCAAGCACTTCCATAGGATATCGATTCATTCTAGAATCAAATAATCCCAAGGAAAAACACAACTCAAATTTATTTAACATTAAAAAAAATAAGAGTAACATAGAGGCATTTATATAGACCTCCATACAGACTGACTCAATAAAGAAAAATACATAATGTAATAAATTCCACACATAAAGAAGAAAATACTAGATAACATGCCTAAAATAATAATCACCGAAATAAAAACAACTAATAGAAAATAAATGCGAGAAATAAAATCATCCCAAAATAGAATTTCTAATCAATCATAATGAATGGGAGATTTCCAATCCATCGAGTCAGCGATCCGCAGCATCCATCTTTCCAATCTGTCCTAATAGTCAATCAATCCAGATCGAAGCAGCATGACTAGATCTCAGCCGTCGACGGTAAACTCTGCCAAGAATGAATCGACGACCACCATCCTTCTTTCGAGCTTCAATTGCATATCAGCTTCAGAGAAGAGTAACCTGGGAGCGGGAGGACATCCACCACCATGAGATTCTCCATAGGTTGCAACTTTCAAGTAATTTCCAATAAACGTTTCCAAGAGCTTTTACCTCTGTTATTTCCAAAGAGAAATTGAGAAATCTTACTAACATGAAGCACTGCTTTACAATCACCAATGAAAACATTGAAGATGGGGCATAAATGCCCTTGTGAATGGGGTGACGGAAATAGTAATGGCAAATAACAACCAAAGCTCAAAATTTTTAAGTCAACCCAACTACTCTAACAAATAATTACTTGACCATACAAATCCTCATTTTTTTTTTTTGAAATCATGACTAATCAATCATTAATGTCAGTACACAGCATACACACTAAGATCATGATAAGAGGATTAGAGAGGAACACTATACAAGTATGTTCTTAACCAAGAGAAAGCTTCTTTCAGACACCACAAACTACCCAAGAACAAAAACAAGCGCACCAAATGCCAAACTGCTTATACAGAATACACTCGTCTTCTCATGGAGATTATTTAAGTAGCAGTCAAAGATTTTCAGCTTCGAGTCTGCTCCACATTTGTGTCAACCGTTGCATCCAACATGCGGGGCTCCTGTTGATCGTCCCCGATCCTGTTGTTAACCTTTATCTCCAACAAACGCTCAACTGGCTGCCGACATATGGGGCATCTATTTGTCTGATACCTCAGGACCTTAGCACATCCGCTGCACATGCACTATAATGGAGAAAGAACATGGATTAGAACATGATGAAGCACCTGGAATTCGTATAATTTACCTGTTCTCCCATGCCAGCAAATCTAATTTATCAACATGTAGCATTCTTTTTTCACAGCCAACAAAAATTTACACTTAGACCACATTTGGTTAAATAGTTAATTTTTGAACAAGCAAAAATATTTTATTTTATAGATTTAATAGGAAAAAATTATTTTAATATTGGGAAGTGTATAAGATGTGAAATAAAATTAATTCTAATATTTATATTTATGTTGGATGTGAAATAAAATTGATTTTTATAGTCAAAATTTGTGTTACAGTAAAAAAAAAGCTTGAACCAAATGAGAGCTTAAACTCCTCCACAACCTTCATACCAAAAAATGATGAATATCATTCTATTAGAAGGTACCTATCAGTCGAGACATGCTTGCAGTAAAAGTTGAGTCTTGAATTGCATACAAATTTGGCATGTCTACAAGAACATGTGTACCATTTAGATCTTTGGTGGCATTTATGGAACTGTCACGATAAAGTGTTATCACACGAACATTGGCTTTCAATAAAATATTTTATAACTTTTGAATGACAGTTATGGAAGCTGGCTACATAATAGTCATTTTCATTCTTTAAACAAATAAGATGAGGACAACCCACTTTTAACCATAAAAGTAGCTCAATATCGCAAGCAACCATGCATGCTTTCGTATATGCTTTTGCTTCATGCCAATAGATCAAAGGATACAATAATACTTGCAAACATGAGAACAATAAATTTTATTTGACTGCAAAGGGGCAACAAAGAATGTGGACGAAAACCCTTGTGGTGTATGGGTGAAAAGGGAGATAAGTACTCATCAAAAAAAGGAGATAAAGTATATTCTTTCTGTATACTCTTGTAGAGCACAAAAATGCTTTGTAAAACAACTTCAAAAAATGATCATTTTATGCAGCCATGAACAAAATGCCTCCCGTACAAGAAAGTTGGCAGAAGTTTCTAGTATGTTAGGTCCAATCATACAAGGTGAATTTGTATTTACAAACACAAACCATATCATGTCATCACAAAAGGAAACCAAGTTTAGACAAGCATTACCATATGTCTGCAAGGGAGGACAGTAGTGTCTCTTGGCTCTGAAAGACAAATCACACATTCTTTACCAGGATCATTCCCGTCAAAATCACCATCAACAGAGTTCCCAATTCCATAGATTTCTTGCAGCTCATATCTAGTTCCGTTCACCCACAAAATCTGTTTCACCACACGAACCTGATATTCACCACTTTCCTTCTTCTCAAACACAGCTTGTGTTATTTGCGAGTTAGGCATTACCAAACTTAGATTTTCTATTAAACCTTTCTTGTCATTTGCAAAAGCTTCGGCTTTAATTGCCAAGGGATATACTTCTGTTTCTCCTTCCTTTGTCAGTTCTGCTTCATCAAACACGGAGAAGTCAATCCCAGTTCCAGATGGCTGCTTGAACTTCTGACTAAGACCGTCCTTAAATGAAAAAGTAACTGGATGAATCAAGCTCTCCTTTGTTGGAGATAGGGCACAGTCAAAACCTTCTTTTGCAAAAAATATAACAGTCATGCTGCCCAAGGAAAACAATTTGAGTGAGTTTTGTTTGTAAAATCAGGAATTAAGGAGACGGAAAGATCACAAACAAAAATTCAAAGAGCATAAATAAACAAAAAAATGAGGAAAAAAACAGGCATCTTGTTCAAAACTCACATTTTACAGTTAGCCATGGCACAACTAATTGACATAATAACAACAATAAAAGGACAATCTAGCTATAGTCTAGTTATGGTAGTATAAAGTTACAGGTATCTGTGGCACTACCAAGTCACAAACAAGGATAAGAAAACTGTCAGAACTAGAGGAACATTTTGACTTAGTTCATTTCTAGAAGTTACTACTAGTTTGAGCCATTGTTGTTCACATTATTGTTGACAAGTTAATGTTCATGTTTATTTAAGATTTGTTTTAGTTCATCTCCAGTTGTTACCGTTCACTTGACCCATCACTGTTCACAATGCAAGGGTACTGTTGACAAGTCACTTGTACGATCTCCATTACATCTGATTCAATTAAAATAAAAGATTGTCCATTTATGTATAAAAGACTAATATAAAAAATCATGCTCTCATATATCGATAATTCATCAGTATATTATCTTTCTCACTGAGCCAGAATAAGAAAAATATCTTTTAAGAGAGTGACTATTTTTCCAATCCAGTCAAAGTACATAACATCTTAACCTAAAGATTTACATGAATATATTGCTATATATGTACCATCCTTAGGACATATGCACAAGCTTTCGTCAAATCAACAAAATGGATCATTCGCAAATCCAGTTACATTCGAGATACAGTATTTAAATATATAAGGAGTATTCAAGGATAAAAAAGAGCTTAGGATTCTTAATATCTATCCAATATCATAAGATGGGAATGATAGCACAACACAATTCAGTCCCAGTTCTCTGTTTCTTTTCTCACTCTTCATTATTTCTTGCAAATTTGTTTTGTTTCAATTTACTTTTGCTATCCTTAAGGTTTCATTTCGATTCTTGAGCAACTTTAGTAAATTTTGACCTGCTGCTTTCTATTTAAAAAACTTAGGAAAGGAATGGTAACAACTAAAAATGCTGTATTATTTGGACAACATATTAGATGAATCAATTCTTTTTAAAAATATGACTTAATTACACAGAATATGACATGTTATATTTGAAATGTGAGAGTAACACGGAAGTCAGGAAGGGCAACTCTGATATACAGGAAACAAGTGTCAGAATGGAGAATGAAGGATGAGCATTTTCCTTGCAAAATATTTGACAGAATTTCACATTAGTAGCACCAAAAGGAAGAACTCTGAGAGTTCTGAAGTTTGACACAACCTTAATATACACTCTCCCACCATGTTACAGTAAAATGTGTTTGACATTAGGGATAATTAATTATATAGCACCTAAAACTACCTTATAAACATATTAAACATCCAATTCTCAATATTCTTGCATACCACATAGTAAGTACAAATTATAGTTTGATCATCCTGCATGCCATCATACCATTTTTATCCCTTAACTTGAACGTGATAGGGGATGCAATTTTTGTATTCACCAAAAAAGAGGGTCAAAATTGAAAAAAAGGAGAACAAAATATAAATACTAAGAATTGGATGTTAAATATGGAAATAAGGTAGTTGCAAGAGTGATGCATGTAGATGCCCTTTAATTTTTAAATAATATCCTTACCAACATATAAGCATGCCATAACATCTCTACATTAACTATTTTGATAGTAATCACTACATGAATTCTTAGGTCATCCAATGACTTAGCATAACCTGGTAAGGAAGAAACTTTGACCTTGTCTACATGAAAGTCACAAAATTAATGTAATTTATGTCTCTTAACTCTGTACTTGTCCACTAATGCAGTGAAGTAGCAGATGGCAATAACAACTGGACCGAATATGAGAATGACGATGACTTTGCTGATGCATATAAAGAATGACAAAATACAATCGAAGAAGAGAACAATTTAAAGAATGACGAAAAATAAAACAAGTAGTAATGTCAATTATATAACATGCCAGAAAAACACCATGATACAATCATAGATAGTAGATTTAAGGATATAGAACTTCAGTGTACAAATAGATTGAGTTAATAAAACATTGCTTGTCAAAGTTTAAAGGAGAAAAATTAGAATTATATGGTTCATAATCTTCTTAATGAGATAGTGAAAAAATTTAAGAGAATACAACGATTAGGAGAAGAAGATTATTATCACCATGTTGTATGAAAAAACAATGTTCAAAATAATTACACTAGAGGAAAAAAACAAATTTTGTTGTGATGTTATGGGGAGAGTACTTGAAGGCTAAAACACATGAAAAACATTATAAAAAAATAAAAGAAAAAGAAGGTAAGCCGTAATGTGCTATGATAGCAAAAAGAAATAAAATAAAAATAAAAATAAAAATGATACAAATCAACAAATGTGTCTTTTTAACTTTTTTCCAAAAGGCAAATGAAAGAGATTGATTAATGTGTTCGCATTTTTTCTGAAAGGGTTGAAGCATTAAACAATTCTAATAGTCTGATAATTTTCTATGCAATTCCAGTTGTTTACCATAAAATGTTTATCAATGATATATTAGAACAATGAATATCTAATTAATCACGTTATGCAAAACAAAATTAACACTAAAATTTGCATGCATATAATCATCATTTCGAGTTGACATTTCAGATTGATATCTATAATATGCCGTACATAGACTTTCCACAATGACAACCCAGAGACTAATATTCCCATCTTTTCTCTTCTCTTTTCTTCGCATTTTCTAAATTCATATACACTAATTAGGTACGCATTCAGAGCATCATTTAGGTTTTCAATTTGCACGAGTTTCAACTAGATTCTGGAAACCACACAAAAATGATTCATACTATTAAGCACATGGCCTATGTCAATTGGCATATGAAAAACTCAATCTAATTTACACTTGAGCCAGTACTAACAAAATAAGAAGCTCTTTTAAGTCAAATATATACCAAAGTCATAAGAAGCTATTGACACCCAGTAATTCGTATGTTGATATATTTATAATTAGCTCTTCTACTTATTGATGAAAAGATTTTATCATCATAACAATATATAAAAAAAGTTTAGCATGCATTGAAGAAACAGAAAATTTAATGTTTTTCTAAGGAACCAAGAGATATGCAAGGCAAAATGCATCTAGGAGCTTGCTTATAAAATTCGATACAAGTCATGAAAAGTTCTTTAACTGCATGCCAATTCCTAAAGAAAGTGATACTGTTGAAGCATGCGCCATATGTGAAGAAATCAGGAATACAATAAACAAATTGTTCATGATAAATGGTACATCAGTTCTTTTTCAAACAGAAAACATATTACTAAAGACTTTAGAATTTCATAAACTTCATGCATTCAACAACCACCTGACCAAGGGATTTAGGAGGACCAAAATCCTCAGAGTTCAAGGATGTAAAATCCAAGTTGAACATTTTGAGCCCATATAAAAGGAAAACGCCTTATGGATGGGGGCAAATAGTCAAGAAAAGAATGGAGATTTCACTTCAAGGATCTTAAATTATTCTTTGTCCTACTCTAAAAACATAGCAACCATAAAATGTCACAGAAAATTACATCTTTAAAAAATAAGATGAATAAAAAGAATAAAAAGGATGATTACCTTCCGGGAACCGTGGCATCAAAGGTGAATGATACAAGATATTTGCCAAGATTCTCCTCATCAGCCTCAACTCTCAAACTCTCCTTCTTAATATTCACATCATTCCTGATGGTAACTGCCTTCTGGTGTTCCACAAAAGGAGTAGGAGGCGGCGGTGTGGGGCCGAAGGCATATCTAGGCGTGCTAGCCCAACCTGAGTGGTGCGTCAAATGATCCCCGCTGCCACGATGGTGGTGATCGAAAGGTGCTGGAAGCGGTACAGGCATCGCCGGTGGAGGCGGTGGATAATATCCAGCATGTGGGTAGTATTGCGAAGGACTTGTGTATGGGTATTGAGGAGAGTAAGGTGTTGCAGCAGCAAAAACATAGCGATTGCCAGCCGAGACCTCTGGATGCGGCGCCATGTGCTGTTGCGCCGTAGGTTGAGGTAGGATGGAAGGGTCGTGGTGGGGGTGGTAGTGGTGATGATGGCTTTGATTCCTGCGGCGACCATTGCCTCCACCTCCACCTCCACCGCTAGCGTTGCTCCCTATATTGCCCATGGTCCTTCTCTCCTTACCCTTTTCTTTCTCGTTTTATAATTGTGGGAAGAGACTAACAAATTATCTAAGCAATCGATCTTCCAAGGGGAGAGAACTCTTCAATAAAAACAAAACCCCCAAATGCTAATGGTGAGTAATCTCTAGCTCTATGCGACCGATGACGGGCGACCAATTAAGGCTGAAGGGGGAATAAAGGTTCAAGAACCACTTTTCTAATAATAGAAGGTTGCATAAAGCTCCACCTGTAGCAGGAAAGTGCCCACAATAAACATAAAAAATTTCAATTAAAAACCCTCTTTTCCACTTTTAACATTCATCTTCTTTCTGAATCAAATACAACTCGAAAAAAGGCAAATGTACATCAAGTACAAATAATTACATTATGTCAAAGCACATCCTTAATCCTGCATGTTAATAGCATTTAGTTTCATAATTTGATTTTGAAGTGGCTATTTCCGCATCCTTGTCGATCAATTTAGCAGAATCCTGTATTAGAATCAAGTTAAAATTAAGTTTAGATTGGTCCATCAAATTGAATCAATGTATATACATCCCTGATTTTCAAATTCTGCTGTTCTTTCGTCCATATCATAATATATAGATGATTAAAAATGTTTGATAGATCAAGTGATTCATGTCTAAAGATTATATACTCATGCAAAGTTATTTAAATGTATCTTATTAATCCTTTATAGTTGCATAAGTTAATATGGAAACATAAAAGAATTTCACATTTCTAAACTAGACCCATTTGAAACATGTGTAGCCTGATTAATCCACGTTCAAACCAATCCAACCACGAACAACTGCAAGTAATTAAGATGGATTAAAAATCATTTGACAAGGAAACTCTTAGGGATGACAACGGGGAACGTATGCGTTGAGTTGAACAAAGCCATTACCGATCCTATTATCTATTCATTACTCATACCCGCCTCATACTTGTTTCCGCCCCGCCTGGCTTCGCCCCAATCTTCCTCACCCTTTTCTACTCCCCAATGCCAGCCCTGACTCGTCTTGACACAACCTCGAATTTCATAACATTAATATGATTTTCTTAATACTAGTGAAAAACAAGCTTTCTGAATATGGCAATGCAACAAAGCTAACTTTCATCATCTGTAAACACTACAAATTTTAAGTAGTCAAACCAAATAAAATTTAAACCAAGAGCTATGATGTATTCAAATCAAACAATATTTAATCAGCTAAACTTTTCACGTATGTTAAGAAAAAAGTAAAGTTTCATTTATGTGAAGAAAAAAATAAACAAATATTATACCATAAGAGTGGAGGTGGGGCTTGGGAAAAGAATAAATGGAAATTGTAGTTGCTCAAAGAATAAAAATTAAACCAAGATCTACCAAATCATGTGGCGTCAATATTCTAGAAAAAAAAAGGTATAAGCTCTCTAGTGTTTAAGAAGAACGGACCTCGCCTACTTTACCTATGGGATCCAGTGATAAAAAGAAGAAGGAGGATAAAAAACAAGAACTCAATAGGAGATGGAGTTGTGCTTAGACGGTGCAAATGATGAGATTAGTGTTGCATGAGACGATGCCCTTAGGTGAGTTCAAAGAAAGGGGACGTGTGCCATCGACAACACTGTAGATGGAGATGAGGTCAGAGGTTAGTCACCAATTTCAAACCAAGTCTAATGAAGACCTTGGACTAAAGTTAATCATACTATGAGACTTAGACTTCGTGGGAGATTTATGACAGCATAACAAAGGCATAAAAGCTAGCCATCAGAGATTTGAATGGTGCAAACATATTCAAAGGAATGAAAGCTTATCTTTAGGATTTGAAAGAAACGATGAAAGCCTATTGTCAAATTTGAAACAATTAAAGGCAAATTCAAAGGCACAGAAGCATGCCAAAACAGGTAGCAATTTATAACTTTACCCCTCTAACTCATTCTGCACCACCCTTAATAAGACAAGTATGGGTTTTTATTTAACTCGTAACTCGTGACCCACCCCAACCCGTTATGAATGGTAAGTTAAGTTTGGGTCCGAGTTAGGCGTACTGGCCATGACCAATATTTGATAAAAAACAAAAATCAAAACTAGGCAACTGTTTTTGTTGCTTATTGCTTGTCACTCAACACTCATCACTCAGGCTATCACATCCCTCTTGGTCTCACTCATTGTAATGCTAGCAACCTCATTGAATCGTCTCACACAATGCCTACCTCATCATCACACAACCATGCCCCTTTCTCGTAAGTTCTTGTTTTTAAGCTTCTTTCTTCTTTTGTTTTTTTTTCACTGAAGTCCAAAGACAAAGTAGGTGAGGCCCCTTCTTAAACATTGGAGAGCTTATAACTTTTTTCTTGGAATGTTAAACGTCATTTCTATCATGATTTGGTTAATCATGGTTTAATCTTCCTTTTTCAAGAAACGGCAATCTCCATTTGTTCCTTTCACCTGAGCTCTCTAGTTAGCCAAGCCCTGCCTCCACTCTAGGTATAACATTGTTTTTTCTTCACACATGAAACTTTGTTTTCTTCTTCACAAATATGAAAAGTTTAACTGATTAAACCTTGTTTGGCTTAAATAT
This sequence comes from Apostasia shenzhenica, assembly GCA_002786265.1. Classification (NCBI taxonomy): domain Eukaryota; kingdom Viridiplantae; phylum Streptophyta; class Magnoliopsida; order Asparagales; family Orchidaceae; genus Apostasia; species Apostasia shenzhenica. Next base: position 6,334,140 of record KZ451950.1, read on the forward strand.
GTTATAGCTCTTGGTTTAGATCTTATTTGGTTTAATTACTTCAATATTGTAGTGTTTACAGATCATGAAAAGTTAGCTCTAATGAATTGTCACATTCAAAACAAATTTTCCACTAGAAAGTATGAAGAAAATCATGTTAGCATTATGAAACTTAGAGAGAGTCAAGATTGGTCAGGGCGGAACAAGTTGGCAAAAAGGTGTGGCAGATTGGAGCGGGGCAGAAATAGGCATAGGCAAGGGTAATGGATAAAAGATAGCAAGATGGGATGCCCTGTTGCCATCCCTACCTATTGTTAAAGTATTTGACTTGTGACATAGCGTGAGACTGAAAGCCTGGTGTTAGGGAATTTGAATTACAATAGCATATCTAGAGCATGAAAGTATGTCATTGGTTTTGATACCATCAAATCATCAATGACATATTCAAAGGCGTGAGAGCCTACCACAGTGGATTTAGTTGAAGAAGTGATTTGATTGATTGTTGTGAGGCTATAGTAGTAAACCAATAGAGAAAGTGGGGTTTGCCACACGTCAAGACACATATGCTCCCTAGGGTTGATATGACTCACTAAGGAAGTACAAATCCAAGGATATTTTAGTGATTTGATTTCAAAAGTAAAGAACAAGGGTATTTTTGGTAACTTGGTTCCACTGGGGGCATTGTGATCTGAGCTTTGGAATTTATTTCAATGCAGCTCCTGATATTTGTCATCAAATCTGAACTTTACAAGCATTCACCTCAAATACTTGAATTTTCAAATAGAGGGATCTTATATTTCGATGATGATTTGATAAAGTTAAAGGATCTTTGATGTCAATACAAGATGTCTATCCATAACTCCTATTTTATGATGACGAGCTGGTGGTGATAAATAGTAATTTACGGCAAATATCTGGCAGCCTGTCGACGTGCCGGAGGCCATTCCAACCACCAGAGAGTAGAATCGTGCCTGTTTCAGCCAAAGTTCGCCTGGGAGAACAGAGAAGAGCAGAGAATCAAAATATAGAGCATTCATCACAGCAATCATGACATAGCACAGAAAAAAAGTAGACAGAAGAGGGAGAAGAAGAGAAAGGGAAAGAGGTCTCCTCCCTCTCTATTTCTGTCTTATGCAGTGAGGGGGAGCGCTGCCGCCGTTGCTGGAGAAGAAAGGGTGTTCGGGCGCACCTCTGGCAGTTGCTGAAGAAGGAAGGGGGCGCTGCTTGCCATTGTTGGAGGAGTAAGGGTCGTGGAAGAATGAAGTGGGTGCGCTGCTCGCCCTTGCTGTTGCAGGAAAGTGCGTCGCCTTCTGCGGTTGCGACTCCACACACAGAGAGAGAGAGAGAGGGAGAGGAGAGGAGGAGAGGAGGAGAGGAGGAGGAGGGGAGGAGCTCACCTCTTCTCCGTTTCCACGGCGCAGCAATGGTGAGACCGGCGCGATCGATCGGTTGCCCTAATAACTAGCTGGGAACATTAAACGGGCGAGAAATTCTATTATCAGTCCCCGTGTTTCTATTTCTTGCCCTTTAAGTCCAAACAATTCAGCTCTCTTCCAATGGGTGCGATCTAGTTCAATATTATCAATCAAACTAGAATGCATTTGGTTAAATATTATTTTAATATTATATTATATTATTTAAAAAAATAATTATTTAATTTGATAATAATTTTAAATAATTTTATAAAAAATTATAAAATTATTAACTGATCTCTAAATATTATGATATTAAAATAATATAACATAACATCAAAAATAATATAGAACCAAATGCTCTTCTATTATCTATTAAGAAATAGATCTGAAAAAACATTTGATGAAAGCTCTTTCTCTAGTACCCTTCTAAGCTTGTGCCAATCGCGAGCTAAGTTTAAGGTATTGCTTATTTGATCAATAATACTTTCTTGCTTAGTAGGGTATTTCTTGGTCATTCATAGTTTTTACTAGGCTTAACATGTTGAATGAAAAACTTTGCAAATTTTTTTTAATTCTCAAGATTCCTTAGTTTAGCTTATATTTTAGTTTCCATGGCAAGATCAAATTTAGCCTCCTATTTCGATCATTTTCAATTTATGAGGATTAAAGATCTAGATAATTGTGACCCGTTGCTACTTCATTTATCAGACAATAAATTCTGTTAAGATTATTATTTTTTTATAAAAAAAATAGTACATAAGGAATCAAATTGATCGACAAAGATAACACTTGTTTCCCTCTTATTTTTAGAATTTGAGAATCAATGGTCACAGAAGGTCGATGAAAGTCCAATGTGACAGAATGGCCCCAACTAAATTATTTAAGCCAAAAATTTTGAATTACTAAGAAATTGTGGAAAAATCACTAAATTTTAAAAATATGTAGAATAATATTGGTGACACAATTTTCAAATTTTAGTTTAATTTAATCCCTAGTTTAGTCTAAAATTGTCAATCATTTGGGGTGAATTATGTTCATTAACTCAATAAAATACAAAAATTCTCAAAAAATTACCAAAATAAACTCGATATTAGTAAAAATTTATGGAGAATGGTAATGTAAAATTTGAATTGATTTGATGATCGAGACAAAATTAATAAGGAAACTGTTAATTCCAAAATTCAAAATCATAAATCTTTTGGCCTTCTAATAACCTATTTAAATGGCTTCAAACAATTAACTTGTCTAAATTATAGTGATCTTTACAATAGCAATTCATCTATATCCACTTACGTAAAGTCTCCCCTTAATTAGGGGTGTAATTATGGATCGAAGATTGAAAATCGAACAAAAATTGAATCGATTTTAGATCGAATCGAAATCGGGTCGATATAAATGAGCCGACTAACGAGTCAAAAGTTCGGCTCAGTAATAATTTCGAACCGATTTTAAGCCGGAGTAGGCTCGGTTCGATTCAGCTCAAAATTAGCTCAAATTAAAATACATTTTATATTATAATAGATATATATATATATATAGATATATAATATTAAATAATATATATATGTTATAATATATATATATATTATAAATTGAGCCGATAGAGTTGAGCTTACCCGGCTCGAGATCGGCTAAAAAAAAATTGAAATTTGATTCAATTTCGAGCCGGCTCTTGGAATCGACTCGAGCTGGCGCGGAGTTGAGCTCAATCGAGCTCGAGTCGATCGCAATGTGATCAATTCGATTTCGAGCCGGTATTGGCTCAGCTCGAAATCGGATCGGTTCTTCTTCAGGTATCTCTAAATAAAATATAATAAAAATTTTATAAAAATAAAATAATTTAAAAAAAAAAAGTATAAGTCAGGTCACAGTGCACAACATCAGCCGAACGTATTCCTTAAGGAAATGGCAACCTCTCTATATTGCAAGCTCCACTAACGCACTCAGTTTTATTCCAATAGGAAAAGTTAAACATTTATAATGAGTTTCTATTAAAAAAAAAACATTTATAATAAGTTGAATGAATGGTTTATTTTAAGAATAGACATGCCTAATTTATATATTCTTAAACAAAACTGATGTGCTTGCTAGCTGGTTAAAATTAATTTTGTAAAATTGAATTTAATACATTATATTATACAAAATTTTAATATTAAAATTAAATTATATCACAAATAATAATTTTGCATATATCCAACTTTTTAAAATGTAAGGTAAATATCATTCAAAACTCTCATTGGAAAGTATTATTAATTAAGTCCACTAATTCAAACTTTTTTTAGTAAAACATCTCAAATTAACAGTAATATTTCAATTACATTATTTTAATTAATTGAATTTTCATCTTTTAAATAAAATTTATATTTAAATATATTTAGCTCCGTTTGTTTGGCCGTTAAAAATTAACCTAGTTTAATTTTAACTAGACATATCACATCACACATAAAATTTAATATTAAAAATTAACTTTATTTCACATCCTACACACATTACCAAAATAATAACTAACTTATATCACATCTCTAACATATTCCAATATTATAACCAACTTTATATCACATCTCTCACATATCCCAACATAATAACTAATTTTATTTCACATCATTCACAATTTTCAATAAAAAAATATCTTCATCTAAGTTTAATTTTAACCTCCTTAAATTTAACCTTACAAACAAACAGACCCAATTTTGCGAAGAATAGAAATGTCGCGATCAAGATAGCCGCCTTTTGAAAGTCAGTCTTTGGGTACTGCCTGCCCTTATAACTAACTTGATGTGGGGCTGCCCTTTCTAACCGTTTCTGCATCAGCCACAAACATTAACGGAAAGATATGTAAAGCTTTTCGCCCTTCAGTTCATGTTGAATCAATCTCACAACATCCATTATCTGCCCATATGACAACTGTGATAAGAGAACACATAACTTCATCAAAATCAATATTATTCGAAAGGAAAATTCATATCCTAAACTAACAGGATGAGAAAAAAAAAAAAAATTTCAGCACAGTTTACAAGAAACCAATGTACTTGATATCATAACAAAATCCAGAAGAACGTTTTTCTTCTTTATTTCTTAAGCACATCAAATGTAAACCATAACTCACCATTTATAAATGGACTAGCAGGAGAGGCAAACATAAAATACATGTTTATATGAACCAAAACTCATCACTTTCTTGAATAGCATTTTACGTGCCATCCATGATAGCCTTTAAAAAATATAAAGCATCAACATTTTCTCAAAATCAATGCTTCTTTTAGAAAATAATTTGAGTAAATAGCTTGGTCCGGGGCTCTAACATATGGGACATATATACTACATGAAGTTCTGTACTTTGTGAAAATTCTTTAAACATGCCACTGTGTTCATTAGATTTATCTCATGTCAGTCAAATCTCATCAAAATCATTAGGTTTGTGACATAATATATCCACATCATAACTATAATTGAAAAACTTTTTGCTCAAACTAATCATAGACGATTAATATAGTAGGAAGAGAAGGACAAATTCAAAACATAAAAACCTACAATAAATATATCTCATACTATTAGGACACAAATAATTGGCAGTCTAATTTTATCAACTCACTACATAAGGCAATATTGAATTTCCAAATCTTTACGTTGCTAACTGAGCCATTAGAATCGTCTGAAATTGGTCTGGTAATGAACGGTCATGGTCTCAGTTCAAGTCTTTGGGACCGAACTGGAGCTGTTCCATAAGAACAAAAATACTGAATTGGTTCGGAACAGAACAGATCCTAGCCTAACATTTGAAAAGATAAACTAATATAAAATGCGGGGAATTTGCCTGATGGCCCATGCATTTTTTAATATATTTTTTAATTCAAAGCTATTCGATAGTTGAATGACCATTTAAGGCCATTTTGGCTATTTGTTTTACTATAGGCCCTTTACAAAAGGGGAGGAGACTTACATGCGGTCCAACCCCTTAAAACTCAACACATCTTTCTCATTTTCCTTCTCTGTTAAGCGACATCCAAAACCAATTTTAGCTCTTCAATGGTTAGAAGACATCGTGCCACCAGTGCTCCAACAAGTTGTGAATCCGGATTACACATCAAACTTAGAACTTTATGAAGAACATAACCCTAATGTTGGAGTAGAGAATAGAGGAGATGTTGATATCGTCACTGGCCCATCAATCCAATCATCGAGAGTCTCTAGCAAGACTCAGGCTAAACGCAGTAAGGCATGGGACTATTTTGATTTATAAGTTAAATCCAATAGCAAATGTAGAGAAATCTAAGTGCATCGTTGTCTGCAAGTCACGAAAAAGTCAATATTCGTACATTTGGGTGATATGAGAAGTGGGATGGATACTTTTAAGTTACAAATTTGATAAGAGAACGTATCAACCAACTACTATTGAAGGTAATCAACCCAACTAAATCAACAAAATAGGTCAACGGCTTATTTAGAAATGATGAAGCACGCAAAAGTTTAGCTCGTTTCATTGTTAGAACCGAACATGTGTTTCATAGTATGTGAAAATGAGGGTTATTTAAAATATATCATTCAGTACCTACGTTCATTACATCAATGTATTTCAAAATATATATCGCTTAAGAAAAGCTGTACAGTTATATACGAGGAATATAAAATATCCTTGATTGAATCTTACATTCAATATAGGGCTTACTTGACATCTAATATTTGGACTAATATTAATAAAAAAAATTACCTAGTCATTACTTACTATTAGATTGATGGTCAATGGAGAATGCAGAAATATATTTTATCATAGACAATCTAGATTGAGCCCATAATGGTGCAACCATATTTTGCTGTAGTAGTAATATTTGTAAAATTTATGGCATTAAAAATAATTTTTTTTCTATTATTTTAGAAAATATTTCTAGAATTTTATGGACAAATTAAAGGATAATAGCTCAGAAGAGGAAGAGGACTACATGAGAAGAATTACTTGCAATTATAAAAATTAATTTTTTAATATAATATAACCTTATTTCAAATATTTGTATTTTTTCATATTCTTGTACCGTTGTTTTAAAAGTTGATCTACAAGTCATCTATGAAATTTTTCTAAACTTCAAATAACTTATAATTTTTTTCTGTTTAGTAAAAAAATAAAACAATAAAACCAAACAGTATCCGATCCAATTCTAGGCTTCCTTTTATGTCCAAAAAAGTGAATAGAAAGTATGCCAGAGATTAGAGAGCCTTATAGAGTTTTTTTTTTAAGAATCAAGTGAAATTATGTTCTTTAAAATTTATACCATTGATCTAAATCAAGTGAAATCCTAGGCTTCCTCTTATGTCCAAAAAAGTGAACAGAAAGTATGCCAAAGATTAGAGAGCTTTATAGAGTTTTTTTTTTTAAGAATCAAGTGAAATTATGTTCTTTAAAATTTATACCATTGATCTTAAATCAATAAAATTGGTTGGAATGCACACAAACTTAAATCAAAAGCAAAAAAAATTCCATCATCCCTATCGCATACAGTGCATGTAAACAAGTTTTTCTTAAATGAAAAAAAGGTATTATCCAATCGTAACTGCACTTTCCCATTAATGAGTTCATGCCAAGGAAATATATTATTATTTTCAGAACATATTCTTCCATACAAAGCACTGATACTTCATGAAACTCATTGTATCTGTATTATATCCGTATCAAATACTAATACGCCATAATATGCTGATAATATGCATCAAATAACACAACGTGGTGTATCAAATTATTTTTCTTTCTAAATAATATTGACATATATGACCTCCCAACAAAGACACTTACTAATGTAAATCTAATACAACCAGCAGAATAGAAGAATTATAAAAATTGGCTGACCTGGTGATGTGAGGTATCCATGGTACCGATTCATAGCTCGGCGATAATCTTCGTCTCCTATTCTATTTCATTTTGCTCTATTTGCTTGTTACATTTTTTTACTTTGATGTGAAATAGACACTAGCTATATGCTTGGAGGGAGAGATTTTATAATTTTGAAAGCGTGAGGTTATTATTTTATAATTTCATGGGCTTGGTAAGTGGGGGTTGATGTGAATGGGCTAAGTGGGCATAAATCCTTTATTTCCATTGCACTCAATCAAATAACAATTCCTCATTTAGCTCCAAGTATATAAACTCACTTCTTATAGTTTCTTATCATAGCTTTTTCGGCCTTCCTTTTCCTCTAATAATTAAACTTTCCTTACTGGATTTTCTATCAACCCATAATTCATATGTCAAAACTATCTAAGCCAACTCTCTCTGAGCTTGTCATTAATTGAGGTTACACCAATCTCTTGTTGATATATTCATTTCTCATCTTGTCCTCCCACATAAACTGATTCACCTTAGCATTCTCATTTCTACAATACTTATTTTATTTTGTATGTTTCTACTTTATAGGCCAACATTCGATACATTATAACATCGCTAGTCGTACTCTAACCAAAGACTTATAATTTTCTTTATTTGTTGATCAACACTTTCATTTCATAGATTGGAAGAACACCTTTCTTCTCCCTAGTATTCTACCCATTGCTTGCTTGAACACCTTTCCACTTGAGTCAGCATCATGAGCTTGACAAGCAGCAAAGTATTTTCAACTTTACGAGCAATAACATAACGAGCAACCTCCCAATAGGGAAGAAGACCATCCAGGATGCAAAATGGCAGATACAGATGATACTAAGGTCATTTTATCTCTTGAAATCACACCACAGTTGTTATTGCCAATTAATTATGAAATCCTCATATTATGCTTACGTGAGTGTCTATTTTGCTTTAAAAAGCCAACTATAGAAAATTTGCAAGCTGGATTTACAGTATTTACAAAGTTGAATAGATAACAAGGCTAAATTCGTACCAAGAATTCTGAAAGTATAATTTTATACATTTCATTCAAGCAACAAAAACTACAAGCCATATTATCATAATACACAAAATGAATTGCAGCAATAAGCAGTAAATAGCAAAATTTCAAATATCATCTAGCAACGGCCAAAATCACCACGTCCTCAATTAAACAATCTTGAACTTTCATTTCCAAAAATTAGGTTGCCTACAACAGCAATGGAAAGAAAGAAACAATTAAATTTGGGCAATGCACCTGACCCACATTAATGGCCTTATAAGTTGCGGTGGCCAACGGTGAAAGGATACCCATAAACAAGAAGGCTAAGCAATTCCAATGGCAAATGCAGGGAATTCAATTTACAGTGAATGCACTTGTCATGCCCTTGGACACCATCAAATACTTTTTGAATTTTTTTATAAAAGAGTGCAACACTGAGGACTTCCCAAAAGTATCAATTATTTAGTTCATCATCAATCACCAGTCCTCATTTATGTGAAGAGTAATAGCCATCATTTTCATAATAGCATATAAAGTATACCTGTTATGATGCACTTTTTCTCAGAAGCAAGGCTAATATGTAACAGAAAAATGAGTCCACAGAGGCCAATGAAACAATAAGCAATGCTACAAGAACAAGGGTGAGAGCAGCAGTTCTCAACTGCAGAAATTCAAAGACATTCAAAGATCAGAACACATCTTATTAAAAAGTTATAAAGCATGAACTTCACATACAAAGCATGGAAAAGTGCAAAATTTATAATGATATCTTAAACAAGATATAGAAATGCACAAAATCATAAATTAGTTCTGAATAATTTTGTTGATAAGTATGAAAAGTAAACTATCATGCAAAAATTATGCAAATTGTAAAAGCTACACCAACTGCAGAAGCAAAAGGTATGGCTATAAGGCGCGTGAGTGGGCTTAATCTAGTAAAAGCTAACTTGTTCTGCCAAACAAAAAATTGACAACCTAAAAACCCAGTATTTAATAACCAATTGGCTTGAGTCAAGAAAATATAGAAATGGCAATGTCAGCAGCTTCAGTCAATATGATGCATGTATTATATGTAATAATGTCATAAGAAAGGACTCAACTATAATGCTTAGAAAACATGTCATATATAAAATCCGCACATAGTTTACTTGGTTAAATATATAAATAGCTCTTGGGCAATACAATTGGAAGTTGTTTGGGACCTATGTGTAAAGATTCTGAAGGACCCACATGCAAGATTTCAATGATGGTTATTGAGGCATCAATGGATACCCATTAACACGGTCGTCAATCTGAGCCAGGATAATATAAAGGGTAAATTGCACAGGGGCCCCTGAGGTTAGAATGACGCTGAAAATAGGTCTCACATTTTGAAAAGCCTGAATTTGGGTCCCCGAGTTTGTATTTGCGCTGTCGTTTGGTCCCTTAGTTTATTGCTTTTCTGGATGGTCCAATTAGACAACAAATATTAAATTTGACTGTTAACCATATTTATATGGACCAAAATGCCCTTATAACTCATATTTAATAGTTTTTCTGCATTTTTTATCAACCCTAGATGTAGGGCTTCCCATCAAAGAGCAGTCTCCCCATTCCAAGCTCTTTTTTGATCAAAGCAAGGATAATAATATATTCAATATTTTGTTAATTTAAGCATATTTTAGTGTATATTATGTCTTCTATATTATGTCTTCCCTTAGTTTAAATATTGCTTTTCTGGATGGTCCAATTAGACAGCAAATATTAAATTTGACTGTTAACCATATTTATATGGACCAAAATGCTCTTATAACTCATATTTAATAGTTTCTCTGCATTTTTTATCAACCCTAGATGTAGGGCTTCCCATCAAAGAGCAGGCTCCCCATTCCAAGCTCTTTTTTGATCAAAGCAAGGATAATAATATATTCAATATTTTATTAATTTAAGCATATTTTAGTGTATATTATGTCTTCTATATTTTTTTAGGATGAATTTTCAAAATATTGGCTTCTCAAATAAAGATGGTATCAGAAATATGGACAATGGAGAAGATCGGCAAAGAACTTCGAAATGATCTCCAGGAGCGATGAAAGAAAAGTCTCAAAACCCTTTAGAACAACGTGAAGTATGAGTAAAAAATCTAAGGATAAAATAGTAAAAAGCCATCAAGTTTCAGACGTCCTCTCACTTGGGACCAAACGACAGCGCAAACACAAACTTGAGGACCCAAATTGAGGTTTTTTAAAACATGGGACCTAAATGCAATGCCATTCTAACTTTAGGGGTCCCAATGCAATTTACCCTAATATAAATTTTGGGAATTACTGCAATGAATCCCAATGCAATTTTGCAATTTACCCCTCTTTTTTAAATTTTCATCATTTCACAAAGAGGTATCATATACAAATAAAATGTGCTGGATTTGCATTCTGTCCTCCTCCATGGAAAGCTAAGCTCATAGAAAGTTGTGCATTCAGCTAACGACAACAATTGCAGAAGATATAAGATTCAAAAATCAGGAGATGTTTTACACAAACCGTGCTATCAAAAGAAGGCCACTCTATATACTTTAACTGACTGGGCTGCTCAAACAAGAAGAGAACCAGAGATCTTAAGCTCCTGTAGAAATTAAGGATCAAAATAACTAAGCAAGCATAATGATGAATAAACCAGTACTCTGCTGCTAATTATATATGTACAAACAAGTAAAGTTGTGTTTACTGAGTAATATCCTTAATCAAGGCCAACCAAAATGGCTCTTGGTCAAACCCATCATCAGATAGATGCCCATTATACTGGTTCCTTCCCGTTGTTGCACACTCAGCATGCCTAAAACTAGGACAGGAAGCATGTTTTAATCTTAAAACCTGTGAAGGGAGCAAGAAAAATCCTATGAACATAAAATAACATGCAAGTATTTTTGAAAAAAAATAGACTAAGAATTCCAACTAAAACAAGAATTGGCTGATTTCGCATGCATACCATTTTCATATTTTTTTGTTGAATGGTCTTAATTGATGGCCAAGTGGAAACAAGTGGACCATAACTGTTAAACAAGATAGAACCTACAAGAAAACAACTATCATTTTGACAGAAGAATAATAGGTTTGTAAAAAATAAAATAGTAGAAACAAAGACAAAAACCTGGAAAATGGAAAGAGAGAACTACATCTGATATCATCCTTGTATACACCTATAGCCAGTGAATGGAACTACATTAGAGATAGTTGGGCAGCAGATGGTTAACATAGCAAACAGTAGATGAACAGTTTTGATTTATCGCAGATCACAATCCCAGAAGATGTAACTTAGCCATTAAAATCCAAGAAAGGATACCTTTAGCTTTAATGCTATAATTGCACTGCAACAACTGGTTATAACAAGGGTTTGGTTGGTGGCAGGGGAGGGGGGTGCATTTGATAAGTTACAGCATTTTGATTTTGGTTTTTTTTTTTTTTTGAAAGCATACAGCATTTTAACCTACTCAACATAAAACACTAGAAACTTAAACAAAAGAAGAAGGGTTCTCCTAAGAAAACACAACAATATCCTCAAATATTGATGAGAGAGAGGAAGGGTTAGAATTGTAGGAGAGTGGGAAGGAAGTTGGGACGAAGAGTGCGGGGGATATGGGAAAGGGCAAAGTTAAATGGGTCGCGGGCTAACAGCTGGGAGTGTTGCACAATAGTCAGCAAATCATTGCATAGAGTAGCCTGAACTTTGAGAATAAAATACTTTCAAAGAAACTTAGGAAGTAGAAAAAAACGTGTAAGACATTATCCACTCAGTAATGTAGTGAGTCTACCTACTATTAGGAGACAATTTCAGCATTTAAGGATAAATGCAAGCAAAAGATTACATAAAAATAGTGCACATAGAGAGCGATTTCAGTAAGTAATGAGTCATTTCAGCCCTAAACAACTGGAATATTCAAAATTTCAGTAACAAACAGGTTTATTCCAACAATGAAAGCATAAAACAGTGGGAACATTAGATGATTTCAGCACTTAAGTGGTCATTGCAATAATATAGACAATGAACAGCATAAATAGACAGAATTTTCATCAATTAAAAGCCCATCCCAGCAAGAAGCAGCAGGAGAATAGCAGAGATAAGTAGAAATCTCAACACCCAATGATCTAAAATGTCATGCAGCACTAACAAAAACTGATACCACGAATCATAACGGGTAGAGGAAGTTTCATTGAAGGATATAACAAGACTAGTGGAAATATGGAATAAAATGGACGCAAACCATCAATAGATCCCTTAGATTGGCCTCAAACCCGTGGGAAGATCCCTTCCGGCCCGGTGAAATCTTCAGCGAGAAACAATCTTCAAGTTTTCTTGCTCCATCATCTTAACCCAGAGCCCTTTCCCCTTCCTATTCTTTCGAGGCTTCCCTGTGCTGGCGTCGGGTTGAGGGCACGCATGCGCTGCCGTGGAGCGCTGACGTTGGAAGGTCGGTCGTCGTCCGTATGACTCTATGCGGCTTTCGGGCGTGGGCCGGCGCTAGGGCTATTGATTTGATTTGCCATTTTGCATGCATGTCTCCATAGTCTCTAGACCTCACATGAAGGTCCTTACGCCGTCCTATACCATTTTATTTTTTTTAGCACCTAATATTAGCCCTGTTTGATGCGAGGACTAAATCAGAACCAAAATAATACTAATTTTAAAACTAATAATAATAATAATAATAAATAAATTTTTTTAATCATTCTACATAAATTTTAATATAAAAAAATATTATTTTACTTCACATACTCAATAATTTTTAATAAAAAATTAACTTTATTTTACATCCTAGACTAAAATACTCGATTCAAATATTTTAGTCTAAGATGTAAAATAAAGTATATATTTTTATTAAAAATTATTGAGTATGTTAAGTAAAATAATATTTTTTATATTAAAATTTGTATAGAATGATTAAAAAAATTTATTTATTATTATTATTGTTGTTTTTTAAATTAGTATCATTTTGGTCCTGATTTGATCCTCACGCCAAACAGGACTATTAATAGTTTCATTTTTTTTTACCTATTCATGTCGTACAATTTTCCCAAACTTAATTAAAAATTGTAATAATTTGATTAAAACATAAAAACTTTGGGTACTTAAATAAACTTTTTGTCTAACTAAACTAGAATAACACCACCTTTGTGGTTATATTTCATAAATTTATTTGCATATAATTACTAACTATAAGTCATCGTTAGCCTAACGAGATCCTATAGGAACCTCGTTGAATACTACATTGTTATAATTTGATCGCCACTAGCCATCATAAGTCAGTCGCTATTGCATGTTAATTATGGCCTGCAACCACGCTGCTGGCCACCGTCAACAGCTATGTCACCCGCTACTAATAACGGGAAATTGTCCATTACCACTATCGCTGACCATCCTTATATGTGTTTGAATTAAAAGAGCATTTGGTTTATTGTTATCTTAGTATTATGTTATGTAATGTAGATTCATTTAACTAATAATTTTATAATCTAATAGAATATTATTTATAGATATTATTAAATTAAATGATTACTTTCTTTGAATAACATAACATAACATCAATATAACATCGAACCAAATGACCCCTAAATTAACAATAATTTAATTATAATAATATTAAAAAAAATTATTGTTGTAATATTAAATATTATAGGTACGTTTGTAAATAAATTTTGAAAGAGATTAATGTATAAATATAATTTTTTAAAATTACATGCACGTAATTCTCCTAAATAAAAAATGCAATGTATCTTCTTTAAATAAATTTAATATTTTAACTGAATCCATTTAAAACTAAAACTTTTCGGCCCCTTTTGTTTGTCCGTTTAAAATTAACCTAATTTAATTTTAACCAGGTATATCACATTACATATAAAATTTAATATTAAAAATTAATTTTATTTTACATCTTACGCATATTACTAAAATAATAATTAACTTATATCACATCCCTCACATATCCCAACATAATAACTAACTTTATATCACATCTCTCACATATCCCAATATAATAATTAACTTTACTTCACATCATTCATAATTTTCAATAAAAAAAATATTTTTATTCAAATTTAATTTTAATTTTGTTAAATTTTAACTTACAACCAAAGAGATCCTCAGTTAATTTAAAACTGAAACAGTTTAACGAAAATGTGGAGGCATGCGCAAAAGCAGAGAAGAAACCCACCATAAATAAGTGAAATGCTTTGTATAATTGTATCCAAATAAATAATTTTAAATTTTGAATTTAATTAAAATTTTATCTAATATAATAACTAAATTACGATTTTTACCCAAACCTTCATACATAGTTATATATACAAAATATATGTAATTTATTTATTAAAATTTACATAAAATGTAAAATAAAATTTTTCATTATATTAAAATTTATGAAATATGTGAAATATAATTAATTTTAATTGGAGTTTACGGAATGTAAAATAAAAATTATTTAATATTACAATTAATGTAAATAAAATTATTTTTTATATAATTTAAAGTTAAAAATTTCATGAATTTCATAGGTAGATGGCAAATTAATATGAAGATAATATATGATACAAGCACACCAGAACTACTAAGATCTATGTATATAATACAAATTTTTAATAAAAAGTTTTTGTTATATAGCTTAAAATTAAAAAGCTAGTCCTCTCATTTTAAAGAAGAATAAGACTTTCAACCAACTCTCTCTCCACTCGCTCTATTCAACTTTTGACCTCCACTGAAAGAACATAAGGTGAACCCAAACATCTCAGAGATGATATCCATAAAATTAAATCAAAATCGCTTAAATAATGAGAGACTCATAACAGGCTTCTAGTTAAAGACACATAAATGAAGTGTCTCACATTAAAAATAGATGAGAGTTTTTTAGTTGTATTTGTAAATAATGTAATCGCAGATAGTAGATAATTTTTTTTAAGAAAAATCATAATAAATAATAGAAAATTCTATAGCTACGTGTGTTTGAGCTAAAATAGTAATAGGATAAATGATTTCTTGAAAAACACTTCAATCACGTAGCTCCTTAAACCCAAAGCGGACAATACCCCTTTACATTTGGAATGTAGAATGTTACAAAATATAATCAAAGCTAGTTTCTCATAGCATGATGTAGTTCAAAAACAAATCAGGTGGAAGTTCTGGACCTATGACGATTCGTGATTAAAAAAGGTAGAGAGTAATTATCGGGGTGATGCCCAAATGATTGAATTAAAATCACTCAGTAAGCAACGGCTCTTCTAACGGGCTTTTAGGCTAATGAGCACATAAATAAATTGTCCAAATTAAAAATTAAAGAATAAGAGTTCTAAGCTATATAAATGATGACCTGAAATGATAACAGCACCTTTTAAAGAAAAATCGTAAGGCTAAAGATAAAAAACTTTATTCATAAGCTCAAGGAATAGTAGTAGATAGGTGATTTTCTAGAAAATACTAATGCAATTCTCTAAAAATAAAGTAAATAATAGCTTTATATTTAAGATACGAGATATTACAAGTGAGGTTAACTTAAATCCTATAATACAAAATTTTTCAATAAATTAAAAATCTCATGAAAAATTAATTCCTTACCACCTAGCGATATTTTATTTATATATTGTCATTTAAATTTTATTTACGCTAATGCCACTTAATAATCTTAAATATTATATATATATACACGTTATTTAGGTTATTTTTGGTCAAGAATAAATAATATATATATATATATATAATATTTCATCTATAAGTAATCATTTGTCCAACACTATCCTATGGGAACTCCACCGAGTACCCTATTGATATAATCTAGCCAATGCTGACCAACATATATTAGTCATCGTCATTAGTCAATCACGGAATGCAACCACATCATCAATCATCATTGATAACTATGCCACTCATCATTAACAAATAGGCATTATCGTTTGCCACCACCAACCACTATTATAAATATTTGAGTTAAGTTAACCATGATTTAAGTATGATGATATTGACGGAATATTACTTATATAATATTGAAAACCATTCATAAAAAATTATTGAAAATCATAAAGTAGCACATGCATAAATAAATATTGAAGGATGATTAATTTATAAATATAATATTTCAAAATTACATGTATATAACTGTCCCAAAAATTATAAAAAAAAATACCTTTAGGATTATATAGGCATCATCGATAATATTCACATTCCTGCTATTGTACCAAAAAATAATGTACGTTGATACCTCAACAAAAAAGTATAAATTTTAAAATGTGATAGTAATCGTGAATTTGATGAATATTTTAATTATATTCGCATAGGATGGGAAGGCTTAACAACAAACATGCAAATTATAAGGTTTGCATGTGAAGGGGTGTTTGATAGTATTTGATGGGAAGTTGATTAGTTTAAATTTACAAAAAAAAAAAATGTTTAAACAAATATCTAACTCAAAGCTTAGCTAATGAACTTGTAATAGGTAAGTACATTTTAACTGATTGTGGCTATGTGAACACTGAGGGTCTATTTGTTTGTAGTCAAGGTTTTAAAAATCAGGCAGGACCGGCCGGTTCAACCGGTCGAACTATGAACCGGTCAGCTAACCGATCCGGTTTAATTTTATAATCGGATCCGCTTAAAATCGACCAGAACCGTCTAAACCGCGGTTCAACCGGTCAACCGGTGAACCGGTACAGTTAGACCGGTTGAATTTAAAATTAAAAAAAATTCCTAAACCCTAGGTTCCTAACTCAGCCTTCGTTCTGCGGCCTCTACTCGCGCGATAGTCATGAACTCGCGATTCCCCTTGCCTCGCACTCTCCTCTCCAGCCCTCATCCTCTCGGAATAATTTAGTATTTTAGTGATATAAAATGATAAAATAATTTAGTATTTTAATATTGACAAAATATACTATTTGTTCAGATCTTTTAACGATGTACTAAATATTATACTCAATTTGTGATTTGCGAATATTTTATTGGGTTATTGTTATTTCCATTTGCTTAGAATTATTTTTTGAGTTATTGACATAAGATATTATTTGTTGAATTCAATTATTAAACATTCATTTTACGTCTAATTATTGTGTTGATGTATGAAAAATATATATCTTAACTATGTTTATATTATATTTTATTAATTTTTTTAATTTTTACTTCATCCCGGTTTGACCCCGGTTCGATCCTGGTTCGACCATTGAACCTTGAACCTTTCAGTCTGCCAGTTCTGAAGCCGGTCCGGTTTTCAAAACCTTGTTTGTAGTTAAATTTAACAGGATTAAAATTAAATTTAGATAAAAATATTTTTTTATTAAAAATTATGAATGATATGAAATAAGCCAGTAATTATATTGGGATGTGTGAGGGATGTGATATAAAGTTAGTTATTATATTGAGATATATGAGAGATATGATATAAGTTAGTTATTATTTTAGTAATATATGTATGATATGAAATAAAGTTAATTTTTAATATTAAATTTTATGTATGATATGATATGTCTGGTTAAAATTAAACGAAATTAATTTTCAACGACCAAACAAATAGGGCTTAAAAAATTTCTCATCTGTACGTAAAATTAAAGTATCATATAGCTGAATTTAGCCTTAATGCCTATAGGAACTATACAGTACTAGAATAAACTTTTAATCATTGGCATGCACAATTAAGGCCCTGTTTGGTGCAAGGACCATAATGGTACTAGTTAAAAATAATAATAATAATAAATAATTTTTTAATCATTCTATATAAATTTTAATATAAAAAATATTATTTTATTTCACATAATAATTTTTAATAAAATATATCTACTTTATTTTATATTTTAGATCAAAATATTCGAATCAAGTATTTTGGTTTAGGATGTAAAATAAAGTTGATATTTTTTTTTGAAAATTATTAAGTATGTGAAGTAAAATAATATTTTTTATATTATAATTTATATAGAATGATTAAAAAATTATTTATTATTTTTTAAACTAGTATCATTTTTGTCTTGATTTTGGTCCTCGCGACAAACAGGGTGAGTTTGGAAAATCTATTTTCCTATAGTTAAAAATATGAAGTCATTCTCCCTATGTACAAGACGATATAGTTGTGACATGTGTTGCCATATATAATTACATGCCAATATTGATTAATTAGAGAACATGACAATTAAATTAATCAATATTTTGAAGAGAGGACAATAAAAAAGATGATAGGTGTTACAGATAAAAGTAAGGTACTCATATAAGGAATAAGATATGGTTGATTAGATAATAATATTACATTGATAATCTTTATTTAGAAATATGTTAAAAAATAATTATGACACGATTATATTTTTTTATAATTATAGATATAAAAGATAGTCTTGAGTCTCTTGACACATTTGCAGCATAAAATTTGTGGTCTCAATAGTTAGCACTACGCCTGTCAACAGATCAGATCTTGATCGGGTTAATCCCGACTCGGATCTGATTCTAATATATCCGGATCGAATTAAAAATCGGATTGAATCAAGGTCAACTCAGATCCGTTCTATGACCCGCTACAGTTCAAATTTTCGGATCGGATTTAGGGTTGACCCGAAATTTTTTTTACATAATTTAACACTATTTTTTTAATGACTACAACTATTGGTTGTATATATATTCTTATATTTTTAAATAAAAATTTGATCACTAAAATTTATAATATAAATTCACTGTAGTAGAAAATATAGGGATAATATATAAATATTTAAAGATTATATCACTGATATCAATAATATAATACAATATTATAAAACATAGAAACAACAATGTGAATGAAAATATTACATAAAAAATAAAGTATAATTCTGTTAAAGCTAGCACTAAATATTTTATCTCAACGGTAAAAAATATTTATAGCTATTAATCCCACTTTACAATGTAAGCACTTTCTGGTTACTGCACTTAAAATAACTTGCAATAGCTTCTTTAATAATTATAAGCCTCAGTCATATTTTAAAATCTTCATAAAATAAAACAATAATTAATATATGCAATTAAAAAAAAGTATATTGTTTAGAGCCTTCAATTCATGATGTTTGGAGCCTCCCAAACATCCTACATGACCGATGTTTCCAGCTCTCCTAGCGAGCACGATGTTTCTCAGCTATACCTATCGCTGTCAGTGTGCTCTGGCCGCATCGTTTCCAATGCAGTATGCTTTCTTCCAGACATGTAAACCAAGGGCCCGCATGCTCCAACCGCTGCAAATTCCCATAAGGCGCGGACCCCAAGAAGACAAACTCTTCATCCATTGTTTCCAGCCTCTCTAGTGGCCGACAACGGTGGGACCACCAGCGTGGGCTCAACATTATTTATACTTTTTCCCTTCCGAAAAACCCTGGCGGAGCTCTCCTTACACCAGCCTATAAATATCCTTGAACAAAACTTCGAGCAGAGGAGGAGAAAAAGGAAGGAGGACGACTTGCACAAAGATCTTCTTTTTCTTCTTCTTCATTCCATCCCTCTGTTCAGGGAAGTCCCTTTTCTTTCTAAGCTCTAGTCATGTCTGTACTTAGCCCAAGCGACTTCCTCCTTGAGATATAGTGAAACATTTCGAGCTCGTCCAGGTGGACGTAGGGGATTTACTCTCTGAACCACCTTAAACCTCTGTGTGTTGCTCTGGATGCTCTCTCTTTCATCTAAGCCTTAATCATCAGGCTTAGCCATCTACGCGCCACCGTCTCTCGGGTCTCTCTCTCTTTTTCGGTGTTTCTTGGGATCCCCTCCATCCTACGTCAACATATATAAATACGTAAAATAATTTCATACTTATAAAATTTTTTCGAGTCGGATCAACATCAACCCGGATCCAATCCGGTAATACTTGAACGGAGCGTTTCGGATTAATCGTGCGGGTCAAAAGTTTATTTTATTTTATAAGATAATCGATTCGGATCGCGGATCGGATCGGATCAAGATCCGACCCATTTACAGGCCTAGTTAGCACAACTGAAAACGCCCATCTGTATTTGATTCTCTGATTAAATAATAATTCTTATTCATCAGCCAAACTAAATTTGATCTAAAATGTTTATTATTATTTCCACTATATATTTGAATGCTTGCGTCAAAAAATTATAAAATCTTCTTAGAAGTGTTGTTTGATTGTGCGGAATATATGAATTATTTTTTTAGCTTTACGTAAGCGGTTTTATCTTTTTTTTCATGTGTATTAAAATATAAAATTTATTTATTATATGTATTATTATCCTGAGATTAATGGCATTATTTTTTTCCCATTTTTATTCATTTAATATCAATACTTGCAACTTTCCTGTTTGGTTAGAGGCCATCTTGGCCTTAATCAAGGTCAAAATAGCCTCCAATTATTTTATTAAATATTTTTTTTATTTTTCATTCTCAATATATAAATTTTAATATAAAAAAAATCATTTTATATTATATCTATATAATTTTTAATACATTATACTTAATTTTTTTTATTAAATAATTTTAATAAAATGATCGGAGGCCATTTTAGCCATGGCCGAGCCTCAAACGAAACAGGGTTAATTTTGAAGTATGAGTTTACTAACACAATTCATTTTATTTGAAGAAATAATGCAAATAAAAATTAGAAAAAGTGAACAAAAAACGTTTTTTTTTTTCATTAAAACGATTTTTTGAGTCTGAAATCACTTCAAGCCCTTCAAAATCTGAATTCGAATATTTATTTTGAAGACGAGACCGGGCCCAAATCACACAGATCAAATCAAGAACTCCAAGCACTCTTGATCCTCCGAGCCGGACTCCGTCGGCGACAGCTGCCCGCCTGCCGGAAAATGCAATCTCTTGCCAACGGGCGGCAGCGTCATCAGGTCGTCCAGTGAACTGAACGATATCTTCCTCTTCATCGAGCTCAGCATCGACGAGAGTACATCCCGGCCACCGCTGGCCGGCTGCTGATACCCAATATATCCACCGCCGCTGATGAGGTCTGAGCTCTCGCCGGCGCTTTCCGCCTCAGACGACGACGACCCGAGAAGGTACCCCATCAGCTGACAGTCGCTCAGATCCATAAAGCTCCCCCTCCCCTTCGCGCCGAGCTGCTGCCGAGCGTTCTCTGGAGATCTGCTGAAGATCGCCTCCGGCGACGGCTTTTCTTCGTTCTCCGGCTGCTGGCCTCCCTTTTTCCGAACTCGGCAGAGAACCCAATCATCCAGCTGAACGACAAATACTTCAAGATCAGAGAAAATTTTTTTTGAAGAATTAAATGTTCCCAAACTTGTCTAGCAAGAAGCTCAATTAGCTCCAAATCTGGAGAGGATTATTACTCTCATGGCGCCCTTTGGCTTGTTGGACGCAGCGGAGGCAGCGTCGAGAAGACGATACTCGTGCATGATCCATTCAGTCTTGGTGCCCTTGGGAGGGCGGCCCTTGTAGAAGACGAGGGCCTTTTTGACCCCAAGGCACTGGATGCCGCCGGCGGCAAGGATAGGCTTATCGGTGCCCGTAGCCTTCCAATAGCCGGACGCCGCCGCCCGATTCGGCCGGACGCCGTTCGGGTATTTACGGTCCCTCGGGCTGAAGAAGAACCACTCCCCCTCGCCAAATAAAGCCTTCTCTGAGAACCCATTGCCACTATTGCAAATTAGTTTACGGTTTGCTTCATGAAAATTGAAGTGAGATTGGGATTAGTCAAGAACCTGGAAGCTCCCATGGGTTGAACTTGTAGAGGTCGATGTCGGTGATAATGGTGGACTCCGGCGGCAGGGAGGCGGCGACCTTCTTCTTCAGGTAATGGATAATAAGCTCCTGATCTGTGGGGTGGAAGCGGAAGCCGGGAGGGAAGGGAGGGCCAGGCAAGGCAGCGCCGCCTTCCATGGTGGATTTAGCGAATCAATTGAGGAAAGGAGAGAATAATCGGAGGAAAGAGAACGGATTAATTTGGGTGAAGTTGCGGGCTTTGTTTTTTCTGAGGGTGCAAATTGCAAGCTTTTTTATAACCGGAATTGGAGCGACAGTCGCAGATTCTGCGTCGTCGCCAGGCGATTCTTCAGGCCGGCAATTTGTTTCGTTTTAATGGGCCATGGTCCATGGGCCAGACTCAGGAATGCCACTCAAAAACCCGAAAGTCTTGCCGTTAACCGGCGAGGCGTAGCTCCGTTCCAATCGGATCGATTTTATGCAAATCATTTATCCGAATCGGTTGATGAGATCGGATGGCATCACCGGGAGGAAGATTAGAAGAAAAGATTCGTTCAATAGATTTGATATTCGTAGAATATATGCACTAAATAGATACTCGAGAAATGAATTGAAGACCAATCATATGATGAATGGATCATCTCATGGGCCATTTTGGACTGTATATGATCATGTGACTAGACTGTCCAATGTAGTTATAACTGCACCGTAATTTTAGAGGATGAGTTTAATGTGTTGATTTTTTTATAACTTTCTTGTGTATATATATAAGACGGAAGATAATCTTAATGTACGAGATTATTCTAAGTTTTAGGGAGTCAGGAGGAGTTGTGATATTCTTTAGGCAAATATAACTTCAGCAATCAGATATAGTAAATATTTCTTAGGCTCATTGGATATGTTTTAAAATCATAATACCCCGTAGTATAATGCTAAGAATACCTGCAATAGGTTATGTTATTGCATATAATTAAATATCATAGCTACTCTATGTTGTCGCTTCGGCGATAGTCAGGAAAACCTCATCAATAATGCTAAGCCAACTCTTAGCCAAATGTCAAATAGGAAAGCTCGTGAAAGATATTGTGTATATATAAAATATAGACGTATTTAAAAACTATATGCACAGTGGGCTAAAATGAATAACTTTTGTAATGTGTCAAAATATTACATTTAGTATCAAAGTCGCTTTACGAGAACTTTTGAATTATAGTGGAAAAAAACTTTAGTAACAGTGCCGAGTCTCAAGAAGAGAATTTAGGAAGGATAACCCACAGAAGAATCCTAAATCGATAAAATACGAAAGAGAATTTGGGTATAAATTTTAATATGCTTTAAGTTTGTAAACACATTTTAAAATTGTGAAGCCAGTGTATCAAAGTGAATAGTATTACATAGAGTAAAATTATTACAGGAGTGTGTCCTTCTCTAATCTTTTTTTGAAGAATCTTAAAAATTGTTTTAATTATCTTTAGACTCCACATTTTACGTTTTAAATAAAACAAACTTAATTAATATAAAAGAACTTTTCAACTAAAGGAGCGTTTGATTCGTTATTATTTTAGTGTTATGTCACGACATCTAGATGTCATCTTTTAACTAATTATTTTATAATCTTATAAAAAATTATTTATAAATATCATTAAATCAAACAATTAATTTCTCTAAAAAATATAATATAACGTCAAGATGACATTAAACCAAACTTCCCCTAAAACTTAAATATATTTGAAATGTACTTATATCGACTTCTTTTATTTTTAGTAACTTTATGCTCTAGAATTACCAGCAAAAAAGTTTCTCTAACCAAGATGACAAATTTTCATTTAAATTTGGTAAAACAATCAATTTATGCATATTTTCTATTAAAAAAACAATTTATGCAACCGCCTAAGGGGCCTTAAAACATCCGAAATCCGAAACACACTCAAAACTAAATCGATTTTTGAAAAATTGATTTGAAATCGGTTCAAAAATTTTAAATTAAATTATGAGTTAGGGACTTTAGTTACAAATCTATTTTGAATTGGCATTATCTCACTCAAAATATAATTCGATTTGGCTTGAAATTATATGTATAACATGAATAATTTTGTTATATAATATAAGCCAATTAAAATCATGATTCGAGCTGCCTTAAAATTAAGTCATTTCGAGTCGAGCCTGCTCGAATCATATCCTATTTCGATTTCGGACAGTTGATCCAAACTCAAAATTTTTAATTTCGAGTTGCCTCACTTGAAATTAGTTCGATAGCAGCCCTAGCCGACATACACTTCCCTTCGGGTTCTCTATGTATGGAATGGTCATAGCGCTTCGTTTTATTGCCGGAAGGTCAATTCAAATAGGACTATTAATAATCTGATTTCATGCTAATGTGATCTTGGCTCTAATTTGAATTAAATTTTTTTAATTTAATCTCAATTAGATACCAAAAATGAACAAAAATAATTCGATTTAATTTCAATTCAAGTTAGGGTTAGCTTATTTATTATCAATTTAAGCTTGATTCAACTTTTGATTCATTTTTCATCTTTTTGTTAGAATTTTAAGCATAACTGTCTTTGTTCATTCATTAACTTAAATTATATTTTCCATATTAATTTAGTGGTTTGAAATTAAAATAAAATAAAAAATAACCTACAGTAAACTAGATTTAAACAGTAGTTATTAAAAAATTCTAATATAGTGATCCATTAGCATATTGCAAAAAAAAATAACATATTAAATCAAGTTATATAAATATTTATTTTTAATCGATTATACTTCGAGCTAGCTTATCCCATTTTATGCAGGCTCAATATTAGATTGATAAAATTCTTGACCTATAAAAATAGTTCATTAATTGGCTTACTTGGATCAAACTGATCTTAATTCGATCTAAAATCTAATTCAACCTTCGATCGATCTTTGATCTTCAACCTAAGTTAACAACCTCAGTGCTAAATCAACATAATTTGATAAACGAATGGGATACACGATTACTTGTAAAAGTTTACTTTTATCAATTTCGTTTAACTTTTTTTACAAAGTAAAAAATTCTTCTTTAAAAATAACATACTTAATTTCCTTAATTTAATTTATAGAGCACCTATTTTTCAATTAGGTTTTCAAATTGGCCTCTGTTATGGTTTGTGCTAGTGAAAGAAATTCTATTGATATTTAATTATGATGTGAATTTAAATTATTTAATATTAAAATTCAATATAACATCAAAATTAAATTAAATATTTTATAGAAATATATTAATATTTGTATAGTACGTTAAATAAATTTTTATTGATATTTAAAAATAAATAGTTAGATTTTTTTTAAATGTTTATAACGAAGAAGCTTTTAAGTTGGGTCAACCAAGTCAAAGCACGAATAATGACAAAATGATTACAGATTTGCTGTTGGACTAATTAATATCTTATGAAATATGGCAACATGAAAGACAAAAAGATATTTAATTAACAAAATATTATTTTTTAGTGTAAAGAAGGGATCACTGTCAGCGTAAAGAAGAAAAGTGATTAATAGCAACATATTTAGCTCTTCTTTTTTACTTATTTTGAAAATTGTGAAATATACAAAGCATTATTTTATTTTTATTTTTTTTTTGAAATAGAATATAGTAGTATTATTAATACATGAAGTAAATATTTATTTGTTAAGTATTATTAGTTGCTGTTGATATAATTTTTTGCAATATCTAATTTGCCCGGTGAAAATTTCCCAAACGAAGGCAAAGGGATCAGAAAATTTTGGTTTTTGAGCTAAAACAGCTTAGAGTGAAAGTCGATGAATGAATTTTTTTATAATTAGTAATTCATCTATTGTGATAGTATTAAAATTTTTCTATGTTTTATGTTAATAATTTATTAATAAGATTGTTTTCCGGCAGAAGAAAAGAAATTAATTAAACTTGAAGTCAACTCGATACATATTGAAAAAAATTATAATTTTAATGTATATATATAGTTAAAAAAATTATATATAAAAATATATTATAATAACTTATATAAAAGAAAGTGTAAATGACAACCAAACTCCTGCGTTTAAGACTTAATAATACACAGTTCTACAAAGTTTCTGAATTTTAATAAATTATCAAATGAGTTTTCTTTTTATTTTTTATTTATTAAATATTTTTAAAATTTCGTTTTACCCCTGTCATTCTCTCTCTCCTCCTGATCCGGCACACGAGCGCGGGCCGCGTGGCCGTCGATGGTCCGGCTGCCATGCGGTGTGTCCACCGACAACCGCGCGACCCGGATGGAGAGGAGAGAGAGAGGCGGCGCACGTCCGGGAGGAGAGAGAGAGAGAGAGAAGCGGCCTCCCTCTCTCCTCTTGATCTAGCGCACGCGCGCGGCGCTAGCGCAACCCACCGGCAGGTCGAGCTGACTCCGCGGGCGTGCGCCGGATCGGGAGGAGAGAGTAAATGACAGAGTTAAAACGGTAATTTTAAAAAAATTTAATAATAAAAAAATAAAAAAAGACCCATTTGATAAGTTATTAAAACTCAGGGACCCCGATATTATAATTTTAAAAATGTGGACCTGCACG
This sequence comes from Apostasia shenzhenica, assembly GCA_002786265.1. Classification (NCBI taxonomy): domain Eukaryota; kingdom Viridiplantae; phylum Streptophyta; class Magnoliopsida; order Asparagales; family Orchidaceae; genus Apostasia; species Apostasia shenzhenica. Next base: position 6,360,568 of record KZ451950.1, read on the forward strand.
ATATAAGCATTAAACTCAGAGACCTGGGCGTAATTTGCCCTTAAAATTTTTTGTGTGTTTTATATTAATAATTTATTAATAAGATTGTTTTGCGGTAGAGGAAAAGAAATTAATTAAACTTGAAATCGACTCGATATGTATTGAAAAAATTATAACTTTAAAGTATATATGGCTTGAGAAATTTTATATACAAATATATTATAATAAAAGGTAAATTGTACCCAGATTTTTGAGTTTAAGGCTTAACAACGCACAAGTCCACATTAAACATCAGGGTCCTAACTTTTAATAAAATATCAAATAGGTCCTTTTTATTTTTTTTATTATTAAACTTTTTTTAAAATTATAATTATAATAACTTATTTGTTTATAATGTTTAATTTTAACAAGGTTAAAACTAAATTTTAATAGAGATATTTTTTTATTGAAAATTATGAATGATATAAAATAAAATTAATGACTATATTGGGATATATGAAAGATGTGATGTAAAGTTAATTATTATATTGAGATATGTGAGGCATGTGATGTAAGTTAGTTATTATTTTGGTAATGTGCATATGCTGTGAAATAAAATTAATTTTTAATATTAAATTTATGTGTGATGTGATATGTCTATTTAAAATTAAATCAGGTTAATTTTAAACTATTAAACAAACAGAGCTAAAGATGAGAATTAATAAACATTTGAGAACAAAATAGGAAACTCTCATTTTTTTCCTTTTTATCACGGCCATGTTGGCTTGACCGGAAAATAATACTCGAGCTTGCTAGTTACGTACATATCAATGGTTTGATTTGCAATATGAAAATTATATAGAAGGTTTCATTTTATTTCTTTTTTTTTACCTCTCATTCTCAGATACACACGGAGAATTATCTTACATTAAATATTCAAAATAAATAAGTATTTATTACTTATATTTTGGGACTAAATTGGGGTCCCTTATAATAACTTCCCTAATTAGTGGTATCAGAGAAGATGATTCGCCTGGACCTTCAGTAATTCATGTAGATTGTACTGTAATGAGTCTTGAATTCTCTATTATGATTGAAAAATTATAAGAGTAAGTGACTACCATTATGGCCCTAAAATGATTGAGTGGGCTCTTGATAAGCATGCACTTGAATGACCTATTAAATAAGAAAAAATCTAATGTGAATGAATTCTCATGTCATGAAAAATTTTATTGAGTTACACATAGATAATTGTCCGGCATTTGATATCCAACATAAATTGTATTGTTTATATATAATTCATAGTCTTTATCCAGTAGTCTAAGTTTTTGAATTAATTATATATTAAGCCCAACTTAAACTTCTCTACGGTAACTCCTCTAACACCATATAAATAAAATAGATCTCTCCGTCAATTAACACCTTACTTTAGAAATGACTAAGGGGGCGTTTGGTTCAGTGTTATTTCAATATTATGTTATGTTATGTTATCTTTAGAGAGTAATTGTTTGGTTTAATGACATCTTTAAATAACGTTATAATTAATTACAAAAATGCCATTACACACTGACATCTAGATGTCACCCCAAATCGGGCGACATCTCAAGATAACACCGTCAATTTGTTATTATAATGTCAATAACTTCCAACTAAACAAAAATAATTTAAATAGTATTGATATTTTCTAATATCATATCATCGAACCAAACAAATGTTCACTGATGAATAACAATGACATTTAGATAACATGACATCTAAATAACATTGACATTGAGATAACACTGAACCAAACGCCTCCTAAGGCTGATCAGCAAAAAGTCAAGTTAGAACAAATCATTTGTGTTCTAATTTTGAGTCTGAGTTTTAATTAGTTGAATTATTCTATTTTTATTTAGATGTGTGCTATAGTTACACATATATTAATCTCTTTGCTTATTTAATTTTATTTCTATAAATTAAATATCCTAAATCTAAATTAAAAAAAATCTAATACTGCTAATATATATATATATATATGAGCATGGCATTTGTGATATTTACATTAATTTTGTCCAGTGCTTTTGCGACAATTTGATGACCATTTCAGATTATAGTAATGCAAACTAATAAAGCAAGAAAGGAGATTATATAGAACGTCATTTTCCAATTAATTAATTAAGATTACATAGAACGTCATTTTCCAATTAATTAATTAATTAATTAATTAGTTAGCTTTCACCAGCAAATTTACATTCAGAAGGCACGTGTGATTTCTCTCCACCACACATTGCACTAATATCAGTTAAAGCCACACTTATAACTCCTTCAAAGGAGCAGTCCGCTGGCCGATTCGCTCAGTCGGCCGATAGAAAGACCCTATTATCACCGTGTGGGGCTCACTATTAACGTGGTGCGTCACTGTTGGCCAGTCGAACGTAATAAAATTTTCCTTCAAGACATATTTTTTCATTGACCCAGGCCAATTTAAAAAAAAAGGTGACATACAAGTCTCAAATTTAAAAAATAAAATAAAATTATAAAATGATCACCTAAATATTATTTTTTGCTTATAATATGATCAAAAAGTATATCTATTTTGTAAAAATGCAAGATTTCATTCAATCAATCATAAATAACAGTCATTAGTAATATAGTAAAAAAGAAAAGGATAATCCTTATTTCATTTTTAGGTTCTTTGAAATAGATAAAGCTGTTATTATTGACGTAGAATGTGGAGATCCTAGGAAACACCAGAAAGAAAGAGAGTTCTGGGAGACGACGACGCGTAAAGGGGGGGGGGGGGCAGCCCGTTAATGAAAGCTTAAAAAGAAAATCAGTTCAGAGCATTTAGAGAAATACGCCGAGATTTAAGGTGGTTCAGGGAGTAAATCCCCTACGTCCACCAGTCAGTCGGCGAGAAAGTTTTCACTAATGTAGAAAAAGTAGCCTTGAAGGCTTGTACAATATTATTTTAGAAGAAAAGGAGAAGAAGAGGGAGAAGGAGAGCTCCCCAGGCCAATTTGATAACTGTTAACTTTGAATTTTTTGCATCACCCAAAATAGAGAGCTTATTTCAAATATTTCTTTTTTTTTAAAAAAAAAATTTAAGTTAAGAAGATGAACTTAAGCTACAATAGGAGTTCAAAAAAATAAAAAGAAAAAAAATTATAGAAATTGTGAGGATTAAATTAGAGAAAATTTTATAAATAAAAATTAAAAAGGCTTGACTACCGCATACATACATTTTATAGATACATAAAACTATATACTTAGATATATACATACACATAATTACAGTTATTTGTATAATACTTATAAATAAATAATTATAAATGTATGTATATCCACATATAAATATAATACACATGAATATATATATATATATATGTATATATATACATAAAATAATAAATAAATATACATATTTAATAAGGAAGCCATACAATTAAAAACCCTCCAAAAATCCTAAAAATATAATGAGTCAGCGATTTTTTTGAATTTTTTTTTCAATTCAAAAAAAAAAACGCCGTTTATATGAAAATATCTGATCTGCCATGGAAAATTTCAGAAAATCTGCCGCCGTTGACAACTACTACGAGCCTGCAGAAAATCCATAGAATTCCATGCGATCAGCTATGTAACAATTATTTGGGAATTATCAAAAAAAAAATATTGGGGAAAAGTTACTGATAGGTTCTCCACATTTGCATAATTATATTTTAATTTATATTTTTTAAAAGGTGCATTACACGAGAATTCTTCAGTTTAAAATATAATAATATTACTCATGTTTACATTTTTAATTTTTAAATTTCTAGATCCTAATTTTTAAAATTTTAAAATTTAATCTTTTCTTTATTTTTTATTATTAAATGTTTTAAAATTTGAATTATATCATTCTCTCTTGCTGGCGATAGAGAGAAAGGGAGAGTATAAGTGTAATTTTAAAAAAATTAATAATAAAAATTTTAAAAATCAGAAATTTAGATGTTAAAATTTTGAAAACTTGAACCTAATGTTATAATATTCTAAACTCAAAAATCTAAGTATAATTTATCTTTTTTAAAATTATTCATTTAAATTCTAAAATTTAAAAGTAAAGCAAAATCAAAATAATAATCTAAGTAAAATTTTTTTTTTTGAAAAATATAAACTAAAATATAATTTAGGTAAAAAACTTTGGCATAACAATAAATTTATATAATAATGCATTGGATCTCTTTCCAGTAAAAATCATCTGATTATGAAAAATAATTTGTGGCGTAGTTTAATAAAATCTACTACAACAACAACAACAACCAAGCCTTAATCTCACTAGGTGGGGTCGGCTACATGAATCCTTTGTTTCCATTGCGTTCTATCAGTTACCAAATTCTTATCTAAGTTTAAGTAACTAAGATCACTCCTTATAGTTTCTTGCCATGTCTTCTTTGGTCTCCCTCTTCCTCTTTGTACATGGGCAAAATCCAGTAACTCAATTTTTCTAACTGGAGCTTCAATTGGCCTGCGATTTAGATGTCCAAACCATCGAAGCCGACTTTCTCTAAGTTTATCCTCAATTGGTGCAACACCAACTTTCTTTCGAATATACTCATTTTTCATTCTATCCTTTCGTGTATATCCACACATCCACCTTAACATCCTCATTTCTGCAACATTTATTTTATTTGTATGTTTCTTCTTTGCAGGCCAGCATTCAGCACCATATATCATCGCTGGTCTTACAACAGTTTTATAAAATTTACCCTTAATTTTGGATGGGATTTTTCTATCGCATAACACTCCAGAAGCATTTCTCCATTTTACCCAGCCTGCTTGGATCCTGCTAATAACGTCATTATCTATTTCGCCATCATTTTGTATAATTGATCCAAGGTATCTAAAGCGCTCACTCTTCTTGACAATTTGATCACCAATTGTCACATCTCCAATATAAGTATTTCTTTCGTGACTAAATGTGCACTCCATATATTCAGTTTTTGAACTACTGAGATGCAAACCTTTAGATTCTAGAGCATTCCTCCAAAGCTCTAGTTTCGCTTTAGCTCCCTCTTTATTTAATAAAATCTACTAAATAAAAAAAATATTTTCAAAAACTTTGTATCATACATTATTTGGAATTATGGAGTTGAAAAATAAATTGATCATTTCATTACATTACATAGAAATTGCTGAGTAAAATAATATTAGAAATTTCAATTGTAAAATATTTTACTTAAAATCCCTTTGTGAAATTGTCGAGTTAAAAAAATATTTTTGAAAAAAAAAAACTTTATTATTTAAATTTTGGGGATAAAATTTTACAATAAACTGTTTTTCATTAACTTACTATCAATAAGATTTTATAATTAATAATGGTAAATTAATTTGCAATAAATATCTGGCTATCAAGTTGAGGTACACCCTTGAGATATATATGGGTAAAAAAAATAAAGGAATAATTAGCTACATGCCACACTATTTAGCTTTATTTATACATTATCCATTCATTCTTAGTTAATTACGTTATACACACTCAAAATATTATAAAATCTTACATACACATACTTGAGTTAAAATTTATTTTTAAAAAATATTTTATTTGTAAATCATTAAAATTATATTTTTATCCTTAATAGTACATATTTTTTTCTTCCTCAATGCCACACTAAAGCGCTTATCTGTCCTAAAATCAATTTACGTCGCGGATGTCTCCTTCCCTTGTCACCACCTAAACATCAAGGTTTTAGAATTTTCAATCAAAATATATTTAAATATCCTTAAAATAATATGATGAACGGCTCAGATTTTTTGTAACTTAACTATAATTAAGTTATTAAAAAATTATGATTACTCATTATAATAAAAAATAAATTAAAATGTGTGTACGTAAGATTTTATAATGTTTTGAATGTGCATAGCATAATTAACTAAGAATGGATGAGTAATACATAAATAAAACTAAATAGTATGGCATGTAGGTAATTATCCCAAAAATAAATTCATGCTATCTAAATTTCTCGGTTCAAAAATCTTTTCAAGTGAATTTTTTTTACACATTTTAATGAATTTTATTATTAAATTATTTTTTAAAAAAATAAACATATATTTTAAATATTAAAAATTAATACTACTGATTAGAAATAAAGAAAATGAAAAAATCAAAGTCACAATGATAATTAAAAAAATTTAATTATATTTTTAATATTTAAATATATATTTTAAAATTTTTGAAATAACAAGTTAAATGTAACCTCAATAATAGGAACTCAAATAATACTTTTTTTTATTAGTATGAGTTGAAGTAAGAGTCTGTCTTAGAGGCCTGGATAAAAATATCTTTAAAATTTATCATAATTTAATCGAAAATGAGCCTTAATTTTTAAAATAATTTGAAATTTATGAGATTAATAATGTGCATATAAAATATGTTGAACTAGTATAAGACTATTGGCTAATAGTACAACATAAGATATACTCAAATGATCTCCAAAATAAAATATACTTAAACATAATATAAGTTTAGAAAAATATCTTGGTAAAAAATTTTAAAAATTGTTTTGAACTATAATTTTTTTAAGAAAAAACTATTTCAATTAAATTAATTCGTAAACAAAATTTAACCATAAAAAAGTTGAGGTGTGTTTAAAATTTTTGCAGGATGGTCATGGTAAATTTGCTGAGTCAGTTCAAATGGTTTGCTTGAATAAATAAAATAAAATAAATTTTTTACTGCCAAAATAATTAAAAAGAGATTTTTTAAAGTAGTCCAAATAAAAAAAATTTCAAATATTCTCCTTGTTTCTTCATCCTTGTCAGTTATGCAACAACTTGGTCAATTTTGGATAATGACAAAATCTTTGACAACTTCTCGAGCTCCAAACAAAAGAATTCTCTTGAAAAGTTTATAATATTTTTGTAATTTTGTCACGATCGAATCTCACGGGTCGATGTACGTGCATCCATTGCTAGTGGCCAGGAGAAGGATTGTAATGATGATGACGATATCTATAACGATGATCACAAAGCAAATAGAACAGAGCTCCAAAGAGATTTATGACTAGAGATAGAAAAGAAAACGATCACTTCATCATTTTGAAAATAGTTTTATCGAACTTTTTGACTTCCTAAATCTTAATGAAACTTCTCTACTTAGAATCTTCTACAACTGGTCTATTTGTTTGTAAGGTAACAATATTAAAATTAAACTTGGATAGAGATATTTTTTTTATTGAAGGTTGTGAATGATGTGAAATAAAGTTAGTTATTATGTTGATATATGCGAAAGATGTGATATAAGTTAGTTTTTAATGTTATATTTTATGTGTGATGTGATATGTTAGGCTAAAATGAAATCAGGTTAATTTTTAACTAGCAGACAAATAAGGCTTAGTAAGAGAGGAAAAATATAATGAACCGCACTGATAACAATCTCACGATTGCCATAAAAAAGTAATTAAATAAATATAAGGAGTGGTTTAATTAATTTCTTACTTAGAACTGAAAGATTCAAGGTTGCTTGTAGACAACTAAATTGTCTACTATTCTTCTTCATATATGAAGACTTCAAAAATACGTGTGTCATGTATGCTCTAGAGATAAACATTCAACGAGTGTATCGAATGAATTTGATTTAATTAAGAAATTTTTTTCTTTAAATTTTTATTTTTTAGGTCAACATATTACACTACAATACGTAAGTTTTGTGAGATAATTGCACAACATAATTTTTTAATGAACCTACTACTTTGGTGGGGTCGTTTAATGTGGAGATCTCTTTTCAAACTTAGCATATAGGGATGTCACACTATGAAAAAATTATTGGGTATGATTTGGCTGGCTAATAGGCAGGCACCACGTCACCACCGAGTGGAGACCACTGCTAAGTGATAAAATAATTGTGTAAATAATGGTGAGAACTTTGAATACTCTAGAGATAAATATTTAACGAGTATACTGGATGAATCGAATTTAATTGAAGAATTCTTCCCGTTGCGTTTTCTGAGTTGATTATTAAATTTTTATTTCTTTTAAGTCAAACACACCACTAATATTTTTTATTGGCATTCACTATTTAAACTTCTCTTCAAAAATAAGCCACTTGAAATGCTCTTTCTTTGAACTCTCACAAAAGCCTCGCTCGTCACTACAAAAGCTTTCTTAGAAATAATAATAATAGTAATAATAACAATAACAATAATAATAATAATAATAGTCACTTGATTTAGCCCTACTTCCCCTAACTTGTAGTACAAGAATATGATAAATAATTTTTGAATCGTTAATTTCTAAAGCTAATGTTTCTTTCACAATGTGGCCACTCTCTTATAACCACTTTAGTTTTTTGTATTATCTAGAATCACACCACTTTCTAAAATAGACTCTTTTGGAGATTACGTCTTTTCAAAGATACAAGGTTTCAAATATTTTACCGATAGTCGGATATTTCTATGAGTTTTTCTTCTCGCACAAAGTTTCCGAGCCTCGTACAATCTGTAGTTCCATCATCAAATTTCAAAATCTCAACTTTATCTACTTTGTAAAAATTAGTGTCTTTTGGCAAGTCCACAAAACTAAATTTTCAACTGCCAATTTTCTTGGACTCCCTGTCAAACTTCTTTACCTTATGTTGAAGAATACCATATAGTCACTTAGTTTGTGGTAACCATTAGAGGAAGTGATTTTAGGTTCAAAAACTTGCGAAGTTCGCAATCTTTCATAAATTTTTTCAAGTTTTATAAGATCTTTATATTAAATTGTTTCTTCAATGCTTCAAATTTGATCTCGGTGACTCAATGAATGGCACTCAATAATATCGAATGCTCACTAATGTATCTTTTTGTCTTCTACTTGCCATTTGGTTATTATTTTTAATCTTATTTTAAAATTTATTGTTTATTTTTTATGTATAATACGTATATTTTATATCTTAAAATATACGTTCATATGTAAAATAGCTTAATTGTATATCAGAAAAGTGAAAATAAATATCAAAAAATATATATCAAATTGATTATGAGTTGAATTAATATTATTTCAACTTATGGTTGCGACTTTTCAAAACTCATGAGCATAGATTTCATTTATCAAAATTTATTTGATTAACACCCAAAACTTATATTGTTCAAAACATTTTTTGGGAGATGATTCAATTATAACTTTTTTATTTGATAGTATAATTTATCATCTATGATCATAAATAATTAGTTTTTTAATATGATTAATCAAGTTTTTATAACACAAAAATTAATTAAAAAACATCATTGTTTTACATGCGATTTAATTATTGAGCAACAACACCTTTTTAAATAGCTAAGCCGATGTAATGGATGACAAAAGAAAAAGCTACTAGGCCTTCCAGAAGATAACTTTTATTCATAAAGAGTTGCACATGCACGAAGAATGAAACAGCATTAAAAGCTAAATAGTTAAATTTGTCAAATATAAATGGCTGAAAGTTAACACCAAAAATTTGACAAGCAGCTAAGTATTTGTCTGCTTTGTGAGCAGCAGTACGGTAAGCAACCTCAGGACAAATACTATATAGAACTGCAGCAGCGACAGATGTTAAAGGTGAAATGCCTATGACATCCAAGTAGAAGTCGGCGCCCTCTGACCAACTACAAATCAAAATATTAGCAGGGCGCAGAGAGTGAGACTCAGATATTAGAAAAGTCAAAAGAGCAATTATAACTTCTAAAATCTTTAAGATAGACTATAAAAACTTATTTGATTTTATGTAGGTTAAGTTTAACCAAACTACATTTAATTAGTTTGCAAGAGCTCTAAGTTTAATCAAATTACGTTTAATTAGTTTGCAAGAGCTTCGAGATTAATTGCATCGGAGAGCGCATTAAGGCATTAATGAAGGTTTTCTAATAAGATTTGGGCCTTTTCCAGCCCATTATCTACAAGGTCCACCGGGAATTTTATGGCCCATATTAGAATTTCATATATTGGGCTTCTTTTGGCTCTTTTGATTCAGGATAAATTTTTTTGCCCAATATAAATTTCAACTATTAAAACTAATTTTATTTAACAACTAATATAAATACGAATATTAGAATTGAAAGTATTTCACATTTTACATACTTTCTAATATTAAAATAAAATTTTCTCTCATTAAAATTAAAAATCAGAATTTTTTTTCTTGTAAAAAAAAAAGCTCGAACTAAGCGCGGAGCCCATTGGTTATCATGAGCACATTGTTATACAGTCAAGCTAAAGTTTTCTACAAAATTATACATTAATTTTTTTTTTCTTTTACATTATTAATATAATATAGCTAATCTTTAAGTTAAGAGTCCTGCCCGTATTACATCCCAACAATTAATCAATAAATTCGATTTAAAATTTTAATTCATAAATTATTTAAAGAATTAATTATTAATTTTATGAAATAATTCAGTGGTGAATCATAATCCTAAATTATGATTAGAAAATTTATTAGTAAGGTGTTAAAGTTATATAGCATTTTTTTAAACTTAAACATTGTAGAATAAAAAAAAAAACTTTTTTCAAAAGTAGACATAAACATCACCTTTTGCGTGCCTCCATTGTAATTTCCTTTGTTAACTTTATTTCTTTGTGAAATAAAAAAAAATATTATTTTTATGAATATGCATATGTATATACTAAATTTAGATTTATATTTCTCTGAAAATTTATGAGAAATTCATATGTTATTATGCCTAGTATTTTAATTGAAAAGGTATGTAGTAGGGCTTATGACAAAACAATCGTTTCTGTTTCAATTGTGTTTCGATCGAATTTTGAATGGTTTTAATAGCCCTAACAATAGGTTAGGTAACTCGATAAATGAGAGACACCTCTTAGGGACAAATTATTGAATAAAAACTATATTAGAAATTCGAAGAACATTCATGTGATGAAGCATGAACACGTTGGTTCCATAAGCAAAAAGAAGGGAGACGATATAGCTTTCACACCATTTCTATATGTAGCAGCTAATTAATTTTTATGATATCAGGCGGCCATACGAGAGCATTATTTGGTAGCATATGAGTATTTTTTCGTTACGCAATAGTATTGTATCTTATTTTTTCTCTTTTTACTTATATCTTCTTATAACCTAGTAGCCAGTAGTTATAGTTCACCTTATTGCGAGCAATGAGAGAGAATAATTAGAGATAAAGGTGTATATTAAACAGTTAAAATCAAAAATCCACAAAATAACACCAAGTGAGGGCATATTGTTTACTGTATAAAGTATTCACCGTCACAAAATGCACTAATTACGTAATCACAAAATCCTTTGACGTTACTTTTATGTAGTAGAAATGGTTGCTTTGTCGTGAGAATGAGATCCAATGACATTATCTTTTGTTTGGTCGCAAATTTCTTTTTTCAAGAAGGCCCATTTATCAATCGACTTTTCAAAAAAAAAATTCGGTTACGAGGAGGAAGAATAATTTCTCTTTTAGAAGAGTCTGTAGATTTTCTCTTATTTTAATTATTTTTAAATGAAAAATTAAAATATAAAAATAAATATTTTAAATTATTAATTTTATTTATAAATAATAATAAAGTTTTTAGGGTACATAAAAGATTTTTAAAAAAATATAAATCAAGATATAATTATAATTAAATTATAACAATCTCTCATTAATTTTATTTCAACGCACCATTTTCATTGCTACCTATACACAACATAAATTTATAAATAATAATTGGTATAAATATTTAGGTAAATAAAGGTTGAGATTTTTTTTTGATAAGAGCATAGAGGTTGGAAAAATACTTGGGTTCAGAGAGCTCGGCACATCACCATTTTATACACCAATTAAATGGCAACAGCTGACAGCGGACGGCTTACTGCAGTTGGGTTCAGAGATCGATGTACTTGTTATAGGTATAAAAGTGCTTGTTATAGACATAAAAGTGTTTATTATAGGCATAAAGGTACTTAGTTTTATATATTTATGCTTATAACAAGTATATTTATGCATATAATAAACACATTTATGCCTATACAGCCTATAACAAACACCTTTATGCCTAAAATAGCCTATAATAAGCACATTTATACTTATAATAAGTACATTTATGCCTATAATAAGTATATTTCTACCTATAACAAGCACTTTTATGTCTAAATGTGCTTGCTATAATCATAAATGTACTTGTTATAAGCAAAAATATATATAACAAAGCATCTTTATGCCTATAACAAGCACTTTTATGTCTATAACAAGCACTTTTATATCTATAATAAGCACATTGATCTCCGAACCCAACTGTAGTGGGCCGCCCGCTATCAGTTGTCGCCATTTAATTGGTGTATGAAAATGTGACATGGCGAGCTCTTCGAACCCAAGTATTTTTCTAAAGTTGAGGCTAAAGTAATTATATATTTTATTAGAATGGAATAATAAATACTTGAGTTTGTAATTGCTTTGTATGTAATATGTTCCATGCTTTTTTTTTTCTTAGTATATATGTAATATTATAGATTTCGTACTCTTTTTTTTTTTAATTTACTATCAAACTGCAGCAGATCGGTGAGGCAAAGAATAGAGAATGATCGTCAGATGATTCCCTAAGATAAAAAAATTATTGGTATAAATATAATTATTAATAGACTTCGGAGAGAGTAAATAAATAGTTTCACACGAGAAAGATAGAGAAATTTAAGCATTGCAAATTTATTATATTTTTAATTGCTATTGATTGGGTAAATTGCATATGGGCTCTTGAGATTCAGAGAATGTTGCAAATTAATCCCAAATTAATTGATTATTTAGTTTGATTATATTTTTAAATATTATTATAAAAAAAACTAGAAAACTGCTATTCTAAATGTCATTTGGATTTCACTCAAAATCAAGTGATAGCTATAGATGTTAGTGTAATTGCAATAAATATAAGTGAAGTTAGATTAATTTTATGTATTACAAATTAATTTTAATTTTGTAAAATTTTCATTTAGGTCTCTGAAGTTATAAAAACTCGATAATTTAGTCTCAACTAAGTCATATTTGTTAAATTTTTGCTATTATGCTGTAAGAGTATTTTTAATTACTAATATATATAACATTTTTAAATTTTTAAAATATTATTTTGAGGTATAATTTCAAATTTTTAAAAAGCAGAAATAAAAATGAGAAAATTAAATTTAAGATTTTAAAAAAAAAATTAAACCTAAATATTTAGAGAGGTCAGAACAGAGAATAAATAGCTAAAATTAATCAAAAATAAATAAAATTTCATATTTTTTATTAAAAAATAATAAAAGTAAATCGCTTTACAACTTTCATACAAAAATTAAAACTTTCAAAATTTAAATCTAATTTGTAATTCATCCTATTATTTGGTTTATTAAGCAAATCCAGATGGGGAAAAAAATTGCAGAAAGCAGCTAGACGCAGATCATTTGGAGGAATCCGGCGAGAATTGATCAACGGAGCACAACTCCGGCGCCGGCCACCATTGCCCATCTGCCGAACACTTCATCCTCTTGAACGGGCTGAACGCTGCAGACACCAGCTCTGTCGACTGCAGCTGCGAGTCCGAGAAGAAGCAGTCGCTGGGTAGACCATCAGTAGAGCAGAGACCGTCGTGCTCGCCGGAGCAGCCGATCTCATCGCTCTCCAGCGAGTCCAAGAGGTAACCAAGAAGCTGGCCATCGCTCCAGTCAAGGAACCCGCCCATCTCCGTCTGCACCTGCTGCTTCTCCTTTGTTTCGCGAACATTGATCTTGAATTCAGACTGCCGCGATCCACGAATCCGATCGCGATGAACTTCATCTTTTTCCTCTGAGCCCTTATGCCGAACTCGGCAGAGAACCCAGTCATCCAACTGAAGCAGCAGAGAGATCAATTAAAGAACATATTCATTAACTTATTATAATTCCTTTGAAATTCATTGTCTTCTTAACTTGCAGTATTCTATCTTGAATAACCCCACAGGCTTACCCTCATTGAGTTCCTCTGCTTTCGGCCAGGGGAGGAGACGACGGAGTCGAGGAGGCGGTATTCGTGCATGACCCACTCTGTCTTGATGCCCTTCGGCGGCCGTCCTTTGTAGAAGACAAGGGCCTTCTTCACACCGATGCAGCAGCTGCCGCTTACGGTGAGGATCGGCTTGTCGGTGCCGGTGGCCTTCCAGTAGCCGGACCTTGTCGCGCGGTTGGGTCGGATTCCGTTCGGGTACTTGCGATCTCGAGGGCTGAAGAAGAACCATTCCGTCTCTCCGAAGAACCCCTTGGCGGGAAGCTCCCACGGATCGAACTTGTAGAGATCAACGTCGGCGATGATGGAGGATTCGGGGGGTAGGGATGCCGTGACCTTCTTCCTCAAGTAGTAGCTGATGAGCTCCTCGTCGGTGGGGTGGAAGCGGAATCCCGGAGGGAACTGAAAACGGGCTGAGAGCTCCCCTGCTTCCATGAACATATCTATCTAGAAGAAATTAAAGAAGCAAGACGGAGAAGAAGAAGAAGAAGAAGAAGAAAAGAAGGGATTGTTGCTGATGAATTTAGTTTGGGTTCCCTTAAATAGGGGGATTAATTAAGTGAATGTACATGCTGTGGAGATGCCGGACATGTTCCATTGGAGTAGGCGGCCAAGGTTTGTCTCTGCTGTTGGGAGAATGACAGATCGAGACTCAGTATGTTCAGTACTTCTATCAGGAGAGAATTTTGGAATTGAATGAAGAAATTCAAGAGGCGCCATTGCCGGCCTCGCACTGGAGAACTACAGCAGAACGACTCAATATCTCAAACTTGCCATGAGATATAAATTATTCAGCCACCTTTTCGACAGCTTGTCCTCCTGCCGGCAAAACCTCCTTTTTTTTTGTTCTTTCATTACAGACTTACAGCACACACGTGCACACTCGCAATAAATAAATAAATAAAGGAATAATTACGTACATATCACATTAAACATTTTTATTTACGCATTACCCATTCATTCTTGTTTAATTACGCTACACACACTACAAACATTACAAAGCTTACAACCACACACTTGAGTTAAACTCAGTTAGAATCCAGTTGAAAAAAAGAAATATTCCGTTAATAAATCTTAAAAATTACATTTTTACCTTTGTGTAAATAGTTTTCTTCTTCAATACCATGGTATATTAATGGAGATTTGCTCTAAAATCACCGCAGATCGCGGTTTTTTTCTTCCGTCGCAGCCATCGGCACCGATTTCCTCTCAACACTCGCGGTTTTTTTCTTCCGTCGTAGCCATCGGCCGTCGCTACCATAGTTAAACATAATTTTTATGAACGGCTCAAATTTTAAGTAACTTAACTATAGTTAAGTTACTTAAAAACTATGGTTTCTTATGGTAAAGCAAGTTAAAGTGTGTGGTTGTAAACTTTGTAATGTTTGGAGTGTGTGTAGCGTAATTAAACAAGAGTGAATGGGTAATGCGTAAATAAAGATGTTTAATGTGGCATGTACGTAATTATCCCATAAATAAATATGTATGTATATATAAATATATATACTTGTATATCTATATATACATATCTATATATATATGTATATGTATGTATGTATGTATATATACATCATTACCGTAAATTCAATCTCTCTAAAATCAATTTCTGATCCTATTTACATCCATAAAAAAATAATATTCGAATCCTTTTTACCACGTGAATTTCTTTTCATGAATTTCATTAAATATTTTCAAAAAAAAGAGTATATATTTAAGTAATTTAATTTGACTTTATCTTTAATTAAGGTCACTCTAATTTTTTTCCAGATATACTTATTTCTTATTTAGTCTCTTCGCATGTACCTCCTCAGTCCTCATGCATCCTAACATCTTCATTTTAATTTGCGATGCTCATTTTATTTGAATGTTTTTATTTTGTAAGTCAATGTTCAATATCATATAATATTGCTGGTGTAACAACTATTCCGTAAATTTTTTTTTGATTGTAATTATTCTATAAGATTTATCTTTAAATTTAGGAAAAATTTTTTAATCACATAATACGTCAAATGCACTCCTCTACTATATCCATCCTACTTTGATCTTTCTAATAACATTACTATCTATTTCACTACTATTTTGCATAATTAACTTAAGCTATCTAAACTGTTTGCTCTTCTTAATAACTTGATCATTAATTGTCATGCATCTCCTCACTATAAGTACTTCTTTCACTACTAAAATTATACTCAATATATTTAGCTTTAGATCTGTTAAGACAAAAACTTTTAGATTTTAATATATTTCTCCATAACTCGAGTTTTACTTTAGTACTTTCTCTAGTTTTATCAATGAGCAGAATATCATCTGTAAAAAGCATACATCAAGAATTTTCTTTTTGAATGTGTTCTGTCAAAATCTTTGTAACTAATGCAAGAAGATATGAACTTAAAGCTGAACCTTGATGTAATTCAACTAAAATAGAAAAATCCTTAGTCAAACATTATTATGTTTAAATGCATATATTAGCTCATTTATATATGCCATGAATAATGTGAATGCAAGCAGTGTAAATTTATTTCTTTTTTAAAACTCTTTAGAGCACTTTTTTGAGACTTTATCGTAAGTTTTTTTAAATTAATAAAAATTAAATATAGATCTGTTTTTTCTCCCTAAGCATCTACATTAAACCTCTTAATAAATAAATAACTTTTATAGTAAATCTATCAGGCATAAAACCAAACTAATTTTATGATACATTAATATCATGACATAATCTATACTCAATCACACTCTCTCAAAGTTTTAAAGCATAGCTCATTAACTTAATTTTTTTATAGCTAGTATAATCTTATATATATACATCGATTTTATTCTTATAAATAGATACTAATATACTTTTTTTCATTTATTTGGTATTCTTTTAATCTTTAAATTATATTAAACAGCTGAGTGAGCAAAAAAAAACTCATTTATCTTTCCTACATTTTCAAATATGTATTGAAATGTCATCTGCTTCAACTGCTTTTCTACATTTAATCTTATTTAAACCCTAAGCGTTTTTCATTTAGGATTTGGGACTTGATAATAATACATTAGTTATTAATTAGTTTTTGTTTATTCATTATTTAGATCAATTTGTTTCCCAAATGTTAGAACCAATAACCAAATAGAATTACTCAATTTCAAAAATTTTAGAACTGGAGCTGAATAGACCTGAAGTAAATTGATTGGTTCAGTACAATTTTGATTTAATTTTGAATTTTTCAGATAATTTTGCACACTCTTAACTTGTGTCGAGCTCTATATGGTTGCTTAGTAGGCTAATCATAAGGACTATTTTTCACGAGGGATTATTTTTAGTATATTTCTTAAGTTTTACAGTTATTTTTATTTTAATTTTAATAACCCATTTTTGAATCAAAATTTAAATTTCAGCAGATACCATCCAGAATATATATATATATATTTTTTTTTTTTTTAAGATGTTGCAGATATTATGTGATGTTAGAGCATCATGTGCCACATATATATTGCATTAAATGTAAGATCGATGCAAATTTCTCTCAAGTCATAAAATTTGGGAATTAATTAAAGCTCAAATTTTAGTCTAAAATACTTCATATTTTTTTATTAATTGAGTTTAGATATCATTAAGTTGTACAAAAAATATTTTAAAAATGAATTTCAACCACGTAATATTAATTTTATAAATATCAAATTGAGGTTTAGATATTTCATGACCTTTTCTCCTTTTAAAAAAAAAACCCTTTTCTTAATAAAAATAAAATAAAATAAAATAAAAAAAACTTATAAGAAAAAATATTGGGTTCGAAGAGCTCGCCACGTCAACTTTTCGTATACTAATTAAATGACGACAGCTGGCAGAGGGTGGCCCACTGCAGGTAGGTACTATGATCAATGTGCTTGTTATGAGCATAAATGTGTTTGTTATATGCATAAAAATGCTTATTATAAATATAAAGGTGCTTGTTATAAGCATAAATATATATAAATGTGCTTGTTATTAAATTTATAAGGATAAATGTGTTAATTATAGGCATAAATATATTTAATTTGATGGACATAAATGTGTTTGTTATAAGCATAAATATATAAATATATTTATACTTATAACAAGCTCATTTATTTATGCCTATAACAAGTGCATTTATATTTATAACAAGCACATTGGTCATAATGCCTAGCTGCAGTGGAACTACCTTGTACCAGCTGTCGTTATTTAATTGGTGTATGAAAAGTTGATGTTGTGAGCTCTCCGAACTCAATATTTTCTACTTTTTTAGACTTTCATTTTCTTTTCTTCGTTACTCATTCAAAAAAAAATTTCTTTCGTTTTCCGATATGTCAAACACAACATCCCTTGCGTCCAACAAAATCATGTCCGTTGAATTGACCATGTACTTGCGGCCCCCACCGAAGGAATTTCTCAGCCAGCAAATGCAGCGGTTGACAATAATTAACTATGGAAATTTAAACTAATTTAAAATATATTTATTTATTTAAAGGGATAATTACATGTAGCACGCCTAAAATTACTAATTTTATATAATATTTTAAAAAATATAAAACAATTTATTAATACATTTTCATAAATCTTGCTATATTGTGTATAATTTAAAAGTCTACGATGGATACTTTTATCTTACTAATTTAAATTTTAAGTGGATTATATATATAATTTATCAATAAAAATTAAAACTTTTAGAGTTTAAGATATATATTTTAGGATTTAGAGTATAGAGTTTAGTCGTTAGTGTTAAAGTAATTTAAAGTATGAGATTTAGTATTTTGTATCATAAGATATAATTTTAAGGCTCGAGATTTAGGTCTAGCTTGGTTCAGGTATTTTGTTTTTATTTAACATAAATTTTAATTATAAAAATTAATTTTATTTCACATTAAATATAAATATAAATGTTAGAATTAATTTTATTTTATATCTTACATACTTTTTAATATTAAAATAAATTTTATTTCTATTAAACTTAAAAGTAAATTTTTTTTGTTCAAAAAAAAGTCAAATTAAATGAGGCCTTAAAGTACAGTAAAATTTTATTTAAAAATGATATAGAATTTATAATTTTTGACAAATAGGATATGATATACGTAATTACCTCTTATTTAAATTTAATAAGTATTTTTCAAACAGTTAAACTGGCTAAAGATACAATTATGTTTATAATAAATAAAGAAAATATAATGCACATACAACAAAAACAACAACAAATCAAGTTTTTATAACGCGTGTTGTCGGGTCCCAAGTTTCAAATGAGAAATACAGAGAGTTGTGTTAGGCAGTTGATAGCTAGCGTAAAATTTGTCGAATAAATATGACATAATTTTTTTAAAAAAATACATTGCACATGTCCTAAAAAAAATTAAATAATTGTAATCATCCACAGTCCCTTCTATTTACAATTGTGGTAATACTATATTGCTAAAGATTTTATTAATTTGATATCTTCGTACATTTATGTTCATATTAATATATAGTTTTCAAGATATTTATTTGACATTTAAAGCTGATTTATTTAAATATTATAATTATTTTGTGATTTTTAAATTATTTGATTCTTTGCGGATTTCTATCACGCTCATATGAAGGGGATGATAACAAACTTGGTAATAATATGCAATTATAGTTTATATTTACTTTGTAGTGTGAAAAATTGTAAATAATGAACATTAGCATTTTAATACGTGAATAAAATAATTTTGAATTTTATTTCTTTATTATATTTATCTTTTGAGGTGTTGATTACCTTCAATTCCTTTCTCTGTATATGCTATGACGAGAAACAATCAGATTTTTTACGTAGAAAATCGGCTAAGCGTAAAAATCATGGCTCTTTTCGGGGAGGCTTCAAAAATCACTAGAATCAATCTTTTAGAAATTACAGTAAGAAAGCTGAGGGAATTTGAGGTGGAAGTTTTTTTTGAATCTAATCAGAGAGAGCATTTTCCCGTTACAATGAGATATTTATATCAGCAGAATGGGCTTCAGCCCCAGTGACAAACCATCAATGTCCGTAGAGTGGGCCACTGCCTAACCTTTGCTGTACGATGTACGGACAGCACGGTCTGACGGCAGGAGAGCCCATACCTCTTGAAAGCAGTATGGTCACCAAAACTTCGCCAGGCGCCGGTCAGTTCCGGTCCCTGTTGTTCGTCTCGGTCTCTTCGGCGTCTGCTCTTCGGGGTGATACGCCTCATGTTCGATATCGAGCGCTCGTGTCGTTGATGCCACATAAGCTTTAACGTGTGCGGTCCAGATAATTGAGCATGAATCTAGATGCAACAGTATATTTATAATTTTTGGAAAACTATTTGAAATTTTTCAACATGGATGATGTTTAAGTTGCAAGTGGAACAAAGATATTTAAGAAATTTAATAAAAATAATTACATAATAAACAGAAAACTCTGTATGATTCCACCCTCAATCCAATTAATAAATGCACACTCAATCAAATGTTCAGGAGAAAATTTTGTAAGATCAGGAGATAACTATTTTTGGATAAAAATTGGTAGACAAAGCTCTAATATCATATATATCACGTCTTAGCTTATTAATATGATAATTATTAGCTATGAAATAGTAAATCGAGTTAGTAAATGATGAACCGTAGCGATTAACACCACTGTACTGCCAGAATTAAATAGTATAACTGCTAGAATATTCTGAAATATAATTATATGACAATATTATTTACATTAGGGGACTGTAATAACATAAACTCTCAGCTAAATTTCAGTACATAGATTTCTCCATTATGAATTATTTCTAATTTTATAGTCATATTATAATACTTTCTCAAGGAATTTCTATAATATTTTTTATTAAGTGCATGTGTTTTACTCATTTCCTTTTTCTATATTTAGCTCTTCAAAATGTTTTGGATGTTTAATTTAAAGTTATTTATTTAATTGAAAAAATTATTGGTTACATTTAATAACATGTTTAAATAATATTTAAAATATTATAAATATACTAGTCTAAATTCATATCTAAATGTCACACACACTTGAATGATACCTTGATGGCATTTCAATGACAATAAAAAAAAAGGTGATATGTGATTGATTATTTGAGAAGAAAAAAAAGGGAATAACTGTTTGAAAAAATAAAAAGAATAAGGTTTTCTATTAGTAAAAATAAGTATTAATATTGTTATTTTTTACTAAAGATATTAAACCAAATAAATAGTAATATCAAAATAATATTTAAATTTAAATAATACAAACATTTTTTAGTAACAACTAGTAGGTTTATATTTTTTTTTCCTGTACTTAATTTCATAGCTATCATATTTACACTAAGAAAATTTTATCTCACTTTAACCAGATTATTAATAAAATAATTTAATCATTTTGATATTAAAATCATTATAAATTTTACAAATTTTTCTTTTTAAAAAAAAAATTAAGTCAAAGTTCAACGTTTATTTTATCCGACAAAGTTTTCTAATAACAACAAAAATCAATTTATTATCCCCTTTTTAACAGCTTGATTTGTCTCGAAAGTCCCTGAATTTATGTTCTTCAAACTCTTTCATGTAAGAAAAATCAAAATTCAATAATGTAAATAAATATATTTGACAAGAAAAATCCTTTTTTTCTTATTATAATTTATTTTGATTCTTTACAAATTTACTTTGGAAGGATTCTCTTAATAATCTGTTATTCACCAATGTCAAAGTTCTAATATCAACCATATATTAATTTTTATTTTTGATAAATATCAACCATATATTATTTAATTCAGCATGAACTTGGCCAGTATTTTTCTAATAATTTTTGGGTAGTATAACTGATTTTGTTAATACAAATCTTATCATAAATAAAATTAAGATAGTAATCCTTTTAAATCTCTAAGTCTGCAATAAAATGTGCAAACCTAGCAAGCTTATGCGCCATTTGGTTTGTTTTTCTTCTAATATGGGAAAAGCGACAGCCTCTAAATCGACGCACTTCTTTGATAAATTGTCTTCTAAATTATCTCGATTTATTTGATAAAACTATCTTCTGATAATTAAATCAGTTTATATTAGTTTTAGATCAAATAAGAACCTTGAAAGAGCATCCCCTTGTTTAATAGCTCAATTACTCGTGAATCTCCCTGAATTTATGTTATTCAAAACTCTTCAATGGCAAGCCCAATTAGGGGAAGAAATTCAAAGTATTATTATTTTGAAAAAAACTAAACAATTATATTTGGGAAAAGTTTTTTTTATTAATTTACTTTTGAAGGATTCTCTTAAGAATAATATTACCATAATTGTTATAATAATTTTGATAATATTATTATTCCAGATCTTCGAATCACGAGCAATTGTCTTTTCTGATAACTAGAAATGAGAACCTATCTTTAAGCAACAAACCATTTTTAATAAGGAATAATTACCTACATGTCACGCAATTTAGTTTTATTTATGTCTTACGCATTTATTCTTAGTTAATTATGCTATGTACACTCAAAATATTATAAAATATTACATACACACATTTTAACTTATTTTTATTATAATGAGTAATCATAACTTTGTAATAACCTAATTATAGTTAGATTACAAAAAATCTGGTCGGTCATTATATTATTTTAAGAATATTTAAATATATTTTGAGTGAAAATTTTAAAATGTTAATGTTTAGGTGGCGCCAAAGGAATGAGACATCCACGATGTGAATTGATTTTAGAAAAAATCAATACTTTAGTGTGGTATTGAAGAAGAGAAAAAATATGTACCATTAAGAGTAAAAATATAATTTTAATGATTTACTAACAGAATATTTTTTTCAAATAGATTTTGATTATGTTTTAACTCAAATGTGTGTATGTAAGATTTTATAATATTTTGAGTGTGCATAGCATAATTAACTAAGAATGAATAGATAAGGCATAAATTAAATTAAATTGTGTGACATATAGGTAATTATTCCTTTTAATAATATATATATATATATATATAAAAGCATTTAGCTGTATTTTTTAAATTTCCATCGTATTAATTTTCTTTCAAATAATCATTTCTAGCAAAAGCTTCTTCACCACATCTCAGTCCACATTTGACACAAAATTACTAACCAAAAAAAATTGTATCAAAAAATATCGTTGATTGCCATTATCTTTAAGAACTATTTTATGGTATAATATTTTAACAATATCTACTATTCTTCAGCAATCACTTCAAAAATCAATCAACTTTTGACAATCTATATGTCAATAGCTTGTACGATTTGACAACGCTTCTATTTTCAGACATAGTGATCTGTACTTCTTGAAGTTAGTGATATTGTAAGGTGTAACATTTATCGAATGGTAGTACAACCTCACAGAGTACAATAATATCAAGTAATGATGAAGCACTGTGATGCTCGATAAGCATGAAATGACAATGTGATGATATCAGAATGCTGCACCTAATGTGCTTCCAATGTCAGAATGCGTGCTAGCGCATGAGCGTTGCAAGCTTCTCATGTTATTTTTTTTTTAGTTTCATTTGTTTTTAGTTACTTAAATGTCATTCTATCCTACTATCATGTACGTTGAACTTTTGTTTGTCTTGTAGTGTTGATTCTCTCAATTGGTTGGAATGAAATCTTGATTCTTTAATGATAATCAAATCAATCTTAAAAATATCATACACCTAAAGGAAGGAGAGTGTAGTATTTCTTATCACCCAAATGAAAAGAAAAGTCTTTTTAGTGAAACTTTTTTGAGTTCTCTAGTAAAACAGTAAAATGCAATTGATTCATTGATTTGAGTCTTTCTTTCAAGCCTATGTTACGTATGGATCAGGCTCTATTCTTTTCTTTTTTTATTGGAACTTGACAAAGAGAGGCGCAGTCATAATGGAGCTGACTCATGTTATGTCTTATATTTCTTTGTGATGTATATCCGATTATCTAGTGTATGTTATAGCTATCTCGTTTTGTTAGTACTAGCATTTATTCAAATTTTACTTATGCATATTCCTTAATTAACTTTGTTCAATGTTATCAAATAATAATAATAACTTTGTTCAAAGCATCTATCAATCATCACTCAAGAAATGCAGGCCAGTGTGGGGGTGAGGGATTCTACATAGCATCTAAACAATAATATTATTGTATCTAGAGCAATAATCGCACTATAACAAGTGCTTTGTCATCAATTTTAACCATGTTGATGCACATTAAGAAGAATTTACTAAGAGGCGTTTGGTTCAATGTTATCTTCACATTATGTTATGTTATTTAGAGAAAGTAATTGTTTGGTTTAATGACATCTATAAATAATCTTTTATAAAATTATTAGTTAAAAGATGACATCTAGATTACATAACATAACACCAAGATAACAACGAACCAAACGCCTCTTAAATCACTTGAAAAGCAATATTAAGAGCCTTAGATCTCAGAATTTTTTGGCAAGCTTAGTAAATGAAACTAAGACTCCAAGGAGCACAGTTGGTAACACGAAATACTTGTCCTGACTAAATTATCAGGTCTAATATAACTTGTTAAAGTAGATATCTTCATAGCCAAGTTTTTTTTTTACCCCTTAGTACCACAATTTCTCTCATTTTACTTAGAAATTGTGATAATAGTGTAGCATAAGCTTGAGATCCTCTAATTTGCAGGTAAATTCCTTTCCCACTGGGCCAGAAAAATATCATAAAGTCAAGTTAATAGCTCGTGAATGCTATCCTTCCGGTGATTTGTGTTTGATGGACAGTAATAGATTGTCGACTTGCGTCGTGAATAACATGCAATATTATATATATATATATATATATATATATATATATATATATATATATTTCTTATTTAAGTATTTATGATTGTCAACTTACTTGCATAGTAATGTATTTATAAAATAAATTATATATGACAACATATATCCATATGCTAATCAACAACTGCAATACCAGAATCAGTCAACGAACACCATTTCAAATCTTCAAAAGCATACATCATAACTCAACCTTTGAAATTTTTTCTCAACCAAGGTAGGAGATATCGAAGCACATAGTGCACAATAAAGCTTTCTAAAGAACTTAATCTCAAAAAAAAAAAAAATCTTAATTATAGAAAAATTATTGACTACAATATCATTTATTTGAAGAGTGATCTCTTAAGAGCAAAAGTTGGGCTCAGATGGACTTTCATCAATTTGAAAATTTGGATCAAAAGTCATCAACATAAAAGTTTGTTACCGACCATTTATGCTCTGTTTGGTTAGAAAAAAATAAAATAAAAACTTTGTGAAGATTTTTAAGAAAATATGTAAATATAAAATAAAGTAAGTGAGATATATTAAAAATTATGTTTTAGTTCAAAAAAAAAATTATGTTGGTTGTGAGATAAAGTGATTGTTTAATATTAAAATTTGTGTAAGATGAGATATAAAATAAGTTTTAAAATATTTTTAAAATAAATTTAAAATTTTAATCATGACTAAAATAAATTATTTTTTTAACCAACTGCTAAATGAGAAATAGTAGTCCGTTTGTGCCTTCGCTTTTCATTTGCCAGCTGCCATTGCCTCATTGGTTTTGTGCAAAGTACATTAATGCATGGTACACCTAAGAATTAATAAAATTTAATAGTTTTGGATCAGTCTCTATTGAAACTAATCCGAAAAAACTTCTAAATTTCAGTTCAGATTGAAACTTTATAGTTTTAACAGTTTTAGTTGAGTTATAGCCAAAAATGTCAAAACTCACTTTTTCTAAAAAAATAATATTAAGTAATTATCATTAATAAATTAAATTTAAACTTATAAAATTTACATAATGCACAGAAAAAATCGAAACTACTAGTATATATATAAACTATCGAAACTGCTGAAACTGATATTTTAACCTTGTGATCGGAACCAAAATTGAAATTAAGTGTTAAAACTTTGCTCAAAACTCGCTCCGAACGCATTCACATTTTATTTGCTCAGAATTTAACTCAATTTTTATATGAAATGAAATTTACTTGCGCTCATAATAAAAGTGGTTCAATTTCATATCTATATATAATTTAATGTATATTTTACATATTTTACATAAATATGCTATATGAAATATTGTTTTTATAAGATTAATGAAGAAATACATTCATATATAATACATATAATATTAACTTATTTAAAAAATATTTATAATATTGTTTTTATAAGATTAATGAAGAAATACATTCATATATAATACATATAATATTAACTTATTTAAAAAATATTTATCAAATTTCATTTACATATTTATATATTTTAACCTCGGTTGGTCAGTTGGTCTCAACATCAACTGATGATCTATGGACTTAGGCTCTGTTTGATAGTTGGCTAAAAATTATGGCTAAAATTACCTATAACTAAAATCTTAAAATTATTTTATAAAAATCTTAAAAAATTATTTTATATCTCATCTCACACAAATTCTAATATTAAACAATCACTTTATTTCACATCCAACACATTTCTCAATAAATCAATTAACTTTATTTCACATTATACATATTTTTTAATGTAACAAACTTACTTTATTTCACATAATATATATTTTTTAAAAATGAATAAAAATTTCAACCATTTTTTTTCTTATTACCAAACAGAGATAGCATTGAAGAAGCAGAGTTTAATTAGCTACCCACAGAGGTTAACCTAACCATAGTTAACGTATTTGAGATAGAATAGAAGAAGACGATAGTAGGATTTGATGAATTTATTTGAAGATTTTAGAAGAAGAAAAAAATTGAAGATTACAAGTTTTACGAACATATGAAAACATTTTTGTTCGTCCCATCTAATGGGCCTGGAACACAAAAGCCCTACCAAAATTTGGGCCATTATGGGCCGACTTGGGCCGGGCTCTCAGAAATGTTGTACAGACACGTGTCAGTCGCTGGCAATCCTCTTCCAAACAGATTTCAAAATAAACTAATAATAAATTAATATATGATGCCATAAAACCAAATCGGCACCATTATTCAAAAAAAAAAAAATCCGCACCTTCCAAAGCATTTTTTACGAGTAGAATTTCTCATAATTCGAGAGCTTACTTAAAATCAGATGATTTTGAGTTTAAATTCACACTACTATAAATTTAATTGAAATGAAAAAAATTATAATATTCAGAACAAAAAATTTAAAAAATATATATTTTTGTACAATTAGAAAATAATGTTTTAATTATCACACAACAATTTGATAAGTAAAATGCACTTTGATGCTCCTTTTATAATCTGAAGAACATAAGAAATTTTAATTTATTGTCCACCTTAAAATTCATCAATATTTACATATTTCTAATAAAAGTAGTTGAAGTTTTTCATGAGTAAATTAGCTAAAAAAACTAAAATTTAAAATTTTAATTAACTTGTAAAATGATTAAAAAATTGAATGTTTGATCGGTTAATTAATGAAAAATTCGTAATTATTTTTATTAAAAATATCTCAATATTAATTATCCTGAAAACGGAGGAATCAAATAATAAGCAATTCTAAAAAAATAGGATCCCAGTATTATAAACTTCAATTAATTTGATTATTTATAATTAAATTTATTTAGTACCAGTAATTGATATAAATTAAATACTTTTTAGATATAATATTAAAAATAAGAAAAATGATGAAAATGATGATGACGGTAATGACAAAAAATATGAGGACAAGGAGAATGAGAATTGAATTAATGCATACTTAATTTTTAGTGATTATTTTCGAATATATATTTTATGAATGTATGATTTTCTTCATGGGTATTTAATTTGAATTATTATTTATGTGTATGCGTAGAATTATTCTACTTTTTGGAATACTCGAAATGTTAATATGTTTGAAGGCTATTACTTCTATTATAATTAATAGCAAGTAATTTGTTTTATTTTTATTTTTACCTGTTTGAATTATTTGTGTTCATATAGTTGAATATTATTTGCTATATTTTTTGTATATATTGGAATAAATAATTTGTATATCACATCATATGAATTAGTATTTATACCTTATTTGCAGGACATATATTTCATTCTGAAGCATTAGCTACGCTGACCAGCTGCCACAGTTTGCTAACTGCGGCATTGATTGTTTGCAGCAGTTTAAACCGCGGCAGTAGATTAAATAACTGCAGCCTTTTTTTTCTGTAGTGAAGTAAGTAATTCTAAAAAATTAGGATCCAAGTATTATAAACTTCAAACTAAGAAGATCGAAATATTGTTTTTTTTTATTTTTCTTTTCAAATAATATGTATTCCAAATTTTCAATACCTACTCCAAACTACATCTATTATTTATAATAACTACGAAAATCAAAATCAATGTAGTTTTTTTTTTTCCGAACAGTTATCTAAACTCAAAAACTTTATATACAATATTTTATGTATCAAATACATGCATGTTGTGATTTGATGAGCAATGCCCAAAGCAAAGATAAGATATATTTTAAGTTCTAATTATTAGTGTACAAGATAGATGTGTATGGGTCGCAATATAGAATCCGATCCGTAAACCCAACTTGAATATTATCTGAGAATTTTAGGTACGAGTCATAATTGTTAACCTATTAATTAAGCTGGTCGAGATCGAATATTACTAATTTATATTTGGTTAGGTTGGCAGGTTGACCTGACCTAGTTAGGTCATCAATTTTGATCTTTTTAATGATCGTGTTAAATTTGAGTTAAGATATTCAGATCGAGTCATATTCACATCGTAATTGAACCAATCAATCAACTTAGTTTGTTTTTCTTTTTTTAGTTTTCATTATGTTTCATAAATTAAACATTTCATAACCTACGGGTAAGTAAAAAAAATTAAATCAAATTGTTTAAATTTACCAGTTTAATTTGGTTTAGAATTCTACGATTTTATAATGGTTTGATATTCTGTGTATTTCAGTTAATCATTTTGAATTTAATTTTAAATGTTTGAAAATCAAACTGACCAAATTAATCGATTATTAAATAATTCTACATATAAATAAAATTTTGTTATGTAATTTTAATTATGTTGTAAAATTGATTATGTAATTGCTCTTAAACTCTTGCTGTTTTTTTTATTAAGTTGTGATTGAATTATTTCATGTGTTTTGAAAATTAAAAGTAAAAAATTGATTAAATTATCTCCAAAATTGACTTAAATATGTTATACATCTAACAGTTGAATAAGAGCATGATTTAAATGAATTAATTATATTTATAGGTATATAGCGAATAATTATCTAACAGTTGAATAAGAGCAAATAATTGATTAAATTATTTTGATATGTAATAACTTGATGCTCAGTAGCAAGTGATAAGTTGAATTTTGTTAATTTATGATTTAATAGTTGCATAAAAGTATGTATTTAATTGAATTATTTTTATATATAATAAATTATTATCTAAGAGTAAGTAATTAATTAAATTCAGCAAATAATGTCTACAGCAAAGCATAGGGGACCGGAATTATTTCAATTTTCAATCTAATGGATTAAATTGCTTCAAAGAGTAGCAAATTAATGGATACCTAAAGCAAGAAATAAGTTACTTTCTCAAAAAAAAAAAAAAAAGCAAGCAAGAAATAATTTGAATTACCTAATTAAACTAGAATCTATTAAGAAAAACTCGAGCAAAAAATGCTATAATTTATGTTTACAAAAATACCGTTCCATATTAATTATTATGATATTTATGTAATATGAAAATAAAAGTTATTTTTTAACAAATAAATAGAGTATTTTTCTCTACAATTATTTTTGAGTAAAATGAGAAAAAAATATATAGAAAATGATATGATATTAAGATTAAGTAAAAAATGTATTCCTGAGTGCTATCATGTATTTTGAAAATTACATTTAATATCAAGATTTTAAAATTCGATTTCATTTCGATTTCACTCGCAAATTAAAAATATCAATTTTTAGTAATTTTGGCAGTTTGATTTTAATATTTTTAATGTCGTGCATGTCGTAATTTTTAATTTTTTACTTAAAATTTCAAGTTTTAAGCGAAAATTGACAAGTTATAGGTTAGTTTGAACCAAAATTTATATAAAATTGATGAAAATATTTAATATGCCACGTATATAAGATTTTAACACCAGCTTGTTTAGGTTGTAAAACATCAACTTAAAATTAAAAATATAAAATATTCACATGTAGCACCACTATACATGTGTGCGCGCACATGGGATTAGCCTTGCTCATTTTAAGGAGAAGTTTGTGGATTTGATATTCAAATTATTCACAAACATAACACATTATTTCTATATTTCAGATAGATTCACACAAATGTAGCAGATTATGGCTGATCTTGGAATGGTTCATGATATCAAATCGAATAATTTTTTCATATAAAACCTTTTTAGTTTCTATTATTATTATTATTTACTATAATTTCTATCACAATTTTAATTATGTTAAAAATTAAAATAATTTTTGTATCTTAAAAATATAAGAAAATAATATTAAATTATTTTTATGTCATTATATATAATTTTAATATAAAAAATTTTGTATTTATAAACTTTTTAATGCATTAATTAATTTTATTTATTTACATCGTATATAATTTTTTAACGTGATTAATTTAACTTCATTTTTTAAGAATTCAAGCTCCTACATTTGTGCGGAGTAAAACGTAGGGCCCAAAACATAACAAGCCGGGTCGGGTCGGGTCGGGTCAAAATCCTGGACCCAGCCCAAATCTCAACAACGAGGTTCATACCAAAAACTCATGAAATCCTGACCAGCAGAGCCGGAGTCCGCCGGCGACAGCTTCCCGGCCTGCCAACACGGCTTCCTTTTGCTCGCCTGCTGCTGCAAGATCAGCTCGTCCAGCACGTTGAACGATAGCTTCCTCTTGATCGAGCTCAGAGCAGAATCCACCAACTGCGGCGCCGGCGGCTGCTGCACCTCCGCGCATCCCCGGCCGCCGAGATCGAGAGAGATCACCGAGGCCGGCTCCGAGCTGTCCCATGAGCTCTCTCGGGACCCGAGAAGGTAACCCAGAAGCTGCTGATCGCTCCATTCCGCCATGGGCTCCTCCTCTTTCTGCGTATTGGTGAACAAAGACGACAGCGGCGTGCTCGGGATCTCCGCGGCCCAATCGCTCTCTGCCGGCGGTCCGCATTTGCGCCGGACCCGACAAAGGACCCAATCATCCAGCTGGAAATAAAAAAAAAACATTATTAATTAATCTATTCATCCCGCATATATAAGATTTGTTTGCTATAAATAATATAAATTTCATAAATTATTATATTTTATATTTATTTATATGTAAATATATATATATATATATATATATATATATATATGTTACATCCATACCCCAATCGGTTCATATTGGTATATATATATGTAGGCCTTTATAATTGATTTAGTTGTAATAGGTCCACAATGCTATGTAAGTTCAGTTTACACTTTTTACATCATACTTAAAATAAATAATGAATTTTTCTATGCACAATTTAAAAAAAATGATACTCTTTTTGTTATATATTTACACTACTTTTGTTTAAAAATGCATATTATATATATATAATATATATATATATATATCTATTAATTATAGTATTATACAACATCAAATTTAGTAAATATTATAAATTTTATATTCAATTCTCAAAAATTATAAAAATTATAAATTACATTTCAAACATCATGTTTGAGAATGTTTAATTGAGATAAAATATTTTATTTATAAACTGTGATCAACTTATGATGTAGGATGTCTTAGCTCTCGTGATGAAGTTGATCGATCACAGATAAGATTATCTAATTTAGCTTTTGCTAGTTTTTGGATCATTGTAAATTCAAATCAATAGTTAGATATTATTAATAATATTCCTAGCCAT
Source organism: Apostasia shenzhenica (assembly GCA_002786265.1). NCBI lineage: Eukaryota > Viridiplantae > Streptophyta > Magnoliopsida > Asparagales > Orchidaceae > Apostasia > Apostasia shenzhenica. The sequence continues at coordinate 6,392,222 of KZ451950.1, forward strand.
AGTTAAAAATTAAATGAGTTGAATTTGGGTAAGATACCATGACGGTAGCAAATTAAATGTATAGAGCCTAACTTATAATTGAGGCTCTTTATTAATGATTTTATAGTTTTTGAGAATCAAATATAAAATTTGTAATATCTATTAACTTTGATGTTGATTATATCATGTATGATTTTATGTTAGCTTTTTAAAACTTATTATTAGATTCGAACGGCTTCAACACACTTACTATCATGGAATCTTTACACTTTGGGGGTTGATCAGTAGGTGTTAGTATTACTGCGTCTAGGAGACGATACTCATGCATAACCCACTCAGTCTTCGTTCCCTTTGGGGGCCGCCCTTTGTAGAAGACGAGGGCCTTCTTCACTCCAAGGCAGCGGCTGCCGCTAGCAGGCAAAATCGGCTTGTCGGTTCCGGTGGCTTTCCAGTAGCCGCACCCTGCAGCGCGGTTCGGCCGCGCGCCGTTGGGGTACTTACGATCCCTCGAACTGAAGAAGAACCATTCTCCCTCTCCGAATAACGCCTTCTCTGAAACAAGATTAGCAAAAACTAGATAATATATGATTACAGCTAATTGTTCTACGGATTGTTAAACAGAAAGAGGGAATTAAGGAAGAAAGCATGGCAGTAGTAGACACCTGGAAGTTCCCATGGATTGAACTTGTAGAGATCGATCTCGGCAATAATGGCGGAAGCAGGCGGCAGCGAGGCGTCGACCTTCCTGCTCAAGTAACAGCTGATGAGCTCTTGGTCCATTGGGTGGAAGCCGAATCCTGGAGGTAGCTGGTAACCCAGCAGCCCAGTTCCCTCCATGGCAGAACTAGATCGATACTGCTTTGTTCTAGAGGAAGAAGAAGGAGGAGGAGGATTATTGCGTGCTGGCTGTCTGCTGGGTCACTGGCTGGGAAGCAAATTAGGGTTTTTATATTGAGAGAATTTGTGTCATGAAGAAGCCGGACATGGAGGAGATCAAGATGTGAGCCAATCATTAATTATTGTAAGTATTATAATTAAGAAATGGATTTTTTTTTTGCTGGGTTAAGTGAGACAGCCTTCGTTTTCTCAAGCTTTATAGAGTGATTCAAAAGAAGAAGACTCGTGGAAGCAGCGGGGAGGAGGAAGGAGAGCTGAGCAGCGCGCGCCGCGTAGACAGCGACGGATTACGATTGATCATAAACAAATTAAAACACGTATTTCATAAAAATAATAATTAATACTGCTGATTATAAATTAATATAACTTAGCTTGCTGTTTATTTTTTTATTAATTATCATCATGAAGAAGAATTAAATTACTTCTAAAATCCGGTAAATAACACGCTTTACTTGTTTGGTGTTTGAAAAAAAAAATGTGTATATGGAAATTTTTTTGGATCGTTTTTACATAGATGTATGATAAGAAATAGAAAAAATTATATTAAAATTAGTGTGTAGTATATGAAATAAATATAATTAATGTTTTAAAATTTTTAATATTATGAGATATTATAATATAAAATAAATTTTTTAATATTAGAATTTACATAAAATGAGCTAAATTTATTTATTATTAATTAATTATTGAATTTTTTGGCATCATATTTGACCATTTTAACTAAATGAGCTTAGGTGGCCATCTTGGAAGAAATTAAATCTCCCCCCCCAAATCAATTTTCACAAAGAATATTAAATATATTTCACGAAAAATATATGCATATATACACATACATACATAAATAGCTATAATAAAGGCATTTAAAAATGTATGTATATATGTACGTGTAATGCATTAAAATCTTTCAAATTTAAGTACTTGATATTAAGATTTCCGATCACACTTGCATATATAACACAAAAAAAATTGTAAATATTATAAGATGTACCTTTATTATAATAGCTATCTTGATATTTTTAAGAATTTTTGTTTGATAATATATAAGAACATGTATTTAAATGCCTTTACGTTATATCAATAGAACGTCCGTATTGTATAGACAATGTAGTGGATTCAAAACTAATACGATACATTGTTAATTACAAATACGTATTCCTCCCAAAAAACTATTCAAAAAAACATATTTGTCTAGTGCCATAGAAATAGAATATTGCTCAATGATACTATAATTACTAATATTAGAGAGTAAAATACAGTGTACATGCATTATATGTACGTATAATATGAAACTTTTAGTGGTATATAAGAAAACATAAAATTTTAATATTTTTACACATATATTACGCAAATATTATTATATTAAACTATGCGTGTGCACTCTTTTCACTAAAATAATTAGTAGTGTGTAATTGTCGCTGGAATTTAAATATAAATTCTAAATTTTAGATTTTAGATACATTTATATATTTTAATTAAATGTATATGTAAAGCAAATAAAGTGTGTAGACTACAGAAAAGTACATTAAAGTGGCATTTGGTTCAATGCTATTTTAATATTATATTATATTATTTATAAAAAATAATTATTTTGATTGACGATATTTTTAAATAACTTTCTAAAAATTTATAAAATTATCAATCAAAAGATAATATCTAGATAATATAATATAACGTCAAGATAGTATCGAATCAAACGCTCCATAAAATATATGCTATTTTATTGGAAACATATTTATCATGATAATTACTTGAATATTTATTAAATTAAGGTCTAGTCGTGCAACTTATAATTTAAGTTCATCCAACGGAGGAATTATCAAATTTCACATTGAGAGTAAAGCGGTTCATGCTTTGTTCCTTTATAACCATTTTTACGCATATATAACTTATAAATTTTAAATATTTTATTTGTATTTAAATAAATTTGCCATGATATTCATGTAAATAAAAATAATTTAAATGGTTTGTAACAATCATGAAAAGATTAAGTTACTTTAAGGACCTTTGGGGATATTCGGATGCACAAATCTCTCTTTTTAGTCTCTATACTATTTAGCAATATAATGATGATTAAATAATCATTTCTTTATGTTTTTGAGGCTATATATGATATTATATTATTGTGGATGTAATTATATGCTTTACTCTTCTCTTTTTCTTTCTTCTTATGATTTTATTTAATAAATTGAGCCCTCATGAAGGAATTTATCGTTATATGCCAAAATCACCAAGGGGAAGAGGAAAGCAAAGCAATAAGTGATAGAGCAAGAACTTCAATAGATCAATATAAGCTTCTGAAATTGTCTAATCAAAAAGCTCAAGACTTCGATATAAACCGTATAACTATATAGCCCTTTCCAATATAGTCAATAAAATTATACTCTAACTATAATGTTTGATGAAAGGAGTATCGTCCTTGCATATTTTGGGTGCATGACAACTAGTTCTCATAATTATTAATTTCATTTCTTTACTCATGGAGGGGATGTTCTCATGGTTATAGAAGCCAGGGTCGACTCCCTTATCCTTTGATTGGAACGCTTTAATAATTAAGAAAATGGAATAGTGATGAAGGCCAAATAGAAATAGTGTTGGAAGCAAGATCCTACTATATTAAGTTTGACTTTTCGAATAGCTTGAAGACCCAACAAACAACAATGAAGATTGTAAAAAAAAAAAAAAAAAAACAACGAAGATCGTAAGCAAAGTGGGCAGAGTTCTAGAGATGGATGCTACAATGGAAGCAAAGAGAGGAAATATCAGCATCTTTTAGTGCTAGAGTTGTTATAAATGTCACAAAATCACTCAACAGTGCTATTCTTAATTGGATCTATTTCCAAGCCAATGAACTGATGATAGAGAGGAATATTGCCTATAAAAGATTATCAAATTTATTCTACAAATGAGCACTGTCATGACATATATATAGCTTCTGTTTGGTTCATATTTAAGTTGAATATTTTTTTTAAAAAAATAAAATAAAATAATTTATACAATTCTCAATACATCAATTAATTTTATTTAATATTCTCAAATTTAATTAATTTATTTTTTACATTTAAAAAAATTTATACTTTTTTTATAAAAAGCGAACGATTGTGTGATCCCATACCACATAAATATATATATATTTTTATAATAAAAAATTACTTTATACTACATCTCACTATAAATTTAAAATTTTTAGATTGTTACACTGAAAGATTTAATGGCAAATATGCTCAACTATTAGAATTAGGTTCTAAATCTTTTTACTTCTTTTGAGATTATCATTGCAATTTTAAAATAAGGTAACAAGTTTTTTTTGGTGTCTAGAAATATTTTAAATTCTACATAAATTTTTGGGACAATTATGTTCATGGCACATGTAGTTATTTAACGTATTACTCATCTACACTCGAAAAATTATATTACAGACACCATAAAATATATTAAAGTTACCTCTATATATACCACAATCGCGGTGTATTAAATGTAACATATTTAATAATTTATAACATACATAATATATATAGCAAAAATATGCACAATATAATTTATCACATATGAATAATGAGAAAATAAAAAATAATAAATTTATTGTAACATGTAATTAATTATCCAAAATTTTTAATAAAACTACTTAATTATTTCAAAGTTTTAATAAAATTATTTTACTTTTCACCGTGCACATGTTTTTAAGGCAAATTTAAAATTTCATACAACCAAAGACTTTAAGGATATAATTAGCTCAAAGATTGATTGACATATTTTAAAAAAATCTAAATGTTATTTAAAGACCACTCACTTCAAACATTTTCAACTAAAAAGGTGGTTTGTATTTGAATAATAATATAATATTTACAATTTTAAATACAATACATATAAATTATGTCAGTTTTCTAGGCAGTGAATTTTTTTTAGTCCTGATAAAAAACTGTTTTTTATAACAATAATATAATTTGTTATTTAATATTACCTTTTCTTTCTTTTTATTGAAATTTATGCCCTTTCTTACTAAACTGATTTTCATGAAAATAAACGCATTATAAAACAAATTTTAGCATAATGATCATGACAATTTTTAGCATAATATATTTTGACAATTCAAAATATATATTCTAATTATATTTAAAATTTTTCTTTCAGTATTATGTGTGTTTTGTCATTTCTTATATATCTACAAAATGTGAGAAACTTTAAAAAGATTGAGATAAAAAAAAACAGTAATAAATTTAAGAAAAATGTAATATTTAAATAATTCAATAATTGCTTTGCTGTTTTAACTTTCATGACAAGTTTAATAGTTGAACTTAATCGTAAAAATATTAGACGTATATGAAATTTATCGGTCATGAAAATAAATTAAACCCACTATATACATAGGAGGCAAAAATTAAAGTAAATAAGGAATTCTTTTATTATTAGCAAAAGGAGCATGTTTTGGAGTTCGAATCTTTTAGCGGGTCTCCAAATTCAATGTTTAAGTATGTAACTAGACTTGAATGGAGGCTGAAATTAATTCATAGCCAGACTTTGAAATTACCATATATAGAATATAATTTAAAATAATTATATTTTAAAATATTATTTAAATATTACAAAAAATGTACTTTTTTTCTCCGATCATAAGATGGACAATGAGTTATTTATTAGGGCTACAAAAACTTCTCATAGATAATATGTTCAAAGATATATACAATTAATAATAAATAATGTTAACACGTGACAATCCAATGATAAAAATGTTAACATGTCACCCAAGCCATCAACCCCAAAAAATTTGGTGCGCTTTGTTGTGGATAATTTTTAATTTCGCGAATCCAATCAATTGAATTGCGTTACGACAGAATTAATACAAATTGTGCAATAAATTTCTTATTATCAATTGTTTGGCCAGATTAAAGTTAATTTGGTTTAATTTTAAATAGTCATAGCATATCACACATAAAATTTAATATTAAAATTAACTATATTTCACATCATACATATAATTTAAAATAAAAAATTAATTTTATTTCATATTTTATACATACCAAAATAATAACTAACTTTATTTCAAAAAATTCACAATTTTTAATAAAAAATATTTTTATTTAATTTTAATTTTATTAAAATTAAATTTCACGAATAAAAAGGCGCTACATGCTTGGAGAAAGGAGAACTTATTGCAATCGGACAGCCTAACATGTGGATTTTGCGAAAGCCATTCACCGTGCGACGCCTACGTGCAGGTCCCACCATTACGGCTAGGCAATTTTATTCATATATGTATCATAAAATATCTCATATGTAGCAAATTAATTTTATCACATATGTATCATAAAATATCTCATACGTAGCAAATTTTATCATATATGTATCATAATATATCTCATACGTAGTAATTTTGCTCATATATGTATCATAATATATCTCATATGTAGTAATTTTGCTCATATATGTATCATAATATATCTCATACGTATAACGTAGTAATTTTTATCACATATGTATCATAAAATTGCTACGTATATGAGCAAAATTACTACGTATGAGATATATTATGACATATATATGATTAAATGTGCTACGTATGAGATATATTATGTTACATATGTGATAAAATCTGCTACGTATGAGATGTATTATGATACATATGTAAACAAAATTGCTACGTATGCCGAGCCGTGATGGTGGGATCCGCACGCAGGCATCGCACAGTGAATAGTTTCTGCAAAATTCATGTGTTAGGCTGTCCGACTGCAATAATTTTTCCTGTAGAAAGGGTTGAAGGAGAGAGAGAAGCGAAATGGGAAAAGAGAGGCATTTAAGTTATTTGTTAATTTTTAGAGTAGACTGATAATAAAAAATTTTAAGGACAAATTACATTTGGCCCGTCCCTGAGGAGAAGTTATTGGGTTCCGACGGCGCACCGTTTGGAACCCAATCAGAGGACGCCACGTGTGTCATACAGCTGGGTCTGAGCACACGTGGCACCCTCTGATTGGTCGTCCGAATGGTGCGCTGTCCGCACCCAATAATTTTTCGTCCCTGAGATAGGAAAGGCCATTTTTATTATAAAATTCTTTATCCCACACGCTATATATTTTTATTTTTTCACCCTAATTGAATTAATTATACTCGCATGAATTTGAACTCGAAACTCCTCGATTCCAGACAAGCTAAGGCCACTAAGCAAGGTGAAGTTCCACGAAAAGGCTTAGCAGTTCCATTAAGAATATGAAGGTTGATTATTTTTAATTAGTTTAAATTATTTATATATTTTAAGGAACAATTATATTTTTTTATTGTCTCCCATTTTTTAAAAAATTAAAAATTTATTTCTTCTATCTCTTGTATTTTCTATTCCGAAAATTTAAAACAAAAAATATTAAAATTAATATTTCAAAAGTATATTTTTAAAAATAAAAAATTAACAATTAAAAATAATCTTATGCATAGTGGTAAAAAATTAAAATTTATGTTTTAATTGAGACCAAATAATAATATTTTTATAATTTCAAATCTAAATATGAATAGTGATTTTCAAAAAGTTGAGATCAATTTGATATTTCATTCCAACCTAAGGGTTCAATATGCAATTTATCTTAAAAACTTTTGGAATATTTACATATATGCCATATAAAATTTTAAATATTATATTCTTGCTGAAAAATATGTCATCTATAACTCAAATTTTATGAAGAAGATGTCATTTAAATTATATTTAAAATTTATTATGGTATGTATGTAATTATTCAAAAAAATATTTTGAAGCACATTTTGCAGGCGCTTATGAAATTTGACAAAATTCATTTAAAATATCCAATAATTAAGTTGACTTCAACGAAATTGAAAATTTGATGGCCCTCAAACTTAAAAAGATAAATTTTTAAAAATTTTGGACCTTCCTGACATTAACCGTCTGTAATATTCACCTAGCTAAATAAAATTTAGCCGTTAAAACTATATTTGTAATTTATATGCATTTTTAAAGAAATTCCAAATAGCATTAACATTTTATTTTGACAATGCCACGACGATCTTTGTATTTACTTAAAAAAAGACAAATATATGAAAATAGGAGATAATATAAAAAAAGGTAAATTAAATTTCAGCGCTTAGGATCTGTTTATTTATAGAGTTTAATTTAACAAAATTAAAATTAAATTTAGATGAAGATATTTTTTATGAAAAATATAAATGATATGAAATAAAATCAGTTATTATGTTAAGATATATGAAGGATGTTATATAAAGTTAGTTATTATGTTGGGATATATAAGAAATATAATATAAGTTAGTTATCATTTTGATAATGTGTGTAGGATGTGAAATAAAGTTAATTTTTAGTATTAAATTTTATATATAATGTGATATGTCTGTTTAAAATTAAATTAGGCTAATTTTTAACTTTTAGATAAATAGGACCCAAGAGGTTATAAATATAAGTCTGTAAAATCTATAAGGTATCATTTGAATTTATTTCTACTAAAAAATAATTCATGTTGAGTTTTTTTTCAGCTTGTTTTTTATTTTTAAAGATACCTTTAATTACATTGACATTCACTTGATAATTTTTTATTTTTATCTATGTTTTTTATAAAAAGATATGTAATACCTTCTCTCCCGAACGACAGCACACCTGTTTAGCACGAGAACTAAAACAGGACCAAAATGGTACTAATTTAAATAATAATAATAATAATAAATAATTTTTCTGCACAAATTCAAATATAAAAAATATTATTTTGCTTTACATACTCAATAATTTAAAATAAAAATATCAATTTTATTTCACATTCTAGACCAAAATATTCAAATCAAGTATTTTGATATAAGATGTGAAATAAAGTTTATATTTTTATTAAAAATTATTGAGTATATATGTGAAGTAAAAAATTTTATTTTTTATATTAAAATTTATGTAAAATAATTTAAATAATTTATTTATTAATAATATTATTATTTTTTAAATTAGTACTATTTTGTACCTGTTTTGATGCTTGCGTCAAACAGGGCCATAGGCCACAAAGTGGGAACTAACTATGCAATCACCCAAAAAAATATTGCTTAATCCTATGGCAGGTCACTCGAGCTATATTCCTAAACGAATCCGAGAGATCTACTTATTTGGGATAGGTCCAACATTCGAACTACTCAGAGCCAATCAAATAGGGTGATTGAATGGAATACTAGTTGATAGCTCTTTCATAATCTCACTCTATGATATACTAGCCCTCTAGGTGTAGGGAAAAGATGTTTGTCATTAATGTTTAGATTGACATGCAGCCTACCATATATGTTGCCAAGCCATTTCATCGTTAATGACAGCCACCTAATCTCACCAATTCTCATCCACTACCCTCTCACTGTAAATAATCATATTTATGATGAGAAGAAGTTCCAATTTCTAATTCTCTATGCTCTAATAAGCGTCTAGCGGATACTGTTCTTTCACTGTTCAGCTCCAGCCAATTTGCTCTGTTCGATTAGCTCTCCTTAGTAGAGCCTCCCTGAGACAATCGGAGGCTTACTCAGATCCAACTCCACCCTCGCAAAGAACCTCATGAGAGTTCTTTTGCCCTTCCAAGTATACTCTTTGTCCTCTTTTAACCCACTCCCTAATTCTCCTCATTTTCCCTAAAATTTAGTTTGTAATTTCTACACCCACTCAATCCCATGCATATAAATATAAATATATATATATGTATTAATTAAGTATATGATCATATATTTTAGTTATTTAATTGTTTCCATTAGCATGGTTATTATCGAGTTAATCAGCACAGTTTGGATTATTGAGGAATTAATGTTCAACGCGTTCACACGTATGTTTAGATGAAATATATTAGAATTACACGTTCCATTTAGACTTTTTCCTCAGTTGATTGTGATTATTCATGTGCAATTTCGGTAAACATTTTAGTTGAATGAAATTTTTACCTATTATTAAAATTTTCTTGAACTAAAAATTTTATTTTATTTTAAAAAATAATATTTTATATTTTATCCTGCTCAAATTTTAATAATAAATAATCAATTTATTATATATTTAATATAATTTTTAATATATTTAGTTTATTTTATTTCACATCATATATATTTTTGAAATATTTTGTGCAAAACTATCTTTTCTTTCCTCCGATCAAATAAAGCTAATTCATGTGTTTTTTGGCCTATTGTAATACTATGTCTTCTTGGTGTTGTTATGCAAGGAGGAGATTAACTTGTGATGAACCAGAATAACTGTCTTTAAAATCATTTTCTACAAGAGACTGATGAGGTCTGAAGCTGCTACATATTTTTCTTCTAACATCCCGTGATTTTAATATAGAAGTATTGTCCTCTTTAACTTTAGAAAAACTCATTCCACTACTACTCCAGCCTAAGTACGTTTAACTACAGATTTTTTTTATTAACTTCACAATTTTACCCTGAAAAATGTTTCTACCATTTAAGATCATGTTATCTACAATGTCTTCTTGGTGTTATTATGCAAGGAGGAGATTAACTTGTGATGAACCAGAATAACTGTCTTTAAAATCATTTTCTATAAGAGACTGATGAGGTCTGAAGCTGCTACATATTTTTCTTCTAACATCCCGTGATTTTAATATAGAAGTATTGTCCCCTTTGACTTTAGAAAAACTCATTCCAGTACTACTCCAGCCTAAGTACGTTTAACTACAGAATTTTTTATTATTAACTTCACGATTTTACCCTAAAAAATGCATCTATCATTTAAGATCATGTTATCTACTTATACAGCTCAAGATTTTTCTCCCTTTTGGATGTCGGATGATTCATTTATGTGCCCCTCTCACCACTCATTATTCAGTCTAGAAGCCCGTCAAAAGCCGCATTTTGCCTCAATGATTCTTTTATCTTAGGACATCACCTGGTGACACTCCCCGCCCTCTTCAGCCACATGCGTCATATTTCTAATCTACAATATGGGCAATCAGAAAACTAGACTGAGAAAAGAAATTAGAAGAAAGGATCGAAAGACCAATGGGCAGTCCGATGTACGATTGGAATATTTCCTGAACTTGTGACAATTAGTTCAAGTGGTTATTTGAATGTACATGTTACGAAAGCTAGAAGATCATATCATATGTTCGATTAGATTTTTTGATTATAAGACAATATCATCCAACCATAATACCGGGATATGATTTATCGCTAAACTTGAAGTTTGCAACACATGTGTGCAAAAATATCCGAGAATGAAGAACTGACCAGCCCATCAAATTTGAGCCGGTTCTGATTCTTAATATATTTAGAACTAATATTTTCAGTCAGTTCTTAGGTCTAATAAATTTATTTGAGTGAACCGAATAGAACTTGGAGCACTGACAGTTATAATTTAATAAACTATATGAAAGTTTTTTTATATATCATATATATAATTTCATTATATGAGTCATTAGTTCACATATTTTTAGACATGCTATCTTGTTATTTTAATTATCTTTAATTGTATTTATTTTTTTATTATAGTATGGGAGTTACTTAGATTTTACTTAATTGGTAAATTTAGATTCAATACCTTACTATTAAAAAAAGAAAAAAATAGCTCCAATACTTATCATTAAATTAGCTCAATACCGAGGAGATCTTAAGAACATTATACTGGAATTGGAGCATGTCGTAAATGGGTGCACTGGAGTTGTGAATTGTAAATTGAACCCGACCCGGACCCAACGGTTTGGAATAAGTTGGGTCTATGAGTGCATGAGTCGATCACAGTTCCACGTAGTAAGGTATTTGTTCTTGATTCGTATCTACTGTGGCCAATAACATATATAATATAATTGACCCCCCAAAAAAATTTAGAATTTATTTATATTTTAAATCTATTTCTGTAACTTGCTTAGTTGTCATTCCCAATGAACTGAAAAAGAACCATTGCTCTTATTTAGTAATAGAATTATTTTTTTTCAAATAATTCAAAAAATAAGCTAATTGATGGCCAAATAATATTATTTAAATTTGACACAAATTTGAAAGGTAGCTTGTAATCTTTTTAAAAATTAATTTAAATTAAAACATCCAACTTTATTTGAATGGGTTTTACAATAAAAAAAATCACAAATAATATGGAATTTAGAAAAATAAATAAATAAATGAAGGAAATGCTTCAAAAAGAAAATGTACATGAGTTCTTAAAATGGTAATATAATCCAATTTTGCATGATCGGTGAAATTGCATCCCCTAAATTTTTTATAAATTTATTATATATTATATAATATAATAATATTTTTTTATTAATTAATTGATTATTAATTATGTATTAATTTACTATTGCACCCTACTACTCTTTAGCCACTCGAGTCGAGGCACTTCTCTAGAGTGAAACGTTAGCCACCGAAAATGCACGCATTGCCTCCGTGGTCAAGCTTTCGCCGATCACTGTCGCCTCTGTCCGACAATCTCAATCAAGCCAGCGCCTCATCCGGCAATCTTCGTCCAGCCTTTTGCTTAGCACTGATCTCCCGCGCCTCCTTCTCCTCCTTCTTCCTGCAATTGCCAGCCTCACCTGCCTTTCTTGATCCGAGATTTTAGCTCTGCCATCAGTAATATATTAAAGAATATATCGTACAAAATTCATTTGAAAATTTCATTCTTGATGTATGATGTTTAAACTTATAAATTTGCTTTTATTAGGAGATTAACTTCAAGATTAGATCATGAGAGTAACCCCAGTCAACTCAAAATCCTAACGAATAGCTACCTTAATAATTTAACATTGCATGGCTTATCCTCAGCCGGCCAGATATTAACTCTGCAGTAAATTTTAATAAAAAAAGATAAATTATTAATAAGTCTCTACAGTTTACCTATAATTAAATTTTTATCTAAATTTTTTTAAATTCTTCACTATAATCTCTAAAATTTAACATTAGGACTTAAAAATGAAGTAGAATAAGGACCTTATATTTTTTCATAATTTCAAAAAAAAAACTTATGTGGAAAAATTTAAAAATATATTTTAAAATATAATTATAGATAAAGTATAGGAACTCATTTATAATTTATTTAAAAAACTTATGTTTGGTGCGAGGACCAAAATAGTACTAGTTTAAAAAACAACAACAATAATGATAAATGAAATTTTTTAATCGTTCTGCACAAATTTTAATATAAAAAAATATTATTTTACTTCATATACTCAACAATTTTCAATAAAAATATCAATTTTATTTTACATCCTAAACCAAAATATTTGAATCTAGTATTTTGATTTAGGATGTGAAATAAAGTTAATATTTTTGTTAAATATTATCAAGTATGTGAAGTAAAATAATATTTTTTTATATTAGAATTTGTGTAGAATAATTAAAAATTTTATTTATTATTATTATTATCATTTTTTAAACTAATACTATTTTGGTCCTGGTTTTGATCCTCGAGTCAAACAGGGCCTTAATGATAAGTTAGCCACATACATCTGCTTTAGAGCTTCAAGAAAAAAATAAAATAAAATAAAAATAAAAGACAGATAGCTCTGCAAAACTTGACTGGTGCTGGAAAATAAGAAGCTGGTAATTTTTTTAGGGTTGATTATAAAATAAACATATTATTATATATTTATATTTGAAAATTTTAAACCTACTGTTCTTTAAAATTATTTTGAAATTAATCTGTATATTACAAAATAAGCATTAAGGTTATAGTGCTATTATTATTCCACAAAAATTCCTTAATTTTCCACATTTTGGGCATGTAAAACAAATGACCTTATAATCAGCAGTTGTTTTATTTGTTGTTTATTTCTAAAAACAATTTGTCACATTTTTATCATTTATTCTCATTATTTTATAATTATTTGCTAGATCATTCATCTATCTATGTATCTGTTAAGATCCTTGTCATTATTAACTCTTCTAAAAGTTTAAGCTAATAGTAAAAGCACAATTAATTCATTTATTATGTTGTATTTTCAGTGCCCATGAGTCGAATCCAACCACTTTTCAATAGTAACACACCACCCAAAGTTATGTCAGATAGAACAATAGTATTAAGCGAATGACAGACATACACAAACTATCCAGTTACTACTTTTTTAACACTATATCTGGTGAAAAGGAAAACTATGTAGAAATATTGCCCAAATTTTAATCAAAATAACAAGCATAAAAATAATCACTAGCATAGATACATGTAATATATTCAATCTTAAGCGTGTTTATTTGGAAAAAAATAATTTTAATAAAGTTAAAATTAAACTAGATTGAAATCTTTTTTTTATTAAAAATATTGAATTATATAAAATAAAATTAATTATTATATTCTAATATATATAAGAAATGAGATATATATTAGCTATTATTTTAATATGTATAGAATGTGAAATAAAATAATTTTTTTTATTTTAAATTATGTGTTTGATATGAAATATAATTAAATTTTATGTGAAAAGAATTACGAATGAGAGAGAACTATTTAGTATTTACTAAAAGCCATCGAACCAGAATGAACTGCTTACAAGATCTTAGGTCCTGTTTGGCAATGAGCTAAAAACCATGGCTAAAATTAACCATAGCCAAAATCTTAAATTTATTTTTAAAAAATTTAAAAAATTATTTTATATTTCATTTTGCACAAATTTCAACAGTAAACAATCACTTTATTTCACACCCAACACAATTCTCAATAAATCAATCAACTTTACTTCACATCCTACATAATTTTTAATATAACCAACTTACTTTATTTCACATCATACACATTTTTTAAAAAATGGCTAAAATTTTCATCCAAATTTTCTTTTTTTACTTATTACCAAACAGAGCAAGTTAAAATAATTGTATTCATTTTACTCAAGGGAATTGGATCTAATATTACCGTGACATTATATTATATAATTTAGATATCATGATATCTATATATCATATTTTAATTAATAATTTTATAATTTTTTAAAAAATTATTTAAAATATCAGTAAATAAATAATTATTTTTTAAAATAATATAACATAGTATCAAAATAATATTGAACTAGACTTTTCTTAATGTTTTAGTCTTTTAGATCGGTTTATTAAACATGATTAATTTTTTAGATTTTTAAATTATATTAGTAAAATGTATAGTGACGTTTAGTATAGTATTATTTTAATTTTATATTAAATTATTTAAATATTATGATATTTAGATGTTATTATTTAAATAATAATTTTACAAATTTTAGAGAATTATTTATACATATTATTTAATTAAATAATTAATTTTTAATGATATAATATAATACGAAGATTAATACAGAATTAAATATCACCTAAATTTTTTAAAAATCATGCTTTACAAAATAAAAATAAACAATGACTAATTTTAATAATGAATTCCAAAAATATATTATCATTAGATATCTATAATATTTTCTTATTTTGAAGTACCTTTGCAATAAATAGTGTTTCTAGAGTGATCTTTGTTTATTAAATGCAAAAAATTATGAAATTATTGGATTCAAATTTTCAATTCCAATTAAACAGAAGTAAAACATAATATTAAAAATTCAATTTTAAATTCTATGTATATCTTTTTAATATCATCTTATTTTTAATATTATACTTATTAGAATTTTTTCTAATACTCTTTGCCGAACAACTGCTCAATAGCAGCTCCTTGCCAAACAGCAGCCCCCAGTAGCGGAGCTAAGATCTCGGACCAGGGGGGTCAGGTGAGGCCGACATCTATGGGAAGGAGGAACGAGAGGTGCAAGAGACCAGTTTGAAGCAAAAGACTGAACAAAGATTGTTGGACGAGACGCTGACTCAATAAAGGAGGCTAGATTGAGGCGGCGGTAGTCAGCGGGAGCCTAATAATGAAGGCGACGTGAATCAACTACTAGCGATGCAAAAATTAATGAAAATTGATCGATGGAGAGCCGACTCAATGCAAATTGACTACTGATAGCTAAAATTTCACTTTAGAGAAGAGCCGGCTCAAGTGGCTAAAGAATAGTAGTAAGATAATAGAGTGCAATAATGAATATAATACATAATTTTTAATTAATTAATTAAAACTGTTATTATATTATATTATAAATAATAAGGTAAATTGCATCTACGCTTCCGAGATTATAAGAGTATTGTAAATTAGTTCAAATTTTTAAAAAAATCATTTGTGTCCTAATATTGTGAAGGTACTGCAGTTTTGGTTCTCTTTTAAAATATTATTTTTTTTACTATTTTTTAATTAAAAATATAAAATTTGATAATTTTTTACTACTTTAAACTATTTACATATTTCAAAGTTCTATTACACTTCTTTTTTTTATTTTTTTAAAATTTAATTTCTCGGATTTTTTTATTTTTATACATTAAAAATAAAAAAAGAATATTAATATTAATATTTAAAATTATATTCTAAAAAATCATAGAGTTAACAAATCAGATTATTCATACAATATCTTTATAAAAAATAAGCAATTAAATCTTAATTGAGATCAAAACTGTAGAGTTTTTATAATTTCATAAATTAATATTAAGGTCTTAAAAACTCTAAAATTAATTTGCAATGCGTATTTGTCCTCAAGAGCCTTCAATGCAATTATCCCTATATAATAAATTCTATAATAGAAAAAAAAATAAAATAAAAAAGATTATATATATATATATTATATATAATATATTATATATATATATATATATATATATAAATATATTATATATATATATACCAATATAATTAAAGATGATTTAGGGGGTGCAATTGCACCCCCTTATTAAGGGTTGCATCTGCCCCTAGCAGCCTCTTGCCGAACAGCAGCTCAACAGCAGCCCCTTGCCTAACAGTTGCTCAACAGCAGCCCCTTGTCGAACAGTTGCTCAACAGCAGCCCCTTGTCGAACAGTTGCTCAACAGCAGCCCCTTGTCGAACAGCGGCTCAACAGCAGCCCCTTGTCGAACTGCGGCTCAAAGAGATATCACAAGATCAGCATGGGAGCCCACTCCCTAATCATCTTTTGCAGGAGTATGTGTCCGATGTGGCAGACTAAACCTACTATGTCCCCTCCTCTCCAAGCTATAAATAAGAGGGCATTGCTCTCTCTCTATCCCTCTTGTACTCATTCGATCTCCATTTAGAGATCAAGCTTTGTAAGAGGAGATTCGATTAGTGGATTCAAATCGCCTGGACGACGTCGTGGTTTTTCCCCTGAACACTCGGGTTTTTACATAAAAATTGTCGTCTCATTTCTCTCTGTGGTGGCGTATTTTTTGCATCAACAGTACTATATTTATATATAAAAATATCTTAATTATATACACATGGAGTATATATATATAACTGTTAATACGTGGTTCCTGCGCTGCATCCTGGTCGAACACGTGACGCCTGACAGGCCTGTACTTATTTAATTAATTGGCTGACTCAGCTTCAGGTTTTGCAGAACTCTTGAACCAGGTCAAACATCGGGCACAATGGTTCAGCCAACTATCGTCCACGACGATCCAGGATTAGCCCTCGTAACCTCGGGCACGAGGATATGAGGTAACGCCTGTCACAATCAATTTCACCTAACCCCGCCGATCTCCTTACAGACGTTCTTTCCCAAAAGAAGTACCGGCATTAAAAGATGTCATTTTCCTCGTACGAGCGGCAAATCTCTCCAGTGACAGATAAGCGGCGCTCGGAGATCGCCCATCACATTTCCTCCGGAAAACCAGGGAACCTGGGTGAAGCTGCACCATCCCTGCCTACAAATATCGCTGAACAGTTCTCCAAAAGGAGGACACACGGACACAAAGAGGACACACGGACACAATGCGAGGGGCTGAGATACACACAAAAACAGTGAGCTCTCTCTTTCTCTCTAGAATAATTTTCATTGTATCAGAACCCCAATTGAGGAGCTCCTTTCTTCTTCATCTCCTTCTTCTTCCTCTTCCTCTCCTCTTCTCAAAGACATGGTACAGCCTTCAGGGCTATTCGTTTCCTATTAGTGAAATCTCTTTGCTGACCGTCCGGTAGACATAGGGGATTCCCTCCCTGAACCACCTTAAATCTCTGTGTGCTTTTCTGGTTGCTTTGGACTAATCTTCTCCCTGAGCCTCCGTTAATAGGCTCACCTCCTTTGCGCGCCACCGTCTCCCGGAACTCTCTCTCTTTGGTGTTTCCTGGGATCCCTACATCCTCGTCAACAATAACGAGTTGAATCGTTTTTATTTTGAGCGAGCTATCTTCCGGCCAAAACAAAATCACGTCAATTTGAATTGAATAAAATAAAAATAAATTTTAATTTTTACAGAAAAACTATCATTCCTTATAAATTCAAACAATAGAGAATGTAGATTACTGCTCATTCCAACATTGACATGTCATTTTTGAGAAAGCGAAGATCTCACTTGAAGGCCTCGTTTGGTTGAAACTTTCTTTTAGTAACAGAAAAAAAATATTTTAATTTTTAAATTTAAAAAAATTATTTTAATATTAAAAATATGTAAAATATAAAATATTTTAAAATTTAATATTTATATTTACATTAAATATGAAATAAAGTTAATTTTTATAATTAAAATTTGTATTGGGCAGACAAATTACCCCGACCATAAAAGGCCGAAGAGAAGGAAAAAAAATCGAGGTAAATTTTATGATTTTCATTAAATCCTAGCCGTTCATTCAAATCATTAAATCCAGAGTGATGAAATTTTAAAAAATTGACAAATATGAGACGGAAATAGATAAAAACAAACTGGATTTGACTGCGCATCAGAGAACAAATGCAATTTATGAATACACTTATTTTTTTTTCTATAGTTATTTAAAAAAAAATGGGGTTATTTCGAGCTAGATGTTGGCATATTGCTTACTCAAAACACAATTATTAGCTCATTTAAATAAAATTAATTTTAATTCAATTCAAATTTTTTGTCAAAGTTAAAAAAGATTACAAGCACTACCTGAAGCCATGGATTATATATCTTTGATTTTCTATTTTCTTTTGGTCATTAGTTTATTTTGATCATAATTCTCAACCAGCGTTATAATAATAATAATAATAACTTCATTTGAATTTTTGAGATAGAATTTTAATTTCACATATACGTACCAAAAAAAATATATCAACTAAATCTGCCTCCCATAACTTTTTCATCATGAGTACATTTTTATAAATTACGATAAGATTTACTGTTAAACATTTATTTGTTTATAATTATTTTTAATTAAAAATAGTGATTTTTAATTGAAAAAAATAATTTTTAATGTGATATTTTTATGTTAAATTTTTTGAAAGATTCAAAATAAAATTAGTTATATTATAAAAAGTGTGTATGATGTAAAATAATATTAATTTTATTTTAAAATTATTTTATGATGTGAAATAAAGCTGGTTTGAAAATCCAAGTTTTGTTGAATTTAAAATACACTTTAATCTTAGCCAAAGGCCAAGAAAGCGAAAGGTTGAATTTGAAATATTAATAAATTATATTGAGATTTATGTATAATATGATTTATAATGTTAATTTTAATTCAGATTATAATAAACCTAGTAAACAAACATAATTTACTATTTTAAAATTTTTAAAATATATTTTTGTAAAATTATAAAAATTGTGTTTAAATATTTACAATTGCTACAATGTCTTTCTTTTTAAAATAATAATTTACTGATCAAATATAAAAAAATTTATCAAAAACATTCAGTTGAATAAAATAAAATAAATAAATCTCAAATATCATATTTTAATTTGGGGTTTTTACATACAGGATATAAAATTTACACGAAATTACGTATTTCACCATCAATTCATAAATATTACCACTATCACACCATATTCATTTAAATTTTACGCATTTCACATATTTCACATCATATTCTTTGATGGTGAACTTCACATTTCTAAATTGGCCTTGATCTTAACTATATTATTAATATATTAATTAAATACTATAAATAAATTAATTTATATAAATAACAATTTAAATATTTATGAGTTTATGTATTTTAATTTATTTATCCTATTTAAAATTTTCAATTAGGGTGCCGAATTTAAATCCACATGACTATAATTTTTAATTGAAGTAAGAAAATTGATGTGTTTACAGTAAAAAATAAAAATATATATTAGAATTTAAATATTAATAAATTTATGCATTTTAATTTACATATAATATTATAAAATATATGAAATATGTGAAATATGTGAAATGTGTAAAATTTAAATGAATATGGTGTGATAGTGGTAATATTTACGAATTGATGGTGAAATACGTAATTTCGTATAAATTTCATGTCCAATATTTAAAAACCCCTTTTAATTTTTATGCATTTATATAAAATTAATTATGAAAGTGAACACCAACAGCCAGGCAGAAAAAATGAAAGAAAAAATCATCAAATTTGACTTGAAGTTCTCATGACTTTAACATCAAGCCTTTCAATTACATACAAGCGATATAACCCAAATTTGACTCAATTTTAAATTTATTATTTTTGAAATTATTTTTATATGCATAGGAAATATATAAAATGTATTCAATATATATAACAGCTGATAAAAAATATTATTTAAAGTAATTAAGTTACTTACCTAAATGGTTTCATTTATAACTTTTAACATTACTGCAAATGATAAGTATAATATTTGAAATTCATTTAAATTTTCTATAAAATTGGATCACTCAGTTCAAATCAACCTAAAATTTGAGTCAAACTCAAATAACTTTAACATAATTTAAACTAAATTTATCTCGACTTTGATGATACCAAACTTTAATTGTGATTAAATATATTAATATGAATGTGTGGTATACAAAATATTTAGATTAAATAGATCAAATAGTCAATTGAAGGCCTAACTGGTTTAACTAGTTGAACCACACAGTTTAACTAGAAATCTCTTATTTATATTTTAAATATATATAATGCTATAAATATTATGAATAATTTTTAAGAAATTAAAATTATTTTAAAAATAGGTGAACAAATAGAAAATTTTAAAAAAAAATAGTGCGTCAATCATTAGCTAATTAATCATCATTTAAATAGTATACAAATAAATATTAATTAACTATTAATTTATTCAAATAATCAAATTGATTTAATTTAGGAGAATATAAAATAAGTATTTGTTAATTTTATTTCTTATATTTGTAAACTTTGACAGTTCAACCGGTTCATTAGGTTTAACAGTTGGATCAGTTTTTAGTTGGTCCAATCTGATCAAACTATTATTTTGATTTTATGAACGAATTGAATCAGTATAGTGGCCGGTTCACAATCCAGCCGATCCAGTTCGATTCTGAGAACCTTGCTCTACACACACGCTGGTTTTCTGGCTTTTTACCTTTTAAATTTTGGTGGCTATAAAAAAATGTAATTAGGCAAATTATATATGTCATTTTTTATTTAACTTAATCTATAAATTTATTAAGTGTAAAAATCTCGAACTTTAGAGAAATCTCCCTCTAATTTTTTTATCAAAGTGTGATTTTCACAAGATAATTAATCAGTTTCATACAATATCTTAAATTTTTAGAAGTGTTAAAATTTTGAACATAATCTTATGTTAAAAATTAGAAAAAAAAGGAGTTTGATTTTCAGTAAAATTTGTTAAGTCACAGATCTAAAAGCTTAAAGTTATATTCAAAAATAAATTTATATTTTAATGTTGGAAAGATATATGCTTTGCTATAGTTAATTTGGGATTATAGGAGTTCTGATTTTAAACCTAAAGTTTTAATACTATATTAAATTTTTAGTTATTAATGAATATAATTAAAAGTTTAAATCTGTAAGCAATTAATCCAAAATAATTTTATATTCCAACATATTTAAATCCATTTTATCTCCATTGGTATAACATGTACTAATAAACTAATTTGATTATGATATTTTTTATAGGATAAATTGCATTCTGGTTCATGAGGTTCGAAAGACGATATAAATTGTCCTTAATTTTTTTAAAATTTCAATTTTGAATTTTGAGATCCCAAAAGTTTTATAGTTTTGATCCCAAATGAGAAATAATTATTAGTTTTTTATTATTATACTGTAAGATTATTTAAATTTGATAAAATTATAATTTTTTAGAATATAATTTCGAAATATTAATATTAATATTTTTTTTAATTTTAAAATTTTATTATAATGAAAATGAGAAATAAAAAAAATTTTAAATTTTTGTTAAAGTTTTAAAGAACGATGAGGACAAAGGAGTGCAATAGTCCTTTAAAATATATAAATAATTTAAATTAGTAAAAAAATAATCAAATTTCATGTCTTTTATTTAAAAGAACTACTAAAAATGATGAGATTTTAAAAGTTTGGTCAAAACTATAGTATTTTTATAATCTCAAATAAAATTTAAATTTTTAGAAATTCGAGATCAATTTACAATTTCCTTCTGGGTGCCCAAATGCAATTTAAATTTTTTCTTATATCAGATATAGATTATATTCACGCTAGAAACCATGTGTTAAAATTAAAGGGTAATTACCTACATGTTATATAATTTAGTTTTATTTATGCCTTACCCATCTATTTTTAATTAATTACACTATGCACACTCAAAACATTATAAAATTTTACATACACACATTTGAGTTAAAACTTAATCAAAATCTATTTAAAAAAAAAATATTCTGTTAGCAAATCATTAAAATTATATTTTTACTCTTAATGATATATATTTTTCTCTTCCTCAATACCACACTAAAGCGCTGATTTGTCCTAAAATTAATTCACGTCGCAGACGTCTTCCTTTGCCGCTACCTAAACATTAAGTTTTTAGGATTTTCACTCAAAATATATTAAAATATTATTAAAATAATATGATGAACGGCTCAGATTTTTTGTAATTTAATTATAATTAAGTTATTGAAAAATTATGATTACTCATTATAATAGAAATAAGTTAAAATGTGTGTATATAAGATTTTATAATGTTTTGAGTGTGCATAGCGTAATTAACTAAGAATGGATGTGTAAGACATAAATAAAACTAAATTGTGTGGCATGTACATAATTATCCCTAAAATTAAGTAGAAATTATAATTTAGATATAATCTCATTTGAAAAACCAAATTTAGCCCCCAACATTTTTAAGTATTTCATTAATAGTTCACCTTGTAATATTTGTTCTTCAAACACTATTTAATATCTAATTAAATTTTCAAAAAAAACATCATATAAGGCCTAAATCATTTATTTACATTTACAGTGGTCAAAACTGCAATTATAAGATTTAATACATGACATTTAAAAACAGATTTCTTCTTGAATTTTTGATTTTAAAAAAAATTGAAAAAAAAAACGAGATTTTAACTTAATTAGCCTGCACTCCAGCTGATCAATTAAATAACCTTCATCAAATGAAGAACTCCGCCGGAAAACCATGGTTCACGGCCACCCAGCTCGCCGGCGTCAAGAGCCCACTTTCCGAGCACTGCGATCGCTTCAACCCCTGCTGCAGCAGCGTCAGCTCGTCGGGAGCGTCGAACGACGGCTTCCTCTTGTTCGAGCAGAAGTCCGCCGGCAGCTGCGGCTGCTCCGCTACGTCGCCGGCAGCGACGTAGCCGGAGAGACCGGAGTACGTCACGCAGCTAGCGGGATACGAATCTTCCGCGGTCTCGTGGAAGAACCCGTCGGCAAACTGGCCGTCGCCCCAGTCGATGATGCTGCTTCTCGCCGCCTCCAGCTTTTGTTCTTCAGTTACTTCACTTTGAGCGGAAGCGTTGAAGACGGACTGGGTTGGGCTCGCGATCTCCGGCGCCGCCTCATCGCTCGCAGTCGGCGAGCTCCCCTTCCGCCGGACCCGGCAGAGAACCCAATCGTCCAACTGTCAGAAATCGAATCATCAGAATCAAAATCAGGACGTACAAGAAATAAACTCAAAACAATCTTTAGGCTTACCCTCATCGATCTCTTCTGCTTCTGCGAGGGACAAGGAGCCGTGGAGTCGAGGAGGCGATACTCATGCATGACCCACTCGGTCTTGGTGCCCTTCGGCGGCCTCCCCATGTAGAAGACGAGAGCCTTCTTCACACCAATGCACCGGCGGCCCCCGCCGGCGAGTATGGGCTTGTCCGTCCCCGTCGCCTTCCAGTAGCCAGACCCTGCAGCCCTGTTCGGCCTAGCGCCGTTCGGGTACTTCCGGTCCCGCGGGCTGAAGAAGAACCACTCGCCCTCTCCGAAAAACGCCTTCCCTGCGCAAGCCGAATAATCACACTGAGCTCTAAAGACAACAATGAGCACAAAATCTGGGGAATCGAATTCGACGAAATTAAATCAATCGGGGATGGAATCAATTTAATCACCAGGAAGCTCCCATGGATTGAACTTGTAGAGATCTATATCGGCGATGATATCCCATTCGAGGGGTAAAGAGGCGGCTATCTTCTTCCTCAGGTAGCAGTCGATGAGCTCCTGGTCCGAGGGGTGGAATCGGAACCCCAAAGGTAGCTGAGAGTTCACCGGCAGCCCGACGCCGTCCATGGTGAGCTGACAAGGAAATCTGAGAGCTTGGAAGAGGAAGAAGATGAATGGGTACCGAACGATGAAGGCTGTGGGGAAGCAGCGAGGGCTCCTTAAATAGCTGGAAATCCATTGCTGGTAAGATTCCGGACATGCTGGAGGGAAGGAGACTCACACGTGGACACTCGTGCGACGTTTGACACGTGGCGAGCGGTGGAAACAGTTTGTGAAACTGGGTGGAAACGTGACGTGGGCGGGAGGCTGACGTGTGAGTATGACGTGGTCAACTCATGGGAGGAGGAAAATGGCCGAAGGCAAAACAGAGCGTTGGATTTGCGTGATCGGGGATTTGTTTGCCTTCGGGTGCGCCAGTGGGGCCACTAGAATGGAATCACAAAATTTGATGCGAATATCCTTAAAACTATAAATTAATGCAGATCATAATGGTTTAATTAATCCCAAGAATAACATTTTTCATATTAAGTCACCAAAATCTTAAAAATATTACGAAAATATTTTGTATTAAAATTTTATGAATATTTTATACGTGTTAGAAAACCACAATAGGTGAGAGAACAAGGTTTATTGTCGGTGAAAGAATAATGGATTTTATATTCTGTATTGTATTGCCGAGGTGTTTAAATACCCGCATATCAAGCAAATGAAGTATCTTTAGAAAATATCGAGATAAATTGAAAGATGGTTTTAAATTATTTTCGAGATTTTAGTCTTTTCAATATGATGTGAAAAGTTCTATATCAAATATATAAATTTGATGTATTTTACTGGTATAAATGTAATTTTCTAATATAATTTCATTTATGCTAAGTTTGTGATATCGTATACAGTTATCAAAATACTATTAATTAAATATTATTGATTTTTTCGCTTTTTAGTTAAGCAGAATCGTAACAATATCGAAATTTTATTGTAATAGAGTGAGTACTGAAATAAAATAAGTTTTTTTTTATTAAATAGAGAGAGAATTGGGATTGCATCAAACTTAAAAGTTTGTGCCAATAAATCAAGACTTAATTAGCTTAAAATAAATGTGGAATCTGTCATTATATTTTGAGAAAAAATATTAATTAAAAATTGTTAACAAAAATATTAATTAAAAATGTCCCATCGGAAGGTTTAATTTGTATTATTGTCAGCCCAATTATGACTTTAATGATTTTGTTTGATTCAGATTAATATCTTCAACATGAATATGTAATTTCCATTTTTTATTGAAAGTAAATTTTATTTTTAACATGGTAAAATCGTTCATGAATTTTTGTTTCCAAATTAAATTTCTTTACTAAGTTTCAATTGTTTTTAAGTTCTATAAGAAATTTTGCTTGCACACTTGTTAAATGAGTTTGACATGTCAATTCTTGGCTACAAATTTATGAGCATAACATTAATGGAATACTACTATAAAAAAAAAATCAATGGAATCCTTTTTTTATGTTTAACATTATTGATGCAAAAAATGCACCACCACAGAGAGAAATGAGACGGCAATTTTTACGTGGAAACCCGAGTGTCCGAGGGACAAACCATGACGCCGTCCAGGTGATTTGAATCCACTAATCGAATCTCTTCTTACAAAGCTTGATCTCTAAATGGAGACCGAATGAGTACAAGAGGGATAGAGAGAGACGGGCAGCTCAGTCCGAGAGAGAGAGAGAGAGAAAGGAAGCCCCTTAGAGAGAGCAATCCCCTCCTTATTTATAGCTTGGAGAGGAGGGGATATAGTAGATTTAGTCTGTCACATCTAACACCTACTCCTGCAAAGGACAATTAGGGAGTGGGCTCCCATGCTGTCTTAAATGCTGAGTTGACACAGTAGTACGGAGGATA
Organism: Apostasia shenzhenica; assembly: GCA_002786265.1. NCBI lineage: Eukaryota > Viridiplantae > Streptophyta > Magnoliopsida > Asparagales > Orchidaceae > Apostasia > Apostasia shenzhenica. The sequence continues at coordinate 6,418,330 of KZ451950.1, forward strand.
CGATCTTGTGATATCTCTTTGAGCTGCTGTTCGACAAGGGGCTGCTGTTGAGCAGGTGTTCGGCAAAGGGTGTTAGAGAAGGTTCTAACATATCGCTCTCTAGAGAATAATGTGCATTGATGCACGTGTTAATTTTTATCATGCTGATTCGATGGACCTCAATGGAAATCCTTCCTGCAGAGTCATCAGTTTCGACATGGTTGGGCTGCTGTGGAAGTCCCTGCAGAGTCGTTAGCTCGTCATGATTGAGCTGCTTCGTGGAAGTTGCTGAGAAGAGCTGTTAGATGAGAGCTGTTCGACAAGGGGCTGCTGTTGAGCAGCTGCTCGGCAAGGGATATTAGAGAAGGTTCTAACAAACATAAATGAAAATTGAATTGTCTATAAGTACAATATTTTTGCTTCTTTAATTTATCAATTCAAATGACATTTGTTTATAGGAACATTTACATTCAGGATAATGAATTAAAAAAATTAAAGACTTTATGGTAATTTTTAAGATAATTTAATAACATCTATGCCTCGTTAGAAATAAGTCTTAAAATCTAAATTCAACAAATATAGATAAAAATTTCTTAAATTTTTGGTTCATTGGGAAACTGTTTCCATAAAGTTAAGATGAGCCGTGCAATAGAATAAGTGAGGTATTTCCTTTTTTTGAAAAGAAAATTATTATTTTATAATTAAAAAAGTTAATAACAGATTGATAAATAATTAATTATAATTTTTTATCTTAATTCTCTAAATTATCTAGTGAAGTGCTAATCTACTGAATAATATTGAAATAAAAATTTAAATTATATATTAAAAAATATAGCAAAACTCTTTATAATGCAAATAACTGGTTAAACTGAAAAAATAAATCAAACCATTTAAATTAGTTTAGATTCCAACGGTTTTGTGATGACTTGATATTCTGAGTATTTCTGTTAATTGGTTTAATTTTGTTTTTCTTATTTTTAGAAACTAAGCCTATCGAATTAACCGACTATTAAATAACTCGTACATATAAATATAATCTCGTTGTATAATTTTGATTATGTTATGAAATTGATCTATGCAATTGCTCCTAAACTCTTGCTACTTTTTTTGTTAGTATATTATGGTGATGCAATTAAATTATTTTATATGCTTAGATAATTTTTGTAGACTGTTATTGAAAGTAAGAATAGATAATTCGTTTAGCTAAATTATTTTTATATTAAAATTATTATCTAGTTATTTGTAAAGTAATATTTAATAGCATTATAAAAAAATTTAGAAAATGTTTAAAATAAAAAATTAAATTTAAAAATCTAATTTTAACTGAATCAAATCAAACCAACTAATATTTATTTGATTGATTTGAATTGATTTATAATTTAATTTGATTAATTTTATTTTTGAAGATTTAAAAATGAATTAAATTTTTATTTTTGAATTGAATAATAAATTGATCTATTAAACCGAATTTACAAGCCTATGCTCTAGTATATGGATCACTAAAAACGAAGGCATCTCAAAGTTAAGCCATTATCTTTGTATTCATTAAATAATCATTTATGTTTTCATATTTATCTTTCAAAATATTTTTCATCCAAAATCATCATTAAATCTATTTAAAAAATTTATTCTTGGATTGTTCTTTGCCTTTTTTTTTGCGTGAAGTGTAAATTAACTTCCTAAGTAAAAAATTTTCAAATAAAAAGTAGAATATCTAATCGAGAAATCAGAAAATTCCATTCTAATGTGTTTTTTTTAGTTTTAATTCCTTTAAAACATCATATTTTTTGCACTTTGCATCAAATATCAATGGAAAGCAGTATTTTTTTTGAAATAATTATATTTTTTGTTTTAATTATAAACAATTTAGTAGAAACCTAAATTATAGATGGCCTCGCTGAAAAACTTCACAAATCATTAAGGGTAACTTACATTTTGGTTTTTGCGTTTGGAGAATAACATCACATAGATTTATGTTAAAAAAAAAATCACATAATTTATGTTTTAAAATTTTTAATATTTAGATCTCTAAGTTTTATATTATATATTAAAAAATATTTTTAAATTTTAATTAATATTTTTTTTAATTTTAACTAATTAAAATTTTATATAATTCTTAATTGCCGGTCTCTCTATGGGTAGAGGAAGCGGTGAAGGGGTCAGGAGGCCGCACGCCACTTCCTCCTTCTCTGACTCTCTGTTTGGTGTGAGGATCAAAAAATGATCAAAATAGTACTAATTTAAAAAATAATAATAATAAATAAATTATTTTTATTATTCTACACAAATTCAAATATAAAAATATTATTTTACTTTGCATACTCAATAATTTAAAATAAAAATATAAACTTTATTTCACATTCTATTTTGATCCTGTTTTGATCTTATTTTGATCCTTACATCAAACAGAGCCTCTCTCTCTCTCTCTCTCTCTTATATATATATATATATATATCACTTAATTAATCAAAAAAGATTTGTTTGGTTCAGACAACCATTGACAATATAGATTTTAATAATAAAAATTAAATTTATTTTACATTTAATATAAATATAAATATTAAAATTAATTTTATTTCATATTTTACATACTAGTTAAATTTTTTTTATTAAATTATAAGATAAAATGTTTTTTTCTTATCTAAAATTTAATATTCGAACCAAATAAAGTCAAAAAGACGATCGGCTCCACTGAGAGTATGATCGAGAGAAAGGAGGGGCATAACCCTCTACAACAGCCTCTGCAAGCAGAGTGTCAAAGAAAAAAAAAATTGAGAATTTATAAAAAAATTAAAAAAAATTAAGACATTTAATTAATAATTATATAAAAAAATTATTCACCTAGATATTAAAAATTTTAAATAGCATTGTACAGAAATTTAAATATAATTTACTCATTTAAGTAATCACTTAAAAAATAGAAACTTTTAAGTAATTTGCCCATAAAAAATATAAAAAAAATAAAAATGATAATTATCTAAATATATTTCAGCCCTTGGATTTATTTGCCATGCATCTGACAAGGGTAAAAATGCGCACAAAATTTGGAAAATAAACCAAAATGTTATTCCATCACAGCTGGACCAACGGAATTGTCAGCGAATGTAACCTTTTATTTTTTCCCAAGTTTGGCAGATTTTTTTTTTATAGCGAATTTGGCAGATATTTCTGCATTTCATGGAGGGGCCCACAATGACACGTGGCACGTAGGCTGAAAGGGACGAAATGGATTTTAGAGAATCTCATATTTAAATCTCGCCAAGGTTCTCCCCCATCAATATACAAAATAAATAAACAATTAAATAAGAAATAAAGAGATAATCATATTTATTTAATATTTAAAAAAATTATCTTAATTAAACACTCAATTAGAGATTTACATCGCTCCTAACAGCAGCAAAGACAACCAAGCGTAAATGTATTTAATTCGGACTTTTATTTTTATTATTATTTATTAAATAATAAATTTTTATTTAACTCAAATTAAAATATTAAAAATAAATTCAAATTTTTTGAATTAAATTATGAGCTAAGTCCTTTGGCTCAAAATTTATTTAAAATTAATTTTAAATTAGTCTTAACTTACTCAAATTATAATTCAATTTAACTCATGCTATATTGCTATGTAGTTATTATAATATCTAAATGCTATTTTTTGCAAGATAATTCTATAATTTTCTATAAAATTATTTTTATATATTATTAAATTAAATAATTGTTTTTATATATTATTAAATTAAATATATATATATATCCATCTCAATAATTCAATTAAAAATAGTTTGAAGACCAATCTAAATGAAGAGTTTCTAAGAATGTAAATTTACCTCATATTATTTTTAATTTTTAGAATTTAGATAATATTTATCTTTATTATTATTTGTATTTTATTTTAATTTATTTAAGTATTTTTAAATCAAGTTTATTGTCGAAGTCATCGAGAGTACAAAAAACTATGATATCACTCTGCACCTTTTGCTGCATTTAAATTTCTTTTGTCTTTTTTTATAATTAAATCTCCTCCAAAAAAAATTTAAATAAAGAAATTCTTTGTGAACCGTAGGACCAAAAAATTAATATATTCAAGCTAGTAAAGCATATAATTTTACCAAAAAAAAATATTCAGTTCACTTTTAATTAATAGGAAGCATATTGAAGATCCTTTATTTTTTTACAAAGAAAAATAAGGGGCTTTATAAATAAAAACATATGGAAAAGAAAATTTTGTGATTTTTATATTAATATAATTTATTATTTTATTTTTATTTTTAAATTTTCTGTTATTTCAGAACATAATACTCTTAATTTGTGATAAAAACTAAAGAAATCTGATTAATTTTTTTTTAAATATGGATCAATTAAAAAGGTAATAAAATTTAATGAAGCTAAAAGAAATAATTCTATTTTTTTGAAATATTTTAATTATTTGCATCTTCTGCTTTTTCTTATGAAGATTCTTTTTATTTTATGCATTTTTTTTAGCCTAGTCTCCAAATTTATTCTGTAAGATGTCAACGTTTGACCAATTAATGAAATAAAGTTCTTGTTGTTAAAATAGAGGAAAGAGATCTTAGAGTGGATGATAAAAACAAGTTAAATAATAAAAAATGTAAATTTGCAAATCTTTGGCTTTGCAAATAAAATAGCTATTTAAAATGAAACATTCAACTGCAAGGCAAAATAGTTAAATGTCGAATGATAAAATTTAAGGAGCATTCCTTAATTTTCTTAGATTTTTATTCTCGTGTTGTATGATAAATTACGTTAACATTGGAGTTTATGAGAAAAAATTACTATGTCTAGCTATTATACCGTTTTACAATTTTTGTGGTTGATAGGATCATATTAATTGGCTATTATAATATCTTATGATTCAAATATAAAGATATTATTCGCTTTGACTTTAGAGATGTGTAAGACTTGAGTAATTTCTGAGAGATCACATATTTCAGTACTACTTCAATATTCCAATAATACTTATTTATGTTGTTTCCCATTATTAGCCTCTTGATGGGATGGTATTGCTTGGTTATTGTAATATCTCATGGTTCAAATATAGAGATATTATTCGCATTGGATTTAAGGAACTGCGTAACTTGAATATTTCCCGAGAGGTCACTTATCACAATAGTACTCTGGCCCAAGCATACTTAATAAGAAATTTTTTATTATTTACTTTACGATTTTTTTCAAATGATATTTCTATAATTTGAAATTATATTATATACTGATACAACTCAAAATCTCTCTTCCTTTCTAATGTGTGACTATTCATTCATATGTCCCTCTCATTACTATATATCAGTTTAGAAACCTGCTAGGAGCCGTACTTGTTTTAGTGATTTACTTCTCTTAGGACATCATCAGGCGATCACTCTCTGCTCTTTTCTGCCATAAACGTCATAGCCATTATGGACTTACAAGCATTGGCTGAGCTGATGATACTAAAAAAGGTATAATACTAAATATAAATATAAAAATATTATGTACGAAAAAAATATTTTAAGTATGAGATGTATGTTATTATCAAGAAAAAAGGTCATGAATGGGATCACACTTAGGATTGTGTTACTAATATTCAGCACTATAGAACAATATAAAAAATGCATTCAATATTATAGGATCTATACTTATTATTTTACCGACCATGCTTTATAATTTTTCTAGTACATAACATCTCATTAGTATTATAATTTTTATATTCAATAATATTTATTATATATAGTTTGGACTTAGCATCATTTATTCTGTACTTAGCTCAAGACATATAGTTTGTATTTAGGGGGCGTTTGGTTCAGTGTTATCTCAATATCAATGTTATTTAGATGTCATGTTATCTAAATGTCATTGTTTTTCATCAATAGACATTTGTTTGGTTCAATGTTATGATATTAGAAAATATCAATGCTATCCAAATTATTTTTATTTAGTTGGAAGTTATTGGCATTATAATGACAAATTGATGGTGTTATCTTGAGATGTCGCCCAATTTGGAGTGACATCTAGATGTCATCATGTAATAGCATTTTTGTAATTAATTGTAATATTATTTAAAGATGTCATTAAACCAAATAATTAATTTCTAAAGATAACATAATATAACATTGAGATAACATTGAACCAAACGCTCCCTTAGTAGTTTTATAACCTTAACGTCTCGTTTGGTTTAAGATAACTTTTTTTTCAATACAAATTTCAACTATAAAAATTAACTTTATTTTACATTCAATACAAATACAAATATTAGAATTGAAAGTATTTCACATTTTACATACTTTTTAATATTAAAATAAATTTTTCTTTTATTAAATTTAAAAAATAAAATATTTTTTTTGCTTTTCTAAAAACAGCTCGAATTAAACGAGGCCTAAAGGCCCAAAAAAATTTTAAAAAATTATTCAAAATCTCTAAAAATAGTCTACTATTGGAATCGGCCAAATCCAATTCTAATTCAGTTTGGGCCATCCATGAATCTAAATCAAGGGTAGATCGAAAGGAGAGGTGGCTCGATGCATAGATGAGTCCATGTGGCATATTCCAGGCATTTGATCTGCTGGATCCAACGGCCCAAGCTCATCCAGCTTTACATTGATTGGCGGCTAGGGCGCCACATTGTGAAGAGGCAGAAGGTAAGAATTGCAATGGGGCGGCTTTTAGTCGAATTTATGAATATTTATTCCCGCCTCATTACATATTATTTATTACAATATCCGTTTCATATCCATTTTCACTCTGCCACATTTTTACAAACCCGTACCCGCTCTACCCCTCCCTGTTTCCTCTCTATGGGGCGGTTCCACCTCGACATGACCCACCCGAACCCTTCCCTTACCCGATCTGACCTACTTCTTTTTTGTGATTTAATCATGAGTTTATCAATGTAAGACAATAATGACTATTTAATATCAAAAAATAACTTCACGTAGATAACTTAAAATACTATAAAATTTTACTTATTAATTTCTCGAATAATTAAGTTAAAATAAAATATTAATTGCATGATAAATTCAAAATTCATATACAAATCTAATTGTTTTTTAATTCTGAATATCAATATAAGTAATTTTTCTCATCCTTATAAGAACAAGTATTTTTTTTTAAATAATTATAAAACTAAAACGTAACTATTACAACTCTAAACATAAATACTTAAAAAAAGTAAATAAAATTACTATAAAAAGTGAGATAAATTAATTTTCATGAAATATTTTATTTGGGTATCAGATTTTTAAAAGTTTTGAGTTACATTGAGTCGGGTACGAGGCAGGATGGGTATGATTGATTGATACCCGAACCTGCCGTATTTCTTAACTGGGCGGGCGGGTTATGAGTCACAGATAAAATTTAAGTGCTTATATTCATCCGTCAGCATCGACCCTCAACAGAAACTTTGGTCATCTTGGGGGATTTTTTCAGGTCGACTTGGAGGCGACCTCAATAGTGAGGTCGACCTTAGAATTGACTGTTGACCTATTTTTATAGTCCAACGGCTAGCTGGGGGTCGACTTCCAGGTCTTCTCTACTTCCTTTTTTAGCTATTGGAGCTGTTATTAAGGAGATAGAGGTTGTTGGGGCCTATCAAGCTTCAAGGCGATCTAGCTGAACTTGGACTCAAGTGCTTAAACTTTTCATCCATTTTTCTTCTAGCTCTCAAAATTCAATCATAAGAAAGAAGAGTGAGTGATTTTCTTCTTCTTTCTGTCTTTACTTTGTGTGTGAAGAGGGCCTCTAAATAAAGGTCGGAGGAGGTGAGGGAGCCCTCATTTAAAAGTGAGGAGGGCCTCTAGTGAGTGGATAGAGGAAGATTTGTATGAGCTTTTCAGTCTAAACTAAGGATTAAAAAATAATAATTATATTTTATTTTAGATGAAGTGCCAACTCCTTTATAAATCTTAAATTAAAATTTGTAAAAATAAAGATCAATTTACACTGCCTTCAAAATTATGTATTAACCTCGTCCAAAAACACATGAACTACTGATTCTGCTAATTTTTTTTTAAAATTTGTATAAAATCATTGACGAATGACAGCCAAGAAAGATGAATATTTTAAATTAACTAAATTTTCTTAATTCCCAACAAACAAAACCATAATGCTTAATTTTAATAAGGATAAATTCATGATGCTTATGTTTACTAGTTTTTCTAATGAAAAAATATTAATAAATAGGGAGATCAGTTAAGTATATATTTTTTAAATGTTTTTTTAGTAACACGTTAAATTTCTAATTTTTTTATTTTATAATTTAATTCTCTCAAATCTTCCGTGCATTAAATATTTAGTTTTTTAAAAAAAAATTGAAAAAGAAATTTTGCTAATTACAATTGTTTAAAAATTTGTTGCTAAGAATATATATACATAATTTTTTAAAAATTAAGTTGTTAAATAAAGGACAACTAAATAAATAAAAAATATATAAATGAAAAATATTGGAGAATATATATATAGTAACATTCAGTGATTCAAATATAAAAATATTATTCACTTTGATTTTTGAGAATTACGTGATTTGAGTACTTCTTGTGACCCAAAAGTTACTTATATTATTTAGGATCACATTATCTACTTATACAATTCAGCAACTCTCTTTTTTTTTTGATGTGAAATAATTTATTACTGTGCTCCTCTTATTACTATTTAACGGCTAGGAAGCTTATTAGGAGCTACACTTTACTTTCGCGATTTTCTTATCTTGGGACACCACTCAGTAATCATTCTCTGCACTCTTCCGCCATGGGGGTTACAGGCCCACCAACTTATGTCTGGTTCATCCGTAAACCACATTATACTATAAAAGGTCAACTCTGATATTATATTACGACATCCTATGAACTAAACATAAAGGTATTATTCACTTTGGCTTTTGAGAATTATATGGCTTGAATACTTCCTATGAAAGTTACACATCTCAGTACTACTCTAATTAAAGCATATTTAACTATGAAGCTTTTTATCACAACCTCACGATTTTTTCTAAAAGCCGGTTCTATTATTTAGGCTCATATTATATACTTATATATGTTCCCCTCTTACTACCATTTTCGGCCTAAAAACCTGTTAGAAATCGTATTTTTTTTTAGTAATTCTTTTCTCTTGAGATATTACCCGACGATCACTCTCCACCCTCTCTAATTATCGGCATCTCACACACTTATATAAATAAGTATATATTTGTCTCAAATAAATAACAAACTATGATCAAAATCTCTTATTCATGATGACCAATAATCAAATTTAGAAATAAAAGGACGTAATTTTTATTTTTAGATATAATGAAATTAGTAAAAAAATGAGTTACGGGCAACACGAGGAGTATGAGCTCCATGTATTGGAGGCAAGAACTCGAGTTCGATTAAGTTGATCTCAACAGAAATTAAATTTTTTTTTCATTAATCTGATCGAACTACTTATTAATTAGCTTCGATATCTAGATTACTAAATGGATCAGATTTCAACCAAATCATTCCCAGTGTAGAACATGAACCCAATCACCCGAAGCGAGTTGGCATCAAGCTAGAATGAGGCCTAACCTAAGTTTTACAAATAATAGATAATTATATTAAAGTAATAATATATTATTTATATTTAAAAAATAAAAATTAAGTTAAGTTTGATTAGATCCGACATTGACTTGTGATTTAACTCAATAAATTAATTTAAAATAAATATTGATGGCTACAGATCTCTGAGTCGTACTCTCACGAACTTGAAAAAACGATCCGGCAATGATAGATCCGATTAGATATACTTCAGATCGATCCGGTTAGCCAACACATGATCCATCTACAGTCTTACTTCTGAAATACCATTAATTTTAATTCATGATAGAATTTGCATTTTGCATATCTAAGTTTATTAGATTTGAATCCATTCAATTTCGGGATGTTGTGGGTTTCAAATTGGAAGAAATTAATTCAAAATAAATTAATGCGTGCGTAATTATCAAACATCATTTGAGTTTTGATCATAAAAATGGTATCCTTTTAAGGAAAATTGGTTTACTAAATTACTCGCATAATATGAAATTTTAAATATTTCTATAATGTGAATGCAAATTATGAACTGCACAGTTTCATTAAATAAGGGAAGATTTAACTCTTCTTATTTAAATAGAGAAAGATTTTGCCATTTATTTATATAAAAAAAATATAATTTATAATTTTATATACGTAATTTAGTTGTAATTTTTCATTCAAAAATTGAGATGAACGCTAAAATTTAAATAGAGAAAAAATTATCGTGTTATTCAATCATGACATGTGGACTTGACGGAGTCTCCAAAACACAATCAGTTGAAAGAAGATTTTCAAACAATCCAAGCAGTCTGCTCGGAGTGAGGTCCCCTAGTTAAAAATTTGGAGCTGGTCGATTGGCTAAGCCAAACCATCAGCCTACCTTTAAGCAAGCTGACACGTCATAGTCATCCTATGACGTGACAGACCCCTATAGGGATAAGAAAGAGATCACTAGTATTAATGTCTAGGTTGTCGGGCGACCTGAGCAGGCTCGACCACAGATGCATCGTCCTACTACCTTATTAATGAACCCTACTTGAGCTACTTAATCCCATCTACCAGATTCTCACCATAAATAGTCTCATTATGATGACAGCGTGGGAATTCTGTGAGAGTCAGATGAACACTATTTGCCTCAAGTTCGGCGACAGCTTCCGCTCTATTCAACCAGCTCTTTTACGTGCTAGTCCCCTTAGCAGTTTGCAACCTGCATGACTTCTTTCGCCCCTCTTTTTTAAAGAATCTACCTTACAGAAGTACCACATCTTTCTTTTTTGATCAATCTTGCAGCTCAACTAATCATCCCTTAATTTTTTTTATTTAGACTTTTTATCCGAACAAAGTGTATTCAAGTCAACAGACGATCAGGGGAACAGCAAGTTCACAGTATCCTTTATGTGAATTTGCAGGACATTAATATGTTAATGTTACATTAAAATTTGACAAAAACATTTATGAAATTAAATTATATAATGGAACAATAGAGAAATTTTTAATAACTATCAGAAATGGGGAAAACTATTAGTGACATTGAACTTTATTTAAATTTAATTATCCATTTACATTGAAGGATTATTCAGATGTGAATAAAAAATTTAGCACATTTTTTTAGGATTAAGAACTTTCATTCCTGTGACAATCTTCTTTCTATGTGTTTTTTATTTTTTATTTATTTTTTCTTCACAATTATGATTAGGTAAACAAGGTAACTTTAAAAAATATTATTATTACTCGTTTATTTTCTTTTAAATAATAATTATGACAGTTATCAAAGATAATTTAGTAAACTATGGCATGCCAAAGTTTATTTCATTAATCAAAAATAGTTATTGTAGAGAGTTCACATGTTTAACTTGAAATGTATCACTATCAAAAAAAAAAAACTTGCCTGAATTATTGAATCTTAATGTGCAACATTAAAGCTAGTAAACTTATATTTCAATTTAAATCATTTTAAGAATTTCAAAAAAATTTAAAATTTAATATAAAATCTATAATTTTTTTGTAATCCGATATCCGCTATGTAAATTCCTTCTAAATTATTAATTTGATTATTCGTGTAAAAAGATTTAATTCGAATCTTTATGAGATAAAAATATTGATGGAAAATTTTGTACTGATTTATATGAAAAAGATGTATAATATGATTTTTATGAATAAAAAGTCAATGACACAAAATTTAGTATATACGAAAACCCACATCATTAGTTTTGTTTTAGAAAGGTTAATTAATGCTGCACAAAATATTACGATATCTTACATTGATGTTGTGATAACAAAGCCTTTGTATTCCACAACATACGAAATAAATAACACAATGGGTTTGTTTGTTTGTAAGATTGAATTTAACAAGGTTAAAATTAAACTTAGATAAAGATATTTTTTTATTAAAAATTGTGAATGATTTGAAATAAAGTTAGTTATTATGTTAAGATGTGTGAGGAATGTGATATTAGTTAGTTATTATTTTAGTAATGTGTGTAGGATATGAAATAAAGTTAATTTTTAATATTAAATTTTATGTGTAATGTGATATGTCAGATTAAAATTAAATTAGGTTAATTTTTAACTTGCTGACAAACAGGGCAAATATGTTAATTGCAGTGATCTAGAGCAAATGGTGCATCTCGAGGATGGTAAGACCAAGAAATATTTTGATCGAGTGCACCTATGTTTTCGTGATATATATATATATATATGTAATTTATTCTTTGCTTCAAATAATATAATTTTTTCAATTCTAATTAGGAATTATAGTGTTGTAGATTCAATACTCTCATCCCGCGCTACGCTTATTTTCTTTATATGCAAGTGACAAAAGTCGTAGATATGTACTTTAAATTTAACTGAACTTCATTCACATGAGTCGAGTAATGCTATTAGCTCCACTCAAAAGATTGAAAGGCCGATCAAAAGTTGAATTAAATTTTAGATCAAATTGATTTGAGCGAGCAGACTAACAAGCTATTTTTGTATCTCACGAATTTTATCAATCTAATTTGGAGCCAATGTAAGATCTGTTGCAATTAACATAAAAAAATATTTTTTATATATTTATGCATATAATTAGTTTCAATATATTATTTTTTTCATAACTATTTGTTGAATGACTGTACTGAAATTCTTTTTCTTGACCAATTGAAAGGAGGCTCGGATCGAGATTGAATAGATAACAAACAAGCAGGCCTAACTCATATCGAGATTGAATTGAATTCTTTTCACTTATCAAATTATAGATTGGATCGAGTTTGAATCACGAAAACAAGAATTATAATAGCAAATTGCTATTGCCCCCTGACATCACGCCCCGGGCCCCACCCCCCTCCCCCCCTAAAATGCCAATTTTGCCTTGTTCCCTTTAAATAATTAAACCTCATCCCCCTCCCCCTCTAAAATTCTAATTTTGCCCTCTTCCCTTTAAATTTAATTAATATCTTTTTCTTATTTATTAAATTTAATTAAATTTTTTTATATTTGTTTCTACTTTATTTATTTAATATTTTCTAGATCACTCTTTTTAATTAATGACTTTTTTTATTTAATTTGATTATTATATTTTCTTATTGATTAAATTAAATTAATAATTTTTATTATTCATTAAATTTAATTAATTAATTTTTTTCTAATATCTTTTTTCTACTTTATTTATTTAATATTCTTTAGATCACTCTCTTTAGTTAATTACTTTTTTTTATTTAATTTGATTATTATATTTTTATTCCTTAAATTTAATTAAGTAATTATTTTATAAAAAAAATTATAATTTATTTATTTAATATTCTTTAGATCACTCTCTTTAATTAATTACTTTTTTTAATTTAATTTGATTATTATGTTTTCTTTATTCATTAAATTTAATTAATTAATGTTCTTATTCATTAAATTTAATTAATTAAACTATTTTCAACTCATTGAAGAATCAAATTTTGGGGTTCAAGATACTGATGTGATTAGTCTAGCAGAATCAAATCTGCGTTTGTTAACAACTTACTGAAAAAATAAATCTACTTTTCCAAGATATTGATGTGATCAGAATAGCATAATCAAATCTGCTTTTCTAAGATATTGATATGATTAGAATAGCGGAATCAAATCTGCCAATATATTGATGTGATTAGAATAACAGAATCAAATCTGTCAAGATATTGATATGATTAGAATAGCAGAATCAAATCTGCTTTTCCAAGATATTGATGTGATTAGAATA
>KZ451950.1:6436017-6478175 GCA_002786265.1 Apostasia shenzhenica
AGATAATAATATATTTTTATTAATATATTTTATTATATATATATATATATATATATATGCATATTGTTAGTAGATTTTAAAATTATATGTATAATAATTAAAAGTCATGCATAATAATTATAAATTATATATTATTGAAATTATATAACAATAATTATAACTGTTTTTAATTATATAGATATTAATTATATTTATATTACTATAAAAAAACTATAATTATAACTATTTGGGTTATTAGTAATTGTACTATATAATTATAAATTGTGTGAGGGTGAAAGTTAATATTTTAAAATTAAATTTTTTTTAAAAAATTTAGCTTTTTATCATAATTGTCTTTTTTACTTTTTTTGCAATTATTTTATGGAATATAGTTTTTCTTTTAAGTGTAAAAAAGTGCATTTTCATGTTTGAAATGTGATTGAGGGTGTATTAAGTTGTGATTCTATGGTTAGTGCAGAATTAATTTGATTTTATATTAGATAAGTCTAATGTAAATTTTATTTATTTATTAAAAATAATTTAGAAAATTTAAAAAAAGAAAAAAATCTGTATTTAATTTTATCGCTTTAAAAACAATTATAATAAAAACTCAAACTCTGCATTACATATATTTAGATTATTAAAGACAAATATTAGAAGGTAAAACTCCCAATTTGTCTGCTATTACATGAGGATTAGGAGGTAAAACTGATATAATTTGGGATTAAAACCTTTTTTATAATTACTGTCATTAGTTTCATTGTTGCGTGCATGAGATGCCAGAACAAGAACTTAATATGAGCTTTTATTATTATTATTATTATTATTATTATTATTATTATTATTATTATTATTATTATTATTATTGATTTTAACCTACCAGAGTGTTGATAGAGTTCTGAATTCTAATATAACTCAAAAAACCCTGAAAAATTAACCTTAAAGACTAAATAAAAAATAAAATTATGTTTTATATGGAATAAAGCTAGCTGTCATTCACTATCATTAGTTGTTTAGAAATTAAGAGGTCTACTTCTTCAGATATATCCAAAGTTAATGCATAGCTGGCCTAAAAGAGATTTGTATCAAAGAGCCAAAATAGCAATTTATTTATTTTTCTTCTGAGTTAAAAAAATAAATAAATTATGATGGTAATTGTCTTCTTAATATTAAGCAAAAAGTGCCTTGATTGCTTCATAGGGAACAAGGGCTTGAAGGAGAGGATAAGCATGCCACCATGGCACCCTATAATAGGAGCAAATTTTAATAATATAATTGGGACTTATTCCAATTAATTTATATTTTGGGTGCGTTTAGTTTAATATTATATTGATGTTATTTTATTTTATTTAAAAAAAATAATCGTTTGATTTAATGACATCTATAAGTAATCTTCTATTAAATTATAAAATTATTGATTAAACAATACATCTAAATTACATTCCATAACACTAAAATAATTAATAACGAACTAAACGTTCCCTTAAAGTTTTATTTTGTTATAGTGTGAATGTATTCAATTCAGTTTAAGGGGGTATTTAGTTCGTTGTTATCTTGTTATGTTATATAATTTACATGTCATGATATCTAGATTTTTTTTTTACTAATAATTTTATAATCTAATAAGAAATTATTTATAGACATTAAATTAAATAATTATCTTCTCTAGATAATATAATATAATATCAAGATAATATAAAATCTAAGGAGAGAAAGATAACATATGTGATACCTTTATTTTACATGAAGTTAATATAATTGTGCTCATGGGGATCACAACTTTAAATTGAGCTAGCTCAGAATGGGCATTATATGTAGACAACTCAAACCTAGTAGATTAAGTTCCTATTTTGTAGAGTCAAAAATATATTTGAAAAAAAGAAAAATTAAACTATTTGGAAAAAGCTATACAACAAAAATTTAATATTATTCACAATGCAAATATTGAGCTAATCTCAGTCATTCATAAGAAAGATTTGTGATGGTAAGTTCCCACAAAGTATCTTACTATAATATTTTGTAATTCAAATGTAGAGGTGTTGATAGCTTTAACTTTATAAAATTTATGTACGAAATTTCCTATCATTAGCTCGATTTTTTTTCCCAAAAGGCTAAAAAATCTCTCTACATATTAGGATTATATTATTTATTTATACAACTCATTAATTCCCTTTATTTTTTAATATAGAGTAGTTCAATCTTTTGTCCTTCAACTTAGAAGTCGTCAAAAGCTACTCTTTATCCGTATGATTTCGATTCAATCATATGATTATTACCCTAATATTCACTCTCTATCCTTTTCGGTCTCGAGTTGTCACACTCACTTTTAACTGTCCTAATCAATACAATAATGCACTATTATCGATATGAACTTCATGATATGATAATCTATTAAAGTTGTGAAAAAAATTGTCACTATTAATATCATTAAAAGCTGTCAACTAAATAGTATCGTTTCTTGACTTTAAGGTCAAAGTCTCGAAGATAAAAAGACTTTCATGAATAATAAGCTTTCTCAAATAACTAGGACTTGAGTTTGTCTACCTTTTATTTTTCATTTCATTGACTGGCTCGTTTGGATCAAGTTTTTTTTTACTCAACATAAATTTCAACTGTTAAAATTAACTTTATTTTATATCCAACACAAATACGAATATTAGAATTAATTTTATTTCATATTTTACTAATTTTCTAATATTAAACGAAATTTTATTTTTATAAAATTTATAAAATAAAATATATATTTTTATTTAAAATTTAATTCTCGAACCAAGCGAAGCCTAGAACATAAAAAAAAAAACAGCAATGTGCACATAAATAGAAAGTGCTTGCAAGTTTCAAAATACAAAAATCTTCTTCTAAATTACTAATTTCTATGTAATGTAAGAGGCTTGAAGGCTAAAATACTAAATAATTAAATATATTTTCATTGCTTGAAACTTTTAAGAAGAATTTAAATTTTAAACTATAATTAATTGACTCACAATTTGAATTTTGTTAGTGACAAAATAACAACATTCATTGTACTATTAAACACAATTAAGCATAAATAATTGAAATAATTTCCAAAACAATGAGAACATATATTAATATTGCACATTTAATATCTAAATATTACAATATATAGGATTCAATACTATCTTAATTCTACGTCATATTATTTAGAAAAAATAATTATTTACTCTAATAATATATTTAAATGATCTTCTAAAAAATAATAAAATATTATCAATCAAAAAATAATATTTAGATATCATAATATCTAAATTACGTACATAATATAACATCGAGATGGCATCGCACTAAATACTCTCAAGCAAAATACTATACAAATAAATTTTTTTATCCCTTGGAACTTTTAAGAAATATTTAACTAATTAAATTATAATTAATTGACTCATAAATTGAATTTTATTAGTGAACGATATAACAGCATTCATAATATTTCTAAACTTGATTAAAGTCTTAAACATAAAATAATGAAATAATTTCCTGTAAAACACAAATATATTTTAATGTTAAAATATTACAGTGTATAGGTATAACTAAAAATATGTAAATTGTAAAATGAATTCGATCAAAAAAAACAAAGCTGTAAAATGAATATCTAGATTAACTTCTGTCAAAGAAAGGTAAAAAGATTCGGCTAAAGCTAATTCATTATTTCATATAGAATTTTTATTTTATTCTTCATAATGATAGATCATGTATAACTAGTTATCATTATTGTAAAAATATAATATAACATTTTATTATTTAAATATAAAAGTATTATTTATTTTAGTTTTAAAAATATATGACGAGCAATTCTTAAAAAGTCACCAATCTTACTGCTACTTTAACTCAAGCACGCTTAATTATATACTTCAATTTGTCTTGATATAGGACAATTTATTTTTCTGTCACTCTACCTAAAAGCCTTCCAGAAATCACTCGTTATTCGGGTAAATATGATTCCAATTCACTTATATGGATATCACCCGAACGATCATTCCATGCCTTCTTTAGTCTCGATATCGTACTATAGGAGGTTAGCTCTAATATCATATTGTAATATTTTGTATTTTAAATGTAAAATTATTATCTGCTTTAGTTTTAAAAAATTATGTGGTATGAAAAATTCTTAAGAGATCGCCTATTTTAGTACTACTTCAACCCAAGTATGCTTAACTCTAAAAATTTTTATTATTAACTTTATAGTTTTGCCCGAAAAAACGCTTTTATTATTTGAGATCACATTGTTTATCTATACAACTCAAGAACACCCTCCTTATCTGATGTGAGATAATTGATTTCTGTGTAGAAACGTGTTAGGAGCTGCCCTTTATCCCGATAATTTCAATTCATTCATATAGATATTATCCCAACGATTACTCCATTCTCTCGTTAATTCTGTGTCATCATACATATATATCTTTATAACAAAAATATAACTACGTATGCAAAACTATTCAACAATTAATTTGCTAGACAATACATCGACTTAACCAAAGTTCTTGTGATCATGTATTAAGAAGTGTTTGTTTAAATATTTAATTTATTTTTCCATTTTATGTGTGTTACACTGGTAATTTTCTCAATAATGTTTATTTTTATAGAAATTTCCCCAACAATGTTGCAGTTGAAGGATCTGTTCTCCATACCTTTCTACAACTATGTTTGTGGGCTGGTCCATCTTCTTTAATGAGTTACTGGGCTTTGGGCTTTTAACATGAACAAGTTTTGGGCCTTTAACATGAACAAGTTTTGGGCCTAAGTTTGACAAAAAGCTCTTTTTCTGTGTTAGGGCACTTCAATGCATCTAATTTTAGAGACAATTACTGATTGGTCCCTATAATTTATCTATAATTACATTATATTTATATTTTTTGAAATCAATCACTTAAGTCTCTAATAAAAACTACAGTAAACCAATCAGGTTGATGGATCCCTATTTTACTTTATTTTTAGGTGCCTATTTTAAAATTTTGAGAGTTAAATGAAGATTTCAAATAATATTGGGGAATCAAGAGAAAGATTTGAAGAAAAATGAACTAAAGTATAATAATAGGTAAATATTATTGACCTATCTGTAATTTGCCCTATAATTTAGAATTTTTTAGGAAATATTCTTTAAATAATAAGTTCTTACTAATCCAAATTTATGATTATAATATTCTTGATTTTGTATGTAATTCAATAAATATAAAGGATATGATTGTATCCAATAGATAGAAAAGGATAACAAAATCAAAGAAGATAGTTAAAGAATAATCTAATATAATTTGAGAGGATGAGATGTAAATATTGAAAAATTATTTTATTTTCACCAAAAATACTTAAGTTTTATGCTGTAAAATCATAATCTCAATTGCATGCATTTAAGATTTTGTGAAAAACCTTAATTCTGCCTGGCCAGTAGGGATGGCAATATATGATCTGACTCGTGAATCTGACCCAAACTCGATCCGTAAATTTCGGGTATGGGTCACAAATTTTGACCCATTTATTAAACAGGTTAGGTTCGGGTTAAACATGATCGGGTCAGGTAGGATTCGGGTTGGGCATTTATAAAAAAATACTCTATAATTGAGCCAGATCGACAAGCCAACCCAACCGATTTATTAATCGGGTCGGGTTAGGGTCATAGATTTTGGCCCATTTAATAAATAGGTCGTGTTCGGGTTGTAGCTATTCAGGTTGGGTCAAATTCGGGTTTGACCCGAACTCGACCCGCCGACCCATTTTGCCACCCCACTGGCCAGTAATCACTACGAAAAAATTGAAATTTCATCAAAACTGAAAGATATGTCATTGAGGCAACATAATTTTAATTTATTAAAATTCTCACTTTACTATTGAAGTAATTTTAAATTAAATCTTCTCAAAAAAATTTAAATCAAATCATAATTCCTTGAATGTGATTATTTTCAATAAGTGTTTCAAACTTAAAAACATTATGATTTTAAAATGCATCTCATTTCAAAAAAAAAACACAAGATTATAGGTTCTAATTTGGGGTTTTTTGAATTAATGAAATGTTAATTATCTCTATTAAAAATATTAATTTTAAAATGTCTTGTTATTCAAAATTCAAGTGAGCAACATGTGGAAGAAGAAGAAAGTAGCATTTGTGCTATTTTATAAGTATATTTTCAGTTTGTATTAATACTTTTTGTTTTGTATGAAATCTTATTTTAGTGTGGGTATATTTTTTTTTGACTTGTGTACATAAATGCAAATCAAGAATTAAAGTTTATATAAAGAAATCACTCATATAAAACAAAAATAGACCATAAGAAGTATAAAAAATTGTCATACCAAATTATTTATTTCCACTAGTAATTTCTTACTTTATAATATGATATATCGTATCCCAAATGTAGAGAAATAATCTTCTTTGATATCAAGAAATTACATGGTTTAAGTACATTTAGGTCTCGTTTGGTTAAAAGGTTAAATTTTGAACAAGAGAAAAAAATATTTTGTTTTATAAATTTAATGAAAAAAATTTAGTTTAAATATACGTAACTATGGAGTTTTCATTATAATATTTACTTATACAAGTTAAAAAGTCGTGGAGCTTCCCTTAACCAAGTAGGGAGGGAGCTTGCCTGGAATCAAAAAGTATTAGATTCAAATTTACACTGTTATAATTCTCAATTGAAGTGAGAAAATTATGATATTTAGGGAAAAAAATAAATAAAGAAAAATACAATTGAGGAAGTCCACTTTCTTTTCGATACAGGATAATTCATTCACACGCCTCTTTACCTAAAAAACCTGCTAAACATTCATTGTCCAAGTGATTCTTATTTAATCTTATAGGACTTACTTCCGTGATAATTTTCTGTCCTCTTCAATTATCAGTTAGTATGAGATTTTTTTATATATTTATTTTTTTCTTCACAAATGTATAAATAATGCTATACAAAGTCAAAGTTGCACCAAAGGAAAAGAAAAATATGTGAAAACGATATTTTCTTGTCGTTACGCATCTATCCCGTCAGTTTAGAGTTTAAAATTTAAGAATTAGGATTAAAAATTTAAGAATGGTTGACATTTTCTCGTATTATGGATGGACGTTAAACAACTGATTTGGTGGCATCAGATATAATAATTTCTCATTTTGGATGATATTTAAATATTGATAATTTTGTAATTTTATGTTATTTAAAACTACATCAAATCAGAAGAATCAAAATTTTCAAATAACATTACATAAAATGATATTAAAAAAAAACATGACATAAATTGGATCTAACCACAAATTTGATGAATCAGATTCGTGATAGGTTGTTCCTCAAATGAGTCGAACTATTTGCATCCAGCTGTAGGACAAGAAACGAGTTTCCCCGCTGCAAATCACAGAGGGAAACGGGATTCTTCAGGTGGGGACCAAAGTGCAAAACCTTTCCGTCGGACCGCAAAACCTCACGTGGATCGGGGTCGGACTCGCCCCAATTTCTCACCCAGTTCCGATCACAGTAACCACCGGTGAGGCGGTGACAATAAAATTTCGTTAAAAAAATTTTGTTTCGTACTGAATACTTTTGCTTTGATTTTTTGTTTTTCGAAAGTTACATAATTTTTTGAGTAAATTAACTCTGGGTCCTTGAGATCACTGACTTTGAAGAGAATATAAGTCATTTCACTTTAATATTATCTATATAAATATATTTTAACATAATACTCAGATTACACGACTAATATTTGCTATATTGATGTATTTTAATCGAAAATCGATGTTTGACATCAACTAGAGACTTTTAATTGTGTTTTAATGTAATACCAATAAATACATATCTCTTTGTTAGTATATCAATCAATTTTAAGAGAATAGGTACTTTTAGGGATTGATTTATGACATATCAATGAATTTGAATTGAATAGTTATGTTTTAAAAATTAAAAGACAAAATATAGCTAAAATGAGCGTTCAAATACGATACAAATTTTTCGTATATTATATATTAAAGTCTTATTTGAATACGACTTTAATGCCCTATGCATTTATAGTTATATCATGCACTTATATAAATTGATTTTTATATTTAAATGCATGCACAAAAGCCAGTTTTATGTATAAAAATTAATTTAAATGATTATAAAGAAAATTTTAATGAGATTTTTCAGTAGACTATTGAAAAAATCTATATAATAAATCTAGTTAAATAAATAATCGATCAGATTTCGAGCCATCTCGATTCGATCCTATGCCGGCTCAAGATTGATTGATAAAATTTTTGAGCCAAAAAATGGCTCGTTAGTTGGCTCATTTAGATCGAATCAAGTTTGATTTGATTCAATTTTCGAGCGATCTTCAATCTTCAAGTAAAATTAACAGCCTTACATATAGTATCTCCTAAATTTATGAATAAAAATAATATCCAATAGTTCTAGAACCTTTGAGAATTGGTTATGAAGGTTACGTAGTATTACTCAATTTTATGATATTTTTATTAAATTTTATGAGATTTGACAATGTGAAATGATTACGGCTTTTGATCATCTTCTAAAGAGTTCTACGCGAAGAGCTTCGCAATGTTACTTTTTCGTTATTATTTATTGACACATGCACTTATTAATTTGTTGGGATAATTACCTACATGCCACACCATTTAGTTTTATTTATGCCTTATCGATTCATTCTTAGTTAATTACGCTATGCACACTAAAAAATATTATAAAATCGTACATACACACATTTTAACTTATTTCTACTATAACGAGTAATCATAATTTTTCAATAATCTAACTATAGTTAGATTACAAAAAATTAGAGCCTTTCATCATATTATTTTAAGGATATTTAAATATATTTTGAGTGAAAATTTTAAAACTTTAATGTTTAGGTGGCAGCAAAGGAAGGAGACATCCGCGACGTGAATTGATTTTATGACAAATCAGCATTTTAATGTGATATTGAGGAAGAGAAAAATATGTACCATTAAAAATAAAAATATAATTTTAATGATTTACGAACAGAATATTTTTTTAAAATAGATTTTGATTAAGTTTTAACTCAACTATCTGTATATAAGATTTTATAATATTTTGAGTGTGCATGACATAATTAATTAAGAATGAATAGATAAAATATAAATAAAATTAAACTGTATGATACGTAAGTAATTATTTTTAATTTATTTCACCTGATATGCCACGTGTATGATTGAGATGACATCTTCAGATCTCGTCGTCATCGTCACAAATTCACAATCAATCTGAGACCGAGGGATTTTATTTTTTTTTTCCGTGGGATATTTGTACGGAAAAGATAATTTAGAACGGCGGTTCAGCAATTAGCAGTGGCAGACAGGATGCACAATGGACGAACAATTTATTGATAAGGTTCAATTATTTGATGGTGGCTGGTAACCTCACCTAACGGTAAGCGGATTCCAGCGTCCAAGGAGTCACCGAGCGGTAACCCGATGCCAAGGCCCAAGGGTATTCCTATAATTATCTAAAAGGTTAAGGGGTGCGTCCGTAATCTAAGCTTCAAACCCATGCTCTGCCAGTGAGTGAAGCCCCGGAAATGGAAACTCAGCTTTTTCACCACTGAGCAGGTAGACAGAAACGCACCAACATTGACACTCACCAATGACAAGTTGACGCGTGTCAAACAACGACACGCTGTACACTGGTGATTTCCGGTAACGATTGTTAATGGGATATTGATTTCGCATCGGCACCGCCATCCCATTCCTTTCTTGGGCCGAAGTCCGGGAAGCCTTCTGTGTGTGGCAGCTAAGCAGATGAGTAAGAAGCAGAAGGTGATCATGGAGGCCGGAGAAAGATCCCATCCTCACCGAAGAGGGAGCTCCGGCGGCGGTGCTGCTGATTTTTTCATCTGCTTCACAGCTCGGCCGTCTTCTTCCTCGTCCTCAGCGACGGCGGCCATGCGCGTTTCCTCCTCGAAAGGGCTTATGAGCCCCGGCCGTGGCCGTGACTCCTCTGCCGTGCCGGCGCTTTCTTCTTCTCTTAGCCGACGCCTTCGCAGCAGCGGCAGCGTCAAGGGCGGCCAGTCCCCCATGTTTCCCGCTGGCGTCCCGCTCGCCGGAAGGAAAAAAGGCTGCGCGTTTGAGGCAGCGGAGCCCTCTTCCCCCAAGGTGACTTGCATTGGCCAAGTACGCGTCAAGGCGAAGAAGAAGGGAAAATTCAAGACGAGGGCGGCGCTGGCGAGAGCGAGATCGCAGAGAAGGGAATCTAGCTTCCGGAGGGAAGAAAGAGGGAGGGATTGCTTCCCTGGGAGAAACCAGAGATGGGTTCATCAGCTCCCAATCAGTATATGCGAAGCGGTAAGAGCCATTGGCTCGGAGTTCAACTGCTTTGTTCCTTGTGGAAGGCGTTCCATCTGTGGCGGTCATTCTTCGTCGAGAAAAGTGGAGGAGAAGGCTAGTGGGAAGGCGCGGATGGCCAGGTCCGGGAGCTCCAGTTCTCGCGGGGCGGTTCAGGCGAGGTGGCTGATGGCGGTTCAAGATAGCGAGGTGGAGAAGAGAGGGGAGGTTTTCGGTTTGGTGGTGGAGGAAAGTGAAAAGATGGAAGTGGGTATTTTGGTTGGGAAGAAAGAGGAGAAGGTGATGGATGTGGAGGAGGTAGGAGAAGTGGGAGAGGAGAAGAAGGGGATAGATGTAGAGGAGGAGGCTAAGGTGAGCGTATGCATTCCTCCAAGAAATGCTCTGTTGCTGATGAGGTGCAGGTCGGATCCTGTGAGAATGGCGGCGCTGGCTAATCGCTTTTGGGGTTCTCCAGCAGCTAAGCCTGAGTTTGGTGAAATGGAGGAGGAAGAAGAAAAGTTTGAGAGACACAATAAGATGATGAATGTAATGGAAGATCGCGAGAATTGCGTGGAGGAGAGGAAAGAAGACGATGCTGTTGGATTTACTGTGAAAGCAGGGGAGAGGGAGAAAGAAAGTGAGGGGGCAAAGGAGACGCTTTGGGAAGATGGATCTGTCTCAGTGGAGGATAAGCAAGAGTTTCCCGGCGGACAGCTAATCGGGTTCGAAGATGTCTCAGCTGAAAAGCTTTCATCTGGAGCTACGCCTTGTCGAGAGGAAGCAAGAGGAGCAGATGGAGCCCAGTTGCAGGAAGAGCAAGAGAAAAAAGAGGAGAGAGATGGATCCCGTTGTTTGAAACAACAGAGGGACGATGTGGCGGAAGAAGAGGAAAACGGGGGATGCAGAGTGAAGCAAGAAAGAAGTTCTGGAAACTGTTCTGTTTCTAAATCTAAGGGAGAAGGAAGGAAGCGCTGCAAGGAGAATGATAAGAGACGGCACAGCTTCTCCTCCGAGAGGGAGGTCAGAAGGCACAGTTTCTCGTCGGACAGGGAAGGAAGGAGAACTAGTCTCTCCGTTGACAGAGGGCGGAGGTGGAGCTTCTCCATGGAAAAGGAAGATTTGGGGACGAAGGAGGAAGCTTCTCTAGAAGGAGAGAAGAAGAAAGAAGTGACACCGGTAGTAGCAGATGATGAAGATGATGAAGAAGAAGCAAGGGGAGAGACAGGCACCGAGAAGCCCTCCTGCAGAGAGGAAAACCAAAAGAACAGAGAAGGAGAACTAGATGAAGAACTTGACAAAGAAGATCAGAGTGGCGAGCCAGCAAAGTGGACAGAGCTTCCCGATTGCCTGCTGATGATGATGTACGAGCCCAAGCTCTCCATGGAGGTCTCCAAAGAAACATGGGTTTGCGGTAAAGATTTCCTCCAGTGGCGACCCCACCAGCGCGTCCGCCGACCTTCCAATCCCGCCGTCGCCGTCCAACCCGCCACGGACGACGCTATTGAAGAGAATTCTGAATCTGCGGATACAGTTCCGGTGCATTATCCTGCTCCAGCGCCACAGACAACAATTCCAGAGGCGGCGCCGGTTGTCCTGGCACCTCCTTTGCCACCGGCGGCGGCTTCTTTGATTCGGCAGAACGGGCCTAATCTGGCGAAGAAGGCGGCGACGGTGGCGCCGTACGAGCCGCTAATTCTGACGCGGTGCAAGTCGGAGCCAATGCGATCGTCGGCCAGACTGGCGCCGGATGCTTGTTTCTGGAAGGACCGGCACCGACCCATCGGCGCCGCCGGGGTTGGCTTCTGAGCCCGTCGTTTCTACTCTACTCTACTCTACTCTACTGCTTGCTTGGTCGTGTCACGTACTCACGTACTGACGTACTCACGTGTGGCAATTTTACAGTTCAGTTCCTCAGTAGTTCTAGCGTTTGTGTTTGGGTTTCTTCTTACGTTCTTGTAAGTATTTCAATAATCTTGATCTTGATTCGAGTGATATTAATTTTGGGGTTTTTCTGGTTTGAATTTCATTTCAATTTGGTCCATTCACTGAGATTCCTAGGTGTGCAGACTCCCATCAATTTAAAAAAGGAAAAGTAACTAGAAGTTCCTCAATGTTTTGTACTATTAAATGATGAAATTTTACGGTAAAATGTTGGAATAAAAATCCTTAATCATACCCATCTTTCAAAAAAATAAATAAATTTATCCATACATTTACTGAATATATGTATATAATATTTTTCATGTTGGTACCATTTTCTAATTTTATCTGAAAAATGAGGATCTTTTATGTGAAGAAAATATCATTCTTAATACTAAGTTATTCAAATCCCTAGTCATATGAGTTGGGATGAAAGAATACATAAAAATTAAGAGCCAAATTGTAATTTACCCATGTAAGGCTTGGGAAATTCATCCTGGCTGTAAGGGTGTTAGTATGGATAAAATTGAATTCATTTTAGATCGAATTGGGGTCGAGTCGATCTAAATTGGGGTCGAGTCGATCTAAATGAGTCGATTAGTGAGCCAAAAGTTTGGCTCTATAATGATTTCGAGCCGATTTTGAGCTGGGGTAGGCTTGGCTTTATTCAACTCAAAATCTGCTCAAATTAAAATATATTTTATATTATAATACATATATATATGTATTATAAACCAAGCCGATCTCGAGCTGGATTGAGTCGAGCTTACCCGGCTCGAGATTAATTCAAAAAAAAAAATTGAGATTCGAATCGAAATCGGCTCGAAGTAGATTGAAATTGACTTAAGCCGGCTCGAAGTCGAACCCAATCGATTTCGAGTCAATCAAAATATGATCGATCCAATTTCTAGCCGGTATTATCTCAGCTCGAAATCGGAACAATAACAGGAGATCTCAAAATGAATGGTTTTTTTTTTACTTCAGCTATCCCCTAACATCATCATCGGAGTGCATCGCCCAAGTGAGCAGTCTCCAGTGTCATGCGCCATAAGAAAATATTATTTCGTATTATTTTTTTATCCTTTTGCATCACTCTCATTTAAAAAAAAAAAATTATAATACTTTTACTTAATTTACAATTCACATATATAATTTAAAAAAAAAGGTAAAAATAAAATTAATATAAAATTAAAAATATACATATAATAAAAAACAAATTTTGATTTATTATGATAAGTTTTTAAAATAACTTGTTTAATTAGCTAATTAACAAAATTTTATTATCAATAAATTAAGAAAAAAGGGTCTAAATTGGATGGCCGTTAGCCGCTCGTCGTTAGAAGAAATCGTCTATTGTACAGGCAGAAGAAACAGCTTGAGGCTCGATTGATCCTTCTATGCTCATTGGTGGACAAGAATGCGGCTCAAAATGACCGACGATCATAAAGCAGGTTATCAAAAAGAAATGTCGTTACTAATCGCACACAGGCATTTATACAGGCTTGAGCTACTAATCGCACACAGGCGTTTATACAGGCTGAACGATAATATCTATCTCTAGATACATATTCACTTGGGAGTGCTATTATCTAAAAATGAATATTGACTTAAGGTATTATTGTAAATTTGCAAACAATAAAATATTTTGCATATTATTTATTTGATATTAAATGTTATTTTATTATAATCATTAGAGGATTTTATTATTATAATATTCTTAATTAATTTAATCTTCATCAATCAAATACTGTCTTGACTCATCTGGTCTTCATCAATCAAACTTAATTTATTAGTTATAAGTTTGCATCTCAGATCTGTATTATTTCATGCCACTAATCAAAACTCTAACTAAATAATATTGAGATTATGGTGCAATTAGTTAATTAATTATAGACATGTTAAGGTGGCCCACATATTTTTATAATTATTTTAAAAATGTGCAATGATGAGCAAAATATCCAAATTCCAAATTTAAAATTTTCTTTGTATTTTAGCTGATTTAATCTCTACTTAAATTTTTTATATATGGAAGCCAACTAACTCAAAATAAAATCGATATATTTCAAATCAATTTAATATTTATATAATAACTTATATATTTTTCAGACTATATTAATTTATATAATAAGCTCGATTTCATCAAAAATTTACACAAAATTAAATAGATTTTAGTCATATCTAACTCAACTCAAACTTAAAAATTTTAAATATTAAATTGAGGCAAACTCACTCGAACTTGACTCATTATCAAACCTAGAAATGTATTAATTTTGTTTATCATGCGGCTGAATCACCTTTAAATATGGTAACTGATGATTACTATAATATCTTTGATAGAAAAACGTTCGTAAAAAATCCACTGTTTACAAAAGGTTTGTATACTTTAGAAATAGATGCACCTTCTGGTACTAAAGATTCCCAAGCCCTCTCGTCTTTTTGACGACATACACCATATATTGTAGTTGAAGATTTTCGAAATAAATTTTGTATTCTCAAATCATTTTGAAGTATTTCTCAAATTATTTTGAAGTATTTCTCAAATTACTCTGAATTGTTCCGACGCAAAATCTAAAATCTTGGATTAGAGATTAGTTTTGATCATCGCTTTAATTTTTCTGTGTAGTCATCCTTCTGTACCATTCAATTATGTGCATATATTATGCGGGAGATTTATTGGTTAAAGGAAACTCTAAAAAATATATTATTTTATTTTAAATACACAATAACTTTTAATGAAAAATATTAATTTATTTTATGAGGTTTCGTGAAACGTAGGGTTTGCCTCCGGCAGTGCTCTGCTAGTTGTAGCGCGGGCAATCTGCGACGACGGTGACCGATTGCCGCTCTGCTGTGCTTGTGGGTGCTGTGGAGGCGATCACTCTTCTTCCAGCGTCTATCAAAGGTAGTCTGTGAACCTCGCCGGCAGTGCGATTAGGTTCGCCGGACCTCAAGATCTACTCTCATTATCCAGAAGGCTTAAGGCGTAGTGGAGCTTTTCCTGATATTGATCATCCAGTTTTCTCAAAATAGGTTTCTTGCTACCGAAATTCCAGAAAGCCAGCTGAGCCTTCAGCACCACCCTCAGCCAGTTTTCCTCTCGGAAACAGAACTCCATGGAAGGGAAGTTGATAGAATGAAATTAAAATGTGGCTTTGAGGCAGCAATCTCGGTTAGTAGTATCTGTAGAAGTGGCAGTATAGCTTTGATGTGGCGAGGGGACCTTTCCATCCCACTCCAAAGCTTCTCTAGGTATCAATGGTGGATAATAAGAGAACCCAAGGGAGCTGGAGGTTTACAGGATTTTATGGCGAGCCCAGATGAAGCAAATCGGTTTCCAGCATGGCAGACTATGAGGCAACTGAGCCAAAGATCCTCAGTTTCATGGTTATGTGCTGGGGATTTTTAATGAAATCTTATATAATTTGGAAAAGCAAGGTGGGAAGGTTAGGGAGTACAGATTAATGAAAGCATTCAAAGACTTGTCTGCTTTAGCGTACTGTGAATCTGTGATTTACATGATTTGGGATTTGTTGGTGGACCTTTCACCTGGTGGAATCGAAGATATGATCTTAAGAAGACTTGATAGAGCAGTGTGCAATCCCCATTGAAAGAACCAATTCCCTGATGCTCGAATTTATCATTGTGTTCTTCTGATAAACCTTGAAGCTCCTATCTCACAGCCAACACGCCGGCAAAAGAAAAGATTTCGCTTTGAACCTATGTGGCTGCGTGATAAAAAATTTCAAGCTTGTTGTAGAACGAATATGGGCAGAAGGAGATGATCCCAACCTAATACAGAAATTACGGTCAGCTGGAAGGAAGCTATCAAATTGGAATTATCACTCATTTGGCAATGTACAGAACCAGTTAAAAATCCTGCACTCCCAAATTGAGACCAAACGAGCCGAGCCTGTGAATTCGAATAATATGGTTGAGAAAGCCTATCTCAGATTCCAAATCAGTGAGCTTTGGAAACAAAGATCTAGAATGGCTTTAGAACGGTGACAGAAACACTTCCTTTTTTCATGAACCGGCTTCGATGCGGAAGAAGGCAAATCACATACACCAACTCAAGGACGATAGAGGAGTAACTCACACGAAGGAGGAGGATATGAAATTGATAGCAGCCCTCTATTTTGAGAATCTATTCCAATCTTCCATGCCAAGCACTATCCGAAGTTACATTAGCTGTACGGAATCGCAAATCAGGTGAAAAATGTTTATAACAACAACAACAACAACAACCAAGCCTTAATCCCACTAGGTGGGGTCGGCTACATGAATCCTTTGTTTCCATTGCGCTCTATCAGTTACCAAATTCTTATCTAAGTTTAAGTAACTAAGATCACTCCTTATAGTTTCTTGTCATGTCTTCTTTGATCTCCCTCTTCCTCTTTGTACATGGGCAAAATCCAGTAACTCAAATTTTCTAACTGGAGCTTCAATTGGCCTGCGATTTAGATGTCCAAACCATCGAAGCCGACTTTCTCTAAGTTTGTCCTCAATTGGTGCAACACCAAAAATGTTTATGCTGCAACAAAAATTCAGTAGTAATGAAATTGAAAAGTCGCTATTCCAGATGAAAGCTTAGAAAGCCCTGGTCCTGATGGTTATCATGCTTTATTTTACCAAAGATTTTGGTATATGATCAAACATGAGATCACTACTTATTGTCTTGACTTCTTGAATGGCTCGAACAGATTAGAAGATGTCAACCAAACCAACATTGTTCTTATTCCAAAATCAAAAGGAGCTAATCACATGACCAGCTTTCGACCAATGAGTCTTTGTAAAGTACTCTATAAAATTATTGCAAAGGTGCTAGCTAGCCAACCGCCTCAAGCAAGTCCTACCTAACATCATCTCTGAAAACCAAAGCGCCTTCGTCTCTCAATGCCGAATCACAAACAACATTACAGCGGCTTATGAACTTCTACATTCATAAAGCCACGTAAAAGGGGATTCAATGGCTCTTGTGCGCTAAAGCTTGACATAAGTAAAGCTTATGATAGGGTGGAATGGGGATTCCTTCAGCAAATGATGCACACTTTTAGCTTTCTAGGACAATTTATATCTCTCATTATGCATTGTATTACGCCAGTTTCATATTCCATCATCTTCAACGGCTCGCAATATGGCAATATAAGCCCTAAAAGAGGACTCCGATAAGGTGATCCACTCTCTTCTTACTTATTTCTCATTTATGCAAAAGGCCTCTCGGCTATGTTAAATAAAACGAAGTGCAATCAGATCATCCATGGAGAAGCTACTTTCAGTTGGAGGCAAGGAGATTCTAATCAAAAAATTCCTACCCTATGCAAAGAAGTGGAGCAATTGTTTGCCAAGTTATGGTGCAATCAACATGCAAATCAAAAGGAATTCATTGGGCCCAATGGCAAGAGGTCTGTAAAGCAAAAATCCATGGAGGACTTGAATTTAAACACCATTATTCTTCCTATCTTGCAATGCTCGGCAAGCAGTGCTAGCGATTACTTCAAAATGACAAACTCACTCTACCATAGGGTATTTTGCTCAAAATATTTTCCTAGTGGCAATTTTATGGATGCAAAGGATTTATTTGGCAAATTGGAAATGGAAGGCATGTTAACATCTGGAAGGATAACTGGATCCCTAGGCCTTGGGATTTCAAAATTTTCTCGCTCATTATAAACCTCCCTGAAGAGCCCATGGTTAGCTCTCTCATTGAAATGAAACAACACATGGAATACTAGCTTGATCAACTAGACTTTTGATGAAGCAACATTGAAGCCAATGATCGTATAGTATGGGCTTACAAGCCCACTGGTGTTTATACTGTTTGTAGTGGCTACTGATTTATACAAGCCTTTACACAGAAAATCGATCTCCACATCGCAGGTGAAGGAGTAAGCAATAGTGCTGGGCCTTCTTCCAAATCTGATTATACTTTACTCTGGAGGAAACTTTGGCAACTTCAAATTCCTAGCAAGGTACGCATTTTCTCTTGGAGATTTTGAAAGAATTACTTGTCAACTCATCATAATCTCTACCGCCAACATATAATCTGTGAGCTACCAAGCTATCTTCTTTGCCACTAATGTTTGGGAGGCTGCTAATATGGGGTCTATTCTTAGCTCAAAATTCACAAACAGTAGCTTGGATTTGATATATGATGTCCTAACTAGCAATGCAGGTTGTCAATTAGAGCTTTTTGCTATTATACTTTGGACTATATGGAATAATAGGAACGCCTATCTCAATGAAAAAGGCAGACACTCCCAAGATTCTGTGGTATCTTTCGCTAAAGAGTACCTTGATGACTATGATACCACAAATATAATAGAAAGCGATATCAAATTCATGTCGGCAACCTCTTCGAAACCACCTCCTATGCTAGTAATTAAGATCACTTTTGATGCAGTTATTGACACCAATTGATGGGTCATCGGAATTGGAGTAGTGGCGAGAGAGATCACTCTGGACGACCATTGGCAATGCTGGCCTCTAATTGCAGTGGAAGTATGGAAGCCTTTTTGGTGGAGAGTGTTGCGACCAGAAGTGCAATTAATCTAGCAAAGGAGCTGGACATTAACAACTTAATCTTGGAAAGTGACTCATTGATGTAAGAAAGAAGGGAAGGATCTATCTACATTTGATCTTTATATTAAAAAAACTAAACAAATGCTTGGTTCCTTCAATTATATAGAACTTTCTCGTATCAAATGCAAAGGAAATAAGGTTACTCACATTCTAGTAAGGCAGGCTATCAACATCGACTATTCTATTATTTCGAAGGATGTAGTCCCATCTTTTCTTATTGTTGCTCTTCAAAACGATTATATCAAAGAAATTTGATAGAATGATTATTCTACTTGACTATTAAAAAAAAAAACTTGTGCATATGTTTCTATCAAAAAAATAAAATAAAATAACTATGTTCATATATAGTTAATTAAATTTATCGTTGTATTGTAATTATATCATTGACATTCCAATCATATTTTAGAAGATCATTTATCTAAAATAATTATTTAGTGCTGACATTACAATACTCAGAATATCTAGCATATCCGACGGTGGGGTGACATAGAACAAGTGGGGCTTGCCTTGTGAGAAATGACGTAGAAGCGTATGCCACAGGAAACATCTAATATTTGATTCGTGTGACATATACGATGCATAAAAAATATTTTGATGAAAAATGAAAAGCATAACTTGAAAGAGAAATGTATCTTTTAAATTTCGTACGTCATACAAAACGTCATATATACCGTACGAAGCTAAGATTAGATGATTTGTACTGCATGAAGCACAAACAGTTGGACACAGCGCTTCTATGCCATTTGTGTCGTCTCGCTGTTGAGTGTCAAACATCCCACATGTTGGAATGTTTGTGAATAATAATTTCTTCATTTATATATATATATATATATATATATATATATATATTTAATACAAATTATATGTTTGATTATTTTGCTTAATGCGGAGAGAAAGCCATTCAAACCTAGGGAAGATATAATTTTCCCACAAATAAATGAACTTTTTTCATCTGTAAAACTAAATTTATAATACTAATATTATATATAGCATCTATGTATATTCCCAACAAAATGACAGAGCCAGCCTCTTTTTGGTTCGAGCTTTTTTTTTAGTCATAAAAAAAAATATTTTATTTTTAAAATTTAATAAGAAAAAAATTTATTTTACTATTAAAAAGTGTGTAAAATGTGAAATATTTTCAATTCTAATATTCGTATTTGTATTGTATGTGAAATAAAATTAATTTTTATAATTGAAATTTGTGTTGGGCAAAAATCTCGCTTCAAACCAAACAAGGCCGCTCTTGGCAAGGTTTTTGGTTTCAATTTCAATCATAAGATTAAAGTATTAATTTTAATAATTTTGATAGTTTTTTATACTTTTATTATTAATAGTTTTATTTTTTCTGTAAATTATTTAAATTTTATAATTTTAAAATTAAATTTATTAATTTTAATTATTATATATTATTTTTTGAAGTCGATGCGTTTTGACAGTTTGGACCAGAACAAAAATTGTTAGCATTTTGGGACTGATTTTCACAAAAAGTTAACTATCAAAATTTGATTGTTTCGTCTAAGTTTTAAAACTTGATATAAAATGTTTAGATTTAATTTTTAGATTTAAATATAAATAGTTTAATCTTTGTATATATTTTTGGGATAATTATACTTAAGTTCTTGAGTTTATCACTTAATAATGCACAGATTCATGTATTTAAAATTAAACATCGGGGTCCTTGAGTTTTAATAATTTATCAATGGGTTCTTTTTAATTTTTTATTATTAAATTTTTAAAATTACCATTATACCCTGGGCCTCTCTCTCCTCCCGATCGGCGCGCACGAGAAACGCCGCGCAGCCACCGGTGGGTTCGGCGGCCTCCTGCAGCGCCGTGCCTGCGCAACCATTGGCGGGTCGCGCGGCCGTCGCCCGTGCGCGGGGATCGGGAGGAGAGAGAGAGGTGGGAGGGGAGAGAGAGAGGCCCACTGGCAACGGCCACGCGGCCTGCTAGCGGCTGCGCGGGCGCCACGTGGCCGCCAATTGGTCGCGCACGCCGCACGGCTGCCAGTCGGCATCTCCCGTGCTGGCTAATCGGGAGGAAAGAGAGAGGCATAAAGGAGAAAGAGAGGCCCAGGGGTATAATGAAATTTTAAAAAAATTTAAAAAAGACTCATTTGATAATTTATTTAAACTCAGAGATCCCGATATTATAATTTTAAAAACATGAATTTGGGCATTATTAAGAGTTAAACTCAGGGATCTGGATGTAATATCCCTATATTTTTTAAAACTTTTATTGTATAACTAAACCTTAAATTTTGAAAGGAAAATTTATTACGTGATACATTTGAGGTATTTTAAATTTTAAATTAAATTTCGGAAGAAATTCAATTCAGTTCAGATTCTTTATTAATACATTTATATTTACCAGCTTATACATTCTCGCGCTGCACATGATTTTTCTGAAAACTTACCAGAAATAAAAAATGATATTTTTATATCAAAATTTTTTTTGAGAAAGACGATATACATTGTAAGACAGAAAAAATTATTAGGTGGGAACGGCGCACCGTTCGGACGCCCAATCAGAGGGCGTCACGTGTGCCCGGACCCAGCTGTATGGCACACGTGGCGCCCTCTGATTGGGTTCCGGACGGTGCGCCGTCCGCACCCCTAATAACTTCTCGTAAGACGGATTGAGTAAAAGTCTGAAAGAAAGAAACATAAAAATAAAATCAACATAAATTTATTGATTCTACAAATCTATTTATTCGTTAGTGTCCACTACAACATAAATATGAAATAAAATTTAAAAAATACCTGACATATTTTATCAATTGTTATTAACTTATATTTCAAATTTCATATAAATTTAAAATATAAAAATAAAACAAATAGAATTATTAAAAATTTAAAATAATATAAAAAATACTTCAAAACTGTTGAAAATGGCTTTTTTAAGGCTAAAAATTTGTCTTTAATAGCATGTTTTGTAAACTTATTAAGAGCCTTTCATAAAGTCTCTATATACATTCCCATAACTCTTTCGAAATTTAAAAATATGCCTTTTAGTTTTTCTAAGTTTGATCGTGCAATTTTCTTTTTATAAAATTTCTTCTTATATTTCTCAATAATTTACACAAATACATATACATACATATATATATATATATATATATATATATATTATTTTATAAATTTTAAAAACATAAAACATTTTTTCGTCCACTATTTAAAATTTTTCTGCAATGTGGAGTCCGACATATATATATATATTTGGCATTTACGCATATATTATTTAAATCTTAAATATTATATTATTATTTAAATACATATTATCATTGAAATATAATATTATATGATAAATTAATTATGTGTGAATTTAAAGATATTATAATAAGGGATAATTAACTACATGATACACAATTTAGTTTTATTTATGGCTTATCCATCCATTCTTAGTTAATTACACTCTGCACATTCAAAATATTATAAAATATTGCATACATACATTTTAACTTATTTCTATTATAATGAGTAATCATAATTTTTCAATAACCTAACTATAATTAAATTACAAAAAATCTGAGCCGTTCATCATATTATTTTAAAGATATTTAAATATATTTTGAGTGAAAATCCTAAAACTTTAATGTTTAGGTAGCGGCAAAGGAAGGAGATATCCGCGACGTGAATTGATTGTAGGACAAATTAGCGCTTTAGTGTGGTATTGAGGAAGAGAAAAATATATACCATTAAGAGTAAAAATATAATTTTAATGATTTACTAACAAAATATTTTTTTTCAAATAAATTTTAATTAAGATTCATCTCAAATGTGTATATGTAAGATTTTGTAATATTTTGCGTATGCATAGCGATTTTGTAATATTTTGCGTATGCATAGCATAATTAACTAAGAATGAATGAGTAAGGCATAAATAAAATTAAATTATGTGACATGTAGTTAATTATCTTAATAAAAAAACAAAATTGATGAGTGCCAACTGGGTGGTCCCAACCAAGTCACATAAGGGTCAATTTGTTGGATAGCTATCATCAGTATTTATTTATGGTATGGGAGGATTTGGTGAAGGGCATTACAAACCCACAAATAATTGTGCCAACTAAGCACTTAACTTTGTGTGTTAGAACTTTCTTCACTCATTTCAAGTTTGGGTTACTAAATTTTGGCATAAAACAAAAGCAATAAGTAGGGTTGTTACGGAGTCGAGTTCGAGCGAGTTGACCTTAACTCAAATTCAAAATTTTGAGTTCTAGTTGAGCAAAATCTCTTTGATTTCTAGTTAATTATCGAGTTGATCTTATTTTAAAATTTATATATTCATTTCACTTATATTGTAAAGTTTAGTGATTCAAATCCTATTTGATCTAAGTCGAAGAGGTTGGGGTACATTGATTTTGAGAAAAAATAATATAAAAAATTAAAATTTGGGATCAAGTGATGGACCAAGCCGATAGGCACATCACTTGATCCCATGTGGATGCGGGGGGCAAAACTTCCGGGGTACGAAACCGTTTATCTTGACTTGGTCTTAATTTTAGCATTTCTAAAATTTTATTATATTCTTGTTAGGGCCGTTGTTAGGGGTGGCAATTTGTACCCGTACCCGATTAAATCACCCCGACCCGCCCCTAATAGAATGGGGTATGGGTACTCAAATTTTATCCGCGACCTGCAACCCGCCCCGCCCTATTATAAAATGGGGCGGGTATGAGTATGAATCAACTATACCCGCCCCACCCTGCCCCGCCTCGTTATGCATATATTTTTATCTATTCTTATATAGGCTTATACAAAGAGGAAAAAAAGTGCGTTGAAAATAAAAAAATATAAGACATTGCATTCATAGTGTAATATTCACCATGTGGCTACGATTTTTGTTGTTTCAAATATAGTAAAATAATTCAATTTTCATTAAAATTAGTCAGGAAACGGGGCAGGGCGGGGTGGGTACGGATTTGTGAAAACTAGAATAGAGGCGGGGCGGGGCGGGGCGGAAACGGATATGGGGCAGGTATGAGTAATGAATAATATATAGCGGGGCAGTTATGGGTATTTATAAACCCAACCCAAACCCGCTCCGTTGCCATCCCTAGCCCGTTGAATTCTATATAAATTATAGTTGTTGCTTCTCATCTTGTACACATTTTATTTTGATATAGTGATCTCATCCTCTTTTCGTGATTTTTCCTCAATTTTAGAATTTTTCACATAAATCTGTTTTCTTACGTTTATATTTCT
This sequence comes from Apostasia shenzhenica, assembly GCA_002786265.1. NCBI lineage: Eukaryota > Viridiplantae > Streptophyta > Magnoliopsida > Asparagales > Orchidaceae > Apostasia > Apostasia shenzhenica. The sequence continues at coordinate 6,459,967 of KZ451950.1, forward strand.
CATTATTTATTACTTTGTTGTATCATATATTATATATTATATATGGGGTAATTCTATTTACGCCCTTGAGGTGGAGTCATAATTCCATGCAAGTTTGTAAAAATGAAATATGTTGTCAAGGTTCTTTTCGTCTAAAATTTTGTTCACGTGAATCCTTTTGAACAAATTCTGTTAGGTTTGACTAATAAATTGTTATTTAAAAAAATTAAAATTATATTTTTACTATTATAGATTAGAATATAGAGAATAAATATAAGAGAATATTAAAATAATAACTAAAAATATTTAAACATATTTGTAATATTTAAATAAATATTTTTAAATTAACAGAATCCATTTAAAAAGATACATGTGAAAAACTTTTATATTAGAGAAGTTTAAATGTTATATTTTTATGTTTATAGATCTATGTAAAATATAATCATAACTCCGAGTATCAAATGAAATTACCCCATTATATATCATATATTGTTTTTTAATTAATTTTTATCCGGAAATTTTAATAGTTTTTTTTTTTAAGCGCGGCTTAGTGCGAACAGCACTCTTACATACTTTGATTGAAGTGGTTAATTGAAGTGAAATTTTAAAATTATTTACGTAATTAAAATTTAGTTAAATCACAAGTAGAAAATAAAATACAAATCAATAAAAAAATTAATAGATAATATATGACATGATTTAGTACATCTTTATGATTATTCTATGGCTCAAAAATATCATTATTCACATCTTATTTCACTCGAAAATAGTGAAATTCTCTTACATTATTGTACAACTACTAAATTTTTCTCCGAATTTCAATAATTTTGAAGTTGCATGGTCTCACTTTTACTTTATTTTTTCAAAAATAAAAGAAAAAAAAATTAATTCAAGATAAATAGATAAAAGAATGAGAGAATAAAATAATATGGTATAATCAAAATTTCTCAAATAAAGAATAATAAAAAAATTTAGGTAAATTACACTAAGGTCACTGAGTTTAAGGTTTAATAACACACAATTTTAAGTTTTTAAAATTATAAAATCGGAGTTCCTGGATTTTAATAAATTATCAAATGAGTTCTTTTTTATTTATTATTATTATTATTATTTTTAAATTATCATTATATCTCTTCTCCTCTCTCTCCTCTCGATCCTCGCGTGAGGTGGGGAGGCCGCTGGAGGGTCGCGCGGCCTCCCCAGGTGTCGCACGTCCTTCGGTGGGTAGCACACTCCGCTCAGCTGTGCGGCCTCGCGCATGCTCAGGGATCGGGAGGAGAGAGAGAGAGGCGGGCTCTCTCTCCTCCCGATTCACGTGCATGCCCGAGGCTGCGCGACCGCCAGTGGTTCGCACACTCCGCGAAGCCGCGGGACCTGCCTGCAGCCGCACGGCCTCGCGCGTGCACGGGGATCGAGTGGAGAGAGGGGGAAGAAGTATAATGGTAATTTTAAAAAATAATAAAAAATAAATTAAAAAAACTCATTTGATTAAAATTCAGGAATCTCGATGTTAAACGTGGTCTGTGCGTTATTAAAATGCGGGATTTTAATTTTTCGAGATAAAATGTCCAGCCTACGCGGGATTTTAAATAAATTCAGAATGTTTTGAAATAATTGGAAGAAACGCCCAAACAGAAATAAAAAAATATATATCCTAAATTTATAAGAAAAATTAGGTTCTGTTTAATTGGACAAACAAATAATTTAAATTTTTTTATATATTTTCTTAAAAAATGTATAACATAAAATACAATAAATTAATTATATTAAAAATTTTATTAAATATAAAATAAAATTAATTGATTTACTAAACATTATTTTCTATTTAAAATAAAGTAATTATTTAAGGTAATTGCACTCAAACACTTCTTTTTTTGCCAAAGGGACAAATAACAAAAATTTAAAATACTCATATTTTACCCTTTTCTAATTTGTCTCTATTTTTCTATGACTTGAAATTAACTTTCTTGAAATAAAATCGATTCAACTCATATTAAACTCAATATCTATATAACTATAGTTTTGCAGATTTTTCAAATATATAAGATATTTTATTTATATGAGTAAATTATTATTAAAAAAATTAGGTATAAATACATAAATAATACATATTGGTTTAGCTAAAAAATGTTATGTAATATATATTATGTGCAAAATAAATATCAAAATCTAAAATATAAGATTAAAAATGAAGCTCGTTTCAACTCGAACTTCGACAAGAAACTGAATAGTTTTTAATCAACTTGAATTAAACTCGACTCGTTGTCAGTTTCGCGGGAACTTAGTAGTGCCCAATAACCCATTTTTGTAAATTGTTGGAGAAGCAATTTTTTTTTGTTGTTATCCTAAAAATAAGAAAGAAAAAAAGCTCAACCAGATACATTTGGGTCCAGTTCAGTCTTGAGTGCAAACGGGCTTGGCCCAACTTGGCCCAACTTGGCCCAACTGGGCGCGAACCTGAGGCCATCCATTAACATGTAGACTCAAATTTATACCTAATTTTATGACGGAGAAGACGCGTGAATGTATTCATTTAAAATATTAATATCAAAATAAATAAAGATAAATATCATACAGGTCCTTGAAGTTCATTATATTTATCAATTAGATCCTTCTGTCAAAAATTTTATTAAATACAACTACATAATGATCATTATATCATGTGTTTGTTAAGCTTCTCTTCTGTCTCCATACCTCCTCAGTGGGAAAGAGAAGGGTATTTTAGTAATTAAGTAAATAAAAAAAAATATGAATGATTTTTTTTTTTATAGAATTTGATGGATCCATGACCTAAATATTAATTTTTTAAAATTATAAAACTATTTGATATTACCATTTTAATTGGTGGACCTTTATGATATTTACTCAACAAACAATGTTACTATAAATATTGTATTAATTATGATAATCAATACAATAAGAAGTTTGCTAATATTCCAATTACTCAGCATTAACGATGAATTCAATTAATCATAAAAGTACACTCGAGTAAAAGGTCTAAGAACGATGTTATTGTATTCTTTTATAGTGGTTTCTGTATTCAATAGTGTAAATGAGCAAAATTCGTAATTTTTAGAATGTTGAATTCGAGAACTATCTTAACTAATGGATAGATTAACTAAACTAAATCTATATTGAAATGTAATACTCGAGTATTTCAATTGTGTTATTGTAGGGTAAAACTATACACTTAAATGTAACGTTTGACAACTATAAATTAAGTTGTTTGTAAATAAATAAATATATATATATATTTATATATCTCCATTTGATGAATAATAAATTACAATATTGCTTAGTCAATAATTGTGCACACATATTACTTATTTATACATATTTTAATAACTATTACTTATTTCAGTTGTATGACAATTAATGTTTAACGTAAGTGAAATTATGCTCAAATAATTGTGTACATTTGTCAAGAAATAAATATTTTCAAAGAATAATTACCTGCATGTCACATTATTTCACTTTATTTATGCATTACCCATCCATTCTTAATTAATTACGCTATGCACACTCAAAACATTATAAAATCTTACATAAACACACTTAAGTTAAAATTTAGTCAAAATCTATTCGAAAAAAATATTTCATTAGTAAATCATTAAAATTATATTTTTACTCTTAATAGTATTTTTTTTTCTTCCTCGATGTCACACTAAAGCGCTGATCTGTCCTAAAATCAATTCACGTCGCGGATGTTTCATTCCCTTACCACAACCTAAACATAAAAGTTTTAAGATTTTCACTTAAAATATATTTAAATATCCTTAAAATAATATGATGAATCATTCAGATTTTTGGTAACCTAACTATAGTTAGGTTATTAGAAAATTATAATTGCTCATTATAATAGAAACAAATGAAAGTATGTGTATGTAAGATTTTATAATATTTTGAATGTGCATAGCGTAATTAACTAAGAATAGATGGGTAACACATAAATAAAGTGAAATGGTGTGGCATGTAGGTAATTATCCCTATTTTCAATTATGAGTAATATAATTATTTTAGAGTACAATATATGCTAAATATGATATTATACTAGATCCATTTTGCAAGTTTCAATACTAATCAAGTATAATAGAAATCAATAATTGGTGTGCATTTAAATAATAAAATAAATTCAATCTATGTAAGTACCTGATAGTTAATAATATTAGAGTACACGACATTTATTTGCATTTAATGTATTCAAAAATGTAAAATTTTAAATTTATAAGGAGATTATGACAAATAATTATTTACTTCAATTTTTTAATGAAAAGTTCACTTTAATATATTGATAGGTCAAAAATAACAAACACAATGAATAAATATTTTTTTTTTTGTAAACTATGATTTATAAACTATGATTTACCATCAAGCACGTTTTTTTTTTGTTTTTTTTTTGTTTTCCATCAAGCACGTTTATGACATTGAAAAAATGAATAAATACATGTGAAGTAATTGTTTAATATTAAAATTTGTATACGATAAGATATAAAATAATTTTTAATTTTTTTAAATGAATTAAAATTTTTGACCTTTTTTTTCCGAGAACTAAATAAACTCTTGGGTGCGGTTCCTAAAATAAGGGTGAGTGCCTTATGAAACCACCGCAATTCATTAGTTTTTTTCTCGCTTCAAAAAAATTTTCTACTCGGGGGAATGTGAATATATTAATGACATTTTTTACTTTCCCTCTCACAGCTGTTGTTTTCAAAACTGCATTGGTCTCGTTTGGTTCGAGAGATGTTTTTGATCCAACAGAATTTGCAACTATAAAAATCAACTTTATTTTATATTCAACACAAATTCGAATATTAGAATTAATTTTATTTCATATATTGTATATTTTTTAATATTAAAATAATTTTTTTCTATTAAACTTAAAAAATTAAATATATTTTCTTCTTTTATCTAAAAAAACAGTCTGAACCAAATGTGGCCATTTAGTATTATTGGAATGTATGATTATCTCTGTCACAGTTATTGCATCCAAAGCTGCATTTTTTATACAAATAGATAATGTTTGCGGATCATAGAGTGCTATGCCTTGTTTGGCAAATGCCCAGAATTGGACAAAAAAATATAATAATAATATTTTTAATTTATTATAAATTTTAATAACTTTATTTCACATCCAACATAAATTTCAATCTTAAAATCAACTTTATTTCATATCCTACACACCTCTCAATATTAAAATAAATTTCTTTTCCATCGACTCTATAAAATAAAATATTTTCTCTTTACTTATCCAAATTTATCTTCCAACCAAACAAGCTCATTTCCCCAAAATATTTGATGCTCGTTTTTGTGAATACAAGAATACCAAAAATCTCATTGTAACTTATTGTGCTTTACAATAATTTATTTCAATCTGTTCTTTGATTATTATTTAAACATATTAGTGGACCAACTATATATATATATATATATATTCTATCTTACAAGTTATATTTATTTGAATTATTTAAACATATTAGTAATCTCACATAATCTCATTTTTTGAATTAATGCCTACCTGATTTCAAGTTATATTTATTTTTTTTGATAAATACTTATCTAATACCTACTTGTCTAATAGCAAAATGGATCGATCAAGAAGCCGTCTAGATAGTTCGATCAGCTGACTAGACCATTTGATCGACTAACCGGGCAATCTATTTAATCTCTCGGTAATTCAATATCGTTTACAATGTTATGCATGAAATAAGGACCAGCTCTCTTCTATTGGCATCAGGCTAGGTATTCGAATCCAATAATTTATCTTGATCAACTTTATTTTTGTTTGATCTTAGTATTTGCCACACGTAAAAATATACATAATAATTACATTAATGACAATTGTATTGATTGTTAAGGAGTTAATAATGTTAAGTAGATAGTAATACAAGTAATATAATGTGTGTATTAAAATCCCATAATGAAAGTTTGAATATTTATTCTTTTATTTATAAAAGTTATTCATTATTTAAGTTTAGATTTTTATTTGGATTGTTGCTTTTGGACTAAAATTAATAGTTGCATTTATTGATTTTAATAAAAAAAATGAAAAAAAAGTTACCAGCATTTAATAAATAAGTGTCTTGAAATTTATTAATTTTATTTTTTTAATTTTTCGACTTTTGCACTAAAAAATCACCGCAGAAATTCTGTAATTACAGGCTTAATTTTCAAGTGATTTTGTTAATTCCTAGAGAATTATTACCATTAACTTGAAACATAATAGTAGGAAGAATTAAATACTAAAATAATATTTACACATAAAATAAAATTATTTATTACATTTAATTTAATATTTTAAAACAATTGATAGCAGCAATGACTAGCTAGTTTTCTATAAACTTAGATGATCATAAATTTATAGTTCTACTTAGGAGATTGTTGATTTTGAATCTCCTAGATATAAAATAACAAGAAAATAAAAAGTTTCAAACTAATTTAAAAAAAAAATTGATAAAATTTTTATTAAAAATCTTTAAATAGTTCTCATATAAATATTAGCATTGCTTTTCTATTATTATGCCTCTAGTTACTTTGGTTATTTATTTCAAAATTGTTGGTCTCAAATTGTTTTTGCACAATATATATGTTTACGTAAATGTGGGAATTTTTTTAATGGGTAAATTGCATCCAGGCCCCAAAGGTCCGAAGGACATTGCATATTAGTCCCAATTTGTAAAAGTTTTATTTTGATTTCTGAGATTGTAAAAACACTGCAATTTTGGCTTATCGTTTAGAATCTTGTTTCTTAATAGAAAATATAAAATTTAATTATTTTTATTAATTTAAATTATTTATATATTTTAAAGAAATATTATATTCTTCCATCCCCATACTTCTTTAAAAATTTAATTTCTCCCTTTCTCTTATTTAAAAATTTAAAATTAAAAAATATAATATTAATATTTCAAAATTATATTTTAAAATTCTAAAAAAATTAAAAATTGAATATAATCTTATAGTGTAATTATAAAAAAATAATATTTATATCTTAATTGGGACCAAATGACAATACTTTTATAACCCTGAAAATTTAAATCGAACTTCTTAAAAATTTGAACCAATTTTTAATATCTTTCTGCCCGCCAAAGCCCTAATGCAATTTACCCTTTTTTTAATTATTGATATTATTTTATCTTATCATAAAAAAAAGGTTCATTTCATATTTTGTAGTATAATTTTATATAACGGCAAAACATTTTTTTCATCATAAATAAATACTGATAATTGCACATATTATAATTTACTCTCTGATTTTACTACATCATGATATGTGTTTCATAAAATTAAATCATTTAAATGAGAAATTTCAAGTTGGCTCGATCTTGATCGAGATGGGATTGAGCAGGCACTAAAATTTTTAACATTAATTCTCAATTTAATTTCACCATTGAGCCGCACCATTAAGAATCGAGTTGACTCAAAATTGATTATTTATGAATCGAGCTGATCGAACTCAATGCGTTTGATTCATGAGCTGAGTTCAACCCCAAAATTAAACTCCCAATACGAACTCGATTTGATTATATATATATATATATATGATATGTATTATACAGTAGTATAAATATATGTGAGAACAATCTGAGTTCGAGTTGACTAAAACAAGGCTCAAATTATTTGATTGAAAGAATATATCTAATTCTTTCTCAATAAATTTATTTAAATGATTTAATTTTTTTTTTCTAGTTTTGGCATTTATTAGAACATGAAGAAGATGCCAAATCTTTTTTGGATTAATCTTGAGGATGAAAAAATGAAAGCCAATATAATTTCATATATTGCATGCAAATTCTAAATGACTTTTGTTACATAGAATTAGCAAAAGTTTCTTCTAATCTCATGTTATAAATAGAAGAATATCAAAGTTCTAATTCAAGATTTTAGATATAATATCGTGTTAAATGTATAGTAACTAAGCAACATATAAATTTTTTTGCTTGCATCTTAGAATTGAAGCTATAAGGATTTGTTTGGTTTTTATACTATTTTGGTCAGAAACAAAAATATTTCATTATAAAAAATAAAATAAAAAATTTAATTTTTATTACATGCTACACATTTTTTAATTAAAAAATTTATTTTATTTTACATTCTATATTATTTTCAATGCATTAATATTTTTTTTCACATACGATATAATTTTTAAAATAGGTCAACTCAAACCTAACCCATTTATAAAAATGAGTCAAAATCAATGACTCTAACTTGACCTGATAATAAATAGGTTAGGTTGAGTCAACCCGCTAACCAATGTGCTTATAGAATAAATGTTAATAAGAACGCAACCCACTTGATTATATACAAATTCGAATTCAACCTATTTAATAAATAAGTTAAAATTCATGATCCATATCCAAAATTTTTGAATCGGATTATATATTACAGCCTCTACAACCAATTTCGGTCATGTTTGGCAACGGGCTAAAAAAAATGGCTTATTTTACCTATGACTAAAATCTTAAATTTATTTTTTATCCCATTGTACACAAATTCTAACATTAAACAATCAATTTATTTCATATTTAATATAATTTTTTATATAACTAACTCGCTTTATTTCATATCATATACATTTTTTTAAGGGAGCATTTGGTTCGATGTTATCTTGGTGTTATGTTATGTAATCTAGATGTCATCTTTTGATTAATAATTTTATAATCTAATAGAAGATTTTTTGTAGATATCATTAAATCAAATAATTATTTTCTCTAGATAACATAACATAACAACAAGATAACATCGAACCAAACGCTCCCTAAAAATTTTCATAAAATTTTTTAAAATTATTTTTTTTTCTTCAGCCAAACAAACCTTTACTTAATTTCATTCAAAATATCAAGGGCTGCCCTAGAGCTCATAGTGGGCCCAGCCCTTAAGCTGTAAGCTCCCCCAACCAGCAAAAGACCATCTGAAAGGAGTTATTTTATTTTGGAAAGCTAAACCTGAGCTTTTGCATAAAGAGGTTAAAGTGAAAAGCTGATTGGGGCTCCTCAAAGCCAATATTGTGGCTAATTATTGTCAGATTATTTACTTTCAAGTCCCCGAATCACATAAATATATTATTTTAGTCCTTTCATTACTTTTTGTCATCAAATTACTTTCAAATGATTTTTTTTGGCAGATGGCACTGCTAGACTTCGCCGCTGAGTTGAGGCTAGTGATGAGAATGACCCGAGTTCGAATTGAGCTAGACAAGTTGAATATAATTATTATTCACACTTAAAAATAAACACTCAACTTAAAGCCATAGATCAAACTTAGTGCAAACTAAGGTTTTAAGTTTAGTCGAAAATAATTAGTTTCACCAGTTTCATATCAATACCAGACTGAAACTCACAGGCTTCATTTCGGGCAAAACTCTTGACATTTTTAGGCCGACTAAATTTCTTAAAACTTGAATTTGCGCCAATGTATATTAAAACTATCAAAACTATAGAGACTAATATTACCATTTTGCAAGTGAAACCAAAAATTGAATTTTAAAACATTAGATTTCTAACTACATATTGATTAAAAAAACGAGTAATTATCAATCTTCAAACCAAATTTTTACTTCAAATTGAATCGAACTCGCCCAAATTTGACTCGATGCGGTCCCTAAGGACTAGAGGCTAGGTAGGGTACAGGGGATTGAGACAAGCGTGACTTGTTATATTTGGAGCTCTGCATTACAGACTTACAGTGCGGTAAAAGGTAACCCCGGATAAACCGGGTGATGTTCCCAGCTCTGCTGGACAACCCTAGAGAAATAATAGGTTAATAAAATAACTAAATAAATAAATAAATAAATTTTTTTTTTGTTTTTTGTTTGTTTGGGGGGAGTTTGCAAAATTACACCCAAGTCCCTAAGTTTAAGAGTTATTATCACACAGGTTCACGTTTTTTAAATTATAACATCGGGGTCTCTAGGTTTTCAAATATTATCATTTGAGTTCTTTTTTTTATTTTTTATTATTAAAAAATATTACAATTACCATTATACCCTTACGCTCCCTCTCTCCACCAGATCCGGCGGCCTCGCGCGGCCTCACGACACCGCCTGCGGCCTCGGGCGGCCGCGCGAGGCCCCCTAGCTGCGCAGCGGTCGCTGCATGCCGGGCGGCCTCCAGCGGCCCAGCTGCCTCGCCGGCCGCTCGGATGCTGGATCTGGCGGAGAGAGGGAGGGTAAGGGTATAATGGTAATTTTAATATTTTTTAATAATAAAAAAGTAAAAAAGGACCCAGATGATATTTTTGAAAATCTAGGGACCCCGATGTTAAATTTTAAAAACGTGAACCTGTGTGATAATAATCCTTAAACTCAGGGACTTGGGTGCAATTTGCCCATAAATAAATTCATATTTAACACATTGAAGCAACTTCATTCAACGTAAAATTATACTCAACGTGTAGAATTTTATTCGAAATTGAAACAATCCTTATAATTTTATTGGTATTAGTTTAGTAGACTCAAATTTGAGATGAGTTAAAAATTATTTTTTTCAACTGTTTTAATTGTTTTATTTTAAATTGCTTTGATCCGGTTTTTTGTTTTAAGTAAACCTAAAAAGTTAACAAAACTTAAATAAATTTTAAATTTGAAATAATTTAGAATTTTAAGTTAAAGTTTCAATTGAGAAATAATTTTCATTCATTTCATGTTGCCCTTCGTCCAAATATCAAACTATTGTTAATTTATAATTATATTTTTGTTTATGAATTTTAAAAACTTACAAATAGGTCTCTCTTGTTCAATATTATATATGGTTCAAATAAATGGATTAATCCATCATCATCTATAAAATATTTCGTTAATATAACTGTTAAATTTAATAGTTTTTTCTTTTACTATCATCTTTATTTTTACCAAGATTATAGCGACGTAGTCAGGTTGGCCAGCAGTATTATCGTTGTCTGGAGGGAGAGTGGGAGACAGATAGAGAAAGAAAGAGGAGGGAGGTTGGGGAGCATCAGACGACCAACAATTGGAGGCGTCACTAGCTACATCTTGATGGCCTCGAATAGAGAGCAAGAAGAGAGGGGTCAAATGGACGTTTGGAATTGTTGACAACCGTTGATCGATGATGACATTGGCTGGCGGCATTATCGTTATCGTTGGCATGCCACTAGCATCGGAAAGAGAGGGCGAGAGAGAGAGAAATTGAGTGATAAAAGAAAATAAATAAAAATAACTTAAAGTATGATAATCTTAAAAGTTAAATGATGCTTTATAAGTAGATTTGAAATTTTAAAGGAGTTAATAGTAAAATAATTTTTAAGTACTATTAGATTAACTATACATATTAATCAATAAATTTTTAAAAATTATAAGCTAAAACATAATTATGAACTAATTATAGAAACTTATTGATAATTTATTCTAAAAATGTATGTATTCATAAATTTTGAGGAGCTGCAATGCAAATCAAATCAATTATAAAAGACTAGAAAATATTATAAAAGTTATAAATGGATTATATCTTAAATTTTTTCACACAAATTCAAGGTATATATATATATATATTTTTTTTTTTTTTTGGGAGAGTGGTTTTAAAATCTTATTTAGAGTTTTATTGGTACTGAAATAAAAATTAAAATTTATGTAATATGTAACATAAAATTAATTTTTTATTAAGATTTATAAGAAATGTGGAAAAATTTTATAATAACATATCTAGATACATAAAAAATTATAATAACATGTTAATTTTTACACTAAAATTTGTATAAAATGTGAATTAATTAAGTGGTTATTTAGGATTTTTTGGGCCTTATTTCATTTAATGACTAAATAAGTTACGCAAGCTTTCTTAAATCTAAAATTTGATTTTTTTGACACACTTTTCTCTGTTATTAAATGCCTTAATCTACAGATGTATATATATATATATATATATATATATATATATATAAAGAGAGAGAGAGAGAGAGAGAGAGAGATTTACATAAATTTTTTGAAGCAAATAAATTTCATTTAAAATTAGTTAATTAAAAACAAATCAACAAGAATTTACAAAATTATTTGTTGAGTATCTCCTCTTATGAGAACACAAAGAAACCCAAAGTTAGCTTGTCGAACAACCCATGATGAATAAAGTTTTTACCTCAAATTAAAGAAAGAGGCGTAAGATGGTCATTCGTCAAACTAAAAAAACTAAAGATGAAGAGGCCTAATCAAACGATTTGTCTATTAGATAAGACTTGAAAGCAGATAAATACAATATCAAAAGAAGATATAGAGAAGTCACGTATCTTTGATTAAAGATGACCTTGAACAAAATATTAATTTTGGAACTTGATGAATGGAAGCTAAGCATGTTGCGAATCAAGGGCATTAGCGTTGTGCTACATCCCAACTCTAAGCGAAGAAGTGAGAAAGACTTGCACAAGTGGAAGTTCTGTCAAAACAAAAAGTGGTCACCAAAGTTCATCGAATATCCAATGTTAGCAATGACATGTAACAATGAAGACAAGCTCTACTACAATTAGCTAGATATACTATTCATTTGAAGCCTTTGAAGAAAGCAACTGAAAAAGATGTAAGAAGAAAGTTGAGTTCTCATCATTCTTCTCTTATATATGTCTTATTAGGTCTACTAACAAAGTTTATAGCAACTTTGAGTCGTAGTCTCATATCAAATTTTATAGCCTCTAATTGAGCAACTAGCTAGTATATATACATCATGGTGCCGTTAATTTGTTGGACTAGCGAAACCTCTAATTGAACTTATACAAATTTGAATTGTATATACATTTATTTTTGAAGAGTGGTATGAAAATCTATCACTATCTACTACATTGAATAGCATGCACTCAAACAACACGAAAAGAAAAAGTGATGTCGAAATGCCACAGCCGACACCAACATTATCGAACAAGTTCCAAGCTCGTGATATTACCAATCGTAAATGTGGCCACTAACATATAAAAAGCAATATACTTTTTAAAAAGAAAGAAGCAATATGTTAATTTACTTCACTCCTTTAATTCTAAGGTAATCCATATCTAAAGTATGCATATAATTGTGATTAGAAAGCCATTAATTATGAGTGGTTATGGTTATGTGCACTATATTTAAAATAATCTTAATGTAATTTTGAGTTGGGATCCTACTTAAAAGGCGATAGTACTTCATTTGTTATCTTGTGCTGTTTGTCGCGACCAAATGATGAGCACTTTTGATCAATGTGAATCCAATGTAAGTTGGTGGAGTGGTGAATCAGCTCATCCTCAAGGCTTGAGTTTATTAGTGGTGGGAGTTTTGGACCATTTTGTTTATTAAAATTTAATATTAAAATTATTAATTTGATCGTATCAAGATCTACATATTTTAAACATGATTGTAATCTTGGTTCAAATATACAAGATCATGCTTTTTAGTTTTTGTTAGCGAATTCTTTTTATTTGATATGCTACACGGAGTAGAAATAACATTTGAGTTTCAATTTATATAGCTTTTGTTGATCCAGAGCCTTATCTTTCGATTATAATTGGGGGCGGGTTCACAAATTTACCGGTTGAAAATATAATGTGGTTGAGCGCATCTAACTTATCGATGAATATTGTTTGTCAGCATCGGTTCAACTCCAAGAGGTTAAAAAGTAATTAAAAGTGATTAGTGGCGGTCGCTTTTTGTCACCTTGTAACGATAAAAAAAGTAATTAATGGCAAATAACCAAATTGTTCTTTGAAATAAGTCTATAAATTGTATGTTGTAAAATGTTTATAAGAGACCCAATCATTTACTCTAATTTACTCCAGTTTCTATAATATCTCATAATTCAAATATAAAAGAATTATCTACTTGAACTTTAAGAAACTGCGTGATTTGAGTACTTCTCAGGAGGGTTACCCATCCTAGTACTACTCCAGTTTAAACAGGCTTAATTATGAAGTTTTTTTTTTATTGGCCTCACAATTTTGCCCTAAAAAATATCTTTTTCATTTGGAATCATATTATCTACTTATATATCTCATGAGCTTCTTTCTTTTTCTGATGCAGGATAATAATTCTTATATCCATCTCACTACTATTTATTGACCTAAAGCCTTACTAGAAACCACTCTTTTTATGCTGTATTTTTCTCTGTTCTACTCGAACTTATATATTTAGTGGATTCAAACTATCAAGATCAATGTCGTAATTTTTCTCATTTTTTATTTTTTACGTACAAAATATCTGCATTGTGATTCATTTCTTTTTATACGACTCTTTTCTCATTATTTGTTTTATTATGGAAATTTTATGTTAACAATAGCCCAAATTTAGATTTAAGTTAAATTCAATGAATTATTCCATGGATTAGTTTAATCTACAATATAATTCACTGAATTAAACCTAAATCTTTTATTAATTTATGCTGTGCATTGATCAATATTTTTTGAATTGCGAAGCTTTTTAATTCCATAACATTGAGTTTATATATATATATAATATTATTATGGCATCTATATCCTGCCTTTTTTTTTTGATAGAATATTCCTGCCTATTTAATAGAACAAATTCAGCACCTTATTCAATACCCAACTCTGCTCTGCAGCATCTCTAGATATCAACTTAAATTATAATAATATAATCATTCTTTGAGAACCATTGGTGAATGACTTAAGGAATATGCCCTATTAAATAGGAAACATACCATTGTTAGATAAAGTGCGGAATATTCACAAAAACTCCGAGTTTCCGACAAACAACGTCGAAGTAGAAGAAGTTCTATTTTCGATCAAGTTCTAGTTCTTGAGAGGAGAATGCAGTCAAGTTGGAAATTTAAGAAAACATATCATGCCACAAAACTGCAAAAGAGACTGGCACAAACTTAATTATAAGCATAATATTTTTTATGTGAGAAGCCCAAAGTCAAACTCAGCAATGAACTTCACTAGCTAAAACATAATGAATTAAATAATTTCTTCCCCAGAATGCTCTTTGTTAGATTTGACTTAAACCTAGAGGGATCTATTGTTTCTTTTGGTTCTTCATCCCCTAGGCGGAGGATTCATTGTTGTCTTCTTGTTATTAGAAGAATTCAATCAATCAATTTACTCCTCAGCTGAATCAATGCTGCACACAATACATCTATCTGTGGTGGTGAGCTCTTAAGATACTTATCAATTACATATTTTATTTTAATTTTTATAGCAGGAAAACATGATATACGTAATATTTTTTTGGATTGATGAGAATGTCCCTATATATATTCTGCTTTATATAACGATTTGGATGCTAAAATTATTACTCACATAACATTTTATTGATTCTTTAATTTTTCTATAATATAGGTTTAATTCTTTTAGAAATAATCTATTACAAGAATTTATGAACATGAACTTTTTCTAAAATAGTCTTTTGAGAGGGCATTTTGATGATTTCAATGATTTTGTCATAGTTGACTTCTATTCAAATGAAATGATATAAGGTAGCCAGAAATGACAAAGATCAAATTTAATCATATAAAAACATGATATTCTTATATTTTTATATAAAATATCATCTAATCAAGTAAGAATACATAACCTAAGACAAAAAAAAGATGTTTCGATAGAATTTCAAAGAACATCCACTTAACATTTTTTCTTTTATGTCTACCACTATGTCATTCTCTAGTTGCTTCAATATTGCATAAAAAGCACCCAAGAATCTCTCCTATAATAACAAGTGATAGATCCTGTTTTCAAAGTTTATTTAATAATCAGTAAAATTGTTAGCATTAATTCAACATGATTTCTTCTTAAAAAAAGGCATCAGAGAGAACCCATTCAGCATAGGAGAGATTGGAAGAAAATTGGTAGAAAAAAAAGTGAGAAAAAAAAAGTTCACTATGATTCAGTTTGGTTGGAGAAAATTTTTCTAATTAAAAAATTTATTTTATTTTAAAAAATAAAATAATATTCTATATTTCATTTTACATAAATTTTAATATTAAACAATCATTTTATTTCACATTGTACATATATTTTTTTAAAATTTTTACAAAATTTTTTGAAATTATTTTTTTCTTTCAACTAAACAGAACCTCTTGCACACAGATCCCAACTTTTTAATTGAACTCAGTCAATTTCTGTGGCTCTATGTTATTTTGAGAATGAGCCCTTTGATCAAGTAAACAATATTATCATATATATCTTGCAAAATAACAATTATTACTAAACAATCCGACAATTTTATATGACATTTGATTTAGATCCCTAAAGGACTTTGTTGCAGCATTTAGGATCTTTAAAGTATGAAGAAAAATAGTTCAGACTTTATATGAAATTTTTTTATATTTGACTGAATAAAAAGTTGATAGAAATGTGAATTAAAGTATGTAATGTTATAAGATCACTTTAGACTTTGTTGAAATAGTTTTTAAAGTTGAAGATTGAAAAAATAATGTGAAAAAGTACATTGATTGCTTAAATTTTAAAAATGAGGCCGACATGCTAGCACTACCCAACTTTACGGTCTGTTTGGTTTAATGTCAGAAATATTTTTGAAGTTTTTTGGAAAAATTTGTATAATAAAAAATAAAGTGAATTAATAATATAAAAAAAGTGCATACAATATATAATAAAATTAATTTATTTTATTAATAATCATGTAGGATGTGATATGTTAATATTGAAGGTCATATAAAATGAGATATAAAATAATTTTTAATTAAAAATAAAAAAAAATAACGGAGTAATACTCGCATGAAAGCACCACCTAACTATAAGGACTTGAATGTATACCCTTTTTAAATAGTGTAAAGCTATCAGTGCTTCATATTGAATCATAAAATAATTTCCTTTCTTTTTTTCCCTTGTGAACACTTTGTTAGCTCATATTAAAAAAGAAAAAAAAACTCTTTGTTCCTATTTTCTTTTTATTTTAAGTAGTTTCAATCAATTTTAAATAATTTTCATTTCATTCTTATTTTTCTCTTTAAGTCTATATTTTTTGAGATTTTTGGATATCACACAAACAGAGAGTTTCAAGAAAAAGTTTGAGATCAATTCTTATTTTTTCATGTTTTTAAAGGAATAAATTTAATTAAAATACATTTTCTAACAAAAAATTTTTTTTTTTCAAGTCAGCAACAGGACTTCCCCCTTTAATGTATGTGAAATTTTATGAGTGGGATTCCCACTTACAAACAATTCTAGAGTTGTATGTATTTCTTTCAAATATTTAAATAAAAAAATACATTAAAAAATTAAAAAAGAATTATTTATAAAATTATGTGAAATTTTATAAAATAATTTATAAAAAAAATACATTAAAGGCATAAGATGCTACTCATTTGCTATTTATTTTATCAGTTGGCAGCTTGTGACCTAAGTCCACTTTGATCTTCGCTTACTCCCTACTTGATAATATCAATTCTTGTATTTTGCAATGTTTGCTGATTAAAAAATATATATATTTCAAAATTAAAGATGAAGCTTATAGAATATTTCTCATAATTAAATTTTGGGTAAATCATTAATAAATTTCTATAATTAATTTATAATTTAATTTTAGGCTGCGTTTGGAAAAGTTTTTTGGTATTAAAAAGTGCTTTTTTATATAGCTAAAATATAAAAGTTGTGTTTGGTAAAATAGCTATTTAACCGTTTTCAGCTATCAAAAAGCTGAAAAACAACTGTAAAGAAAAGCTAAAAAAAAGCTTTTTGAAAAAGTGATTGTACCCTAATTAATTATGGACAAAAATGCCCTTAACATTATTTATCTCCTCTAACCGAATGCATCTTCCTAATCTTTCCCGTCATTTTCTTCCTCACGTTCCTTCATTAAACCAAATATGCAATTGACGTAATTTTCATATTGTCATATTTTTTATAAAAATATATTAAATGATATTATTAATATAATAAAATAAAAATATACATATTTACGTAGATATAATATAAAATAAATAAAATTTATTTTAAAAATTTATAAGTAATATGCAAATAAACTATAAAATTAATAAAAAAAATAATATTATAAATTAATGGCACATAAATTTTATTATTTAATAGAATGAGTTAATTATTATATACTTTATAGAATATATGTAATAAAAGTATTTAAATTTATGTCTAATTTAAGTCAAAAATAAAAATATTTTGGTTAGACTAGGGTCTCTTTCTCTGATCTTTATACAATCTGTGTAATTAAATTAAATTATGTGGAAAATCTCACCTTCAAACTTAAACGGGCCTAAATGTGTCAATTATTCCTTTCTAATAAAAGTATATACAGCAATAGTTAATGACACTTGTATGACTCTGGTTTTTTGGAACAA